>CAHIKZ030005568.1:1465000-1562500 GCA_903632075.3 Acanthosepion pharaonis
TGAAAGTATAAATATACATTTTATAGTAAAAATACTTATATTAAAAAAATAATTGCAATTTAATTTTATTTACTAATTGCGTAAAGCTAAATTAATTTCGACATTAAAAGCCCTATAAGGACTTGATAACAAACAAACAAAAACATATTGGCGTATTTAAGGGCATGGTTATATTACGTAAATCCTGACTTCATCAGATATTATGAGGCTCGCCAACGGGAAGCAATTGCCCTCTTTTTATTGTAAGTATTCTTACAACTTGCAAAGTTATAAAATCGGTATAAGTAAGTATAATTATAAGTACACTCATGGCAGCGAGCATTTATATCTTACTACATGTATACCTGAGATTGATGCCTGAGTAGCATTTAGCGACATTAAACAAACGGTTTATAGTACACTTAATGTAATGTGTAATTCATCTCGCCCTTTTCCTGTATACCATTGACATATCTTGATCAAATGACTCGTTATTTATATGATACGATGTTGACAAAGCGTGAAATCTCTTAGGGTCCCAGCTATTGTGCAAATAGTGAAAACCTAAAGATTAATCAAAATAGTAGTAAAGTATAAAAATACTTACCGTAAAAAAAACAGAAATCCTTTTTTATTAAAAAAAAATAGCAACAATATATTTTCGTATTGAATTACCAAAAATGCATTTCATGATAAAATGACGAACAACATACATTTATAACTAAAGCTAAATAAATACAATACAGTGAAAAAATGTATAAAAATACATTTTTTATATTTAAATTTACTAACAATACATATTTAGAAAAAAATACCTAACAGTACATTTTGTAGTGAAATTAAAAGCAATGCACATTTTTAGCAATTAACAATATACCTTATATATACCAACTATAAAGTATACAATATGTACAAATTATTTGTAACTGACGCAATAACATTTCGTTCAAAATATTTTGATTTTTGGTATTTAAGGTTGATAGGTTCCTAAGCAGAATCAACCACTCAACCAACCAAATATGACAAATGTTTCTCCTCTAACTGTAATGACGTAGGTGTGCCGGGAAAATGATAACATAGGGTTTTGTTCTTTCGTTAATGAACGCAATATTTTATTATACTCACTTACTACCTCAGATGCTATCGAACTATACAGTTCCCTTAAAGACCAAAACCGATTGTGAACCTGACATTTGGCCAGATCCAATAATAGAGTTTATTATATCAATTTATCCAACGGCTTCTTTTTCAGTGCACATATACATGACAGTCATGAATACAGGTGTTTAGAACAGGTGAATCGCGGATCTTCCGCCAAACCCAGATAAGGTCACCTCTGCTGAACACCTCAAATGATTTTTTGTTTGGTTCGAAATTGAATGAAATGCCAATTCCAGCATAATTCTTATTACAACAATTTTCATCTTGTACAAACCCACTAGAGTTACAGAGTTACAAAATAAGAGGTACGGTTTAATGCGGACATATGGGGAATCTAACGGTTAACCTTTGACTTGAAGAGGTTAAGATTTTATGGATCGGGGAGGTATATATATATTGGGAGTCGGTTCCATAAAACAGCAGTTCGTGGGAAAAAGATGCTCGAGTGAAACTTACATCTCACCACCGAGATACGAATGGAATGAGGTTGTTTCGCCAAAAATTGAGTAATATGGCGGATCTTAGAAAGTTAGAACTTGTGGAACTAAGTAATGTAATTCGTCTGGATACTTTCTATGGAAATAGCTATAGAATAGTGAGAGGCTTGAAGAGTTTTGTCTGTGAGAAAGTGGTTGTAAGACAGAAAAGAATTCGTTACTCATAAGGACACGGATAGGCTTTTGGACTAAACAGAACCTGGAAAGGGAAGACTTTACAGCTCCTTCAGATATATATATATATATATATATATATATATCTGAAGGAGCTGTAAAGGAGCTCTGAAGGATATATATATATATATATATATATATATATATATATATATATATATATATATATATATATGCCCCAAACTGTCAATCTTCTTTTCTGCTGATATAAATATTATTCGTATCTTTCCAGAGAAAAACGGGAACTTTTCACTCTTCAGTTACTTGCAGCGACTAGTTTTTTGTTTTTTTTTTTCACTCCGTTATTACATACATAAATGTCTTAAAAATTTGGTAAACAGAATGATTAAAATAATTGATGTATTTTTCTGACATTTCCAAAGTCATTATTATTTTATCAATTCACCCTAAGAATAGCAAAGATGCTACTAAGATGCAAGAATCTATGTTGGAAGGAAGCAGAATGAAAAAAAAAAGAATTTGGAGAGTATGAAAATCCTACTACTAAATAGTAAATAAAGGATGACCATACATTCCTGTTCAAAAGAACAGGCACGAGTGTAAACAGGACGAACCTATTTACTTCTATGATAGAAAATTCATATCATTTCGCCGAATTTACTTCATTATAGATTAACATTACGCTATAAATTAATCTGACGTTCCCTGCATGCATTCTCTTTTGCTTTCAAATGAAAAAAACATCAACAGTTTTTTAGAGATTAATATTATTCAAATATTCTTTTAAGTTTATTCCTAACAAGTCTTTAAGGAGTATAAGGCATAGCAGAAATGCTATTGTGGGGTTATTAAAAACCAGCACTTTATGAGAAAAAAAAAGAAAAAAAAATAGAAAAAAAAAAAATAGAAAAAAACAAAAAACATTCTAGTCCCACGAGTCAACATTTCGGTTCTGCAATTATTTAAATGCTCCTCAAATGTTTTTCAACCGAAGTTAGAGTGTCAAGTGTGCACATTTATTTTAACGACAGCCGTTGTAAGAAGAGGGATATTCAAACTTTCCAACATGGAGTAAAAATAAAGTGTTTATTAAATACCTGCACTTGACAAACGTTTCGATAAGAAACACTTGAGTTGACTCACCAGAGAAGTCACCTAAACATATAATTTTTAATTTAGTAGAATATTTTGAAACACGCTGACGCAAGTTGAAATCACCAAATATTTACTATGTGACGTGGTCCCCCGGTCGCAGCGCCGACTGTGACGTTCTATCCTGATCTACCACGGCACCAGTTGTGATGTCCTCGCCGCGGCGCCAGCTGTTCGCTCCTCGCTGCTCCGTTCGGGTGTCGCTGCTCCAAACGTGACGTCCGCCTGTCGCGTCAGTCGTGTTGTCTCGTCCTGTGACGACCAACTGGCTTGGTATCGGTCGCGGCACCCAAATGTGACGTTCTAACCTCTTGGTGATTCGGGTGGGAATCTGGTTAGATTTGGTACCAGCCTCGTCGTTCCCAACTCGCTTCCAACGCTTGGTTAACAAGGTAACTGCATTGAACCCCAGTCCGCCTACCCACGTTGTGAATTGATCTTAGGCAGACGAGATCAAACAGTGGTTGGGGCCGTAATGCAAACTGAGTTCAACGGGGGTGATACTACACAAATATGCATAAAAGAAAACAAAATGAAAACTCAAAAAGTTCAAAGTATCAAAGAAAAAGGTAACAAACTTTATGTCTAGTTGTTCGATACATAGGACTGCATCTATCTCCCGACCCGTTCTGTGGATTGTGACACGTCGTTTCCGCTAGGCAAGTTTTAACGCTTCAAGTTTTTTGCTCTCTAAGAAATTGGTGTTTCGGTGTGTCTTTGGACGAAAGTCTGGTCTGGTTCTAAGTCGCTCTTCAAAATAATTGTTCTTGGGTTGAAGAGGAGTCCGGAATTTGCGTGAATCTTGGTCAGCTATCTCGAGGCGGCTTCAACTCTGGAAACTCAACTCTCCGCTGGAGCCCGAACTGATTTATGCCTGTTGGGGCCTCGCTTTTATTGACGCCGACCAAAACCGGGGTGGGTCTGTTGGCGTCGGGGGGTTCCTCGATAATTCTAAATACATATCCACCTATTTTATTTCTGGTTAGGGATTTTCCACTCTTTTCCATTTTTGGGAACCTTTCCTCACTCCCACTTTCTCACCATACCTCTGAGGGGCGTGAACTGCCCTCCCCACTTATTTGTAGCAGCTTCTCATACTTATACTCTGGATGGGGCGTCGACAGCCTTCTTCGTGCGTCACGTGATCACCACTCGGCCAATGAGGTCTTGGTCGGGTATCTTTCCCCCTCCTTCGCGCGTCACGTGATCACCACTTAACTAGTGATGTCTTAGTCGGGCGTGAACAATCCGTGGCTTTGTTTCGGGAAAAAATATCTTGCTTAACTAAAAAAAAATTATCTATTCTCTTTCCCTTTTCTTCCTTTCAATCGCCGTTATCACCCTTCTAGTCGCAACGGACAATATGAAAACTCTTGTTTTACACGTGGTGGTTGTCAGGTATTTTATCGCTAATTTATCAAGATGGGTGGTCTTCTTTGACAAAAAAAAAAAAAAAAAAGAATTATCCCCAAAGTTTTCAGTCAGTCTGTCGCCTCCAAGGAAGAAAGAAAAACACTTCTGGGTCCCCATTCATTTTCCTTCGGTACATATTCCTGATAACATAATTTTATTATCGCAGGCCAAAGTTGTTTCGTCGAAAAAAAATTCGGTCAGCGGCACTGCTTGTGTGGCATTTAATTTTTCATATCTGTCCAAAGTCCTTTTTAAGGGCCTGTTTCTCGTCACTTATCGAAATAGCATTTTCACTTGAATTTTTCCCTGGCCAGTGGTCCAGCCGTTCGTTTACGCACCTAGATAACACAGCCGTTATCAAATCACATCTGATTCCTTCTTTCTTTCCCTTTCTTTATTTACTTAGAAATTCCCTGTTATTGTAATGACACACTTTTTCATTTGTTACTTATCAATATTTTCATTGTCTCTTAGCCGTGTGTGTGGATGCTTATCACCTACGATTCGTCTCGACTTTCTTTCTGCTTTCTTTTCTCTCTCTTCCTTTCTCTGCCTCGTAAATGGTGCCACAACTATTGTTGAAGTTATCACTGTCATTATTTGTCGAGATGTACAAAATCTATATTTCATTTAATTTCGCGATATGGCGAATTGATTGTACTTTGACAAAAAGGCCCTAGTTCACAGTTTAATCATTTTTTTAATCTAATTTAATTTTATAGGTCTTCATGGTAAACAATAATATTTAAGAAAGTCATTTTTTTTCCTTTTTAAGAGCGAAGAATAAATTCTTATGATCACTTACTCTTGAACATACAACCTGAAACTATCCTTGCGTTAATAATTCTTTCTGGTTACAAATTGCAATTTTTTGAAGCGTTTAGGCTGGTAATTTGTATATAGTTCTATTAAATACTAGGCGAACTGGAAACTGAATTCTTGTTAAAAAGTGGTGTTTGCAAAGATTCAAAAAAATAATAAGTACTGAAAATGGAGTTATTTTCGTTCGAAAACATCTGATTTCAGAGAGTTATGTCAGGTTACATAAAGTTATATTTAAAAAATTAAAACTTTAATTATTGTGCTTTTTACCGCCGACATATTTGCGTTTCTTCCCAAAATTGAGTTTTGATCGCTCTATTTTAGAGGGTGTGATGGACACACAAACCAAAGGTAGTCCAGGAATTTTATATATAGACCGATTATTATAGCTCTAGTTATCTATTATCCTATTACTTTTCACTTATATATATATATATATATATATATATATATATATATATATATATATATTCGAACTCATATATATTATATATATATATATATATATATATATATATTGAGGAATCGGAGAGCTGAGTTCGAATTCCATTCGTGCTTATACTATCGGGATAGGTGTGAATACTCTTCGAAATAGCAGAACAAACTGGGTTCTATAGCCAAGTCTCTGTATTCGGCTCTTCAAAAGTGTGAGTGTTTCTGCAAATGCTTCTGTGTCGGTGTCGGGCTGTCCTTTCCCTAGGAACTGATCTGCTTGACGCTCATACGTCGAATTCGACTATATATATATATATATATATATATATATATATATATATATATGTGTGTGTGTGTGTGTGTGTGTGTGTGTGTGTGTGTGTGTGTGTGTTTAAAGATAGATATATTATTCCAGCTGAGGTTGATTAAGAAATTTTCTCTTCGTTGCACATAGCTATAGCTAAAATAGTTGGCCAGACTGAACAATTTAGCCACTGTTGTGACGTAATTTCTATAAGGACAACTCTGAATTGAAAACCTCTAGAACCTCTTTTTCTAAAATTGATAACAAAAGATCGGGCAGCTTTCATTGTGCAAGTTTTCTCTGTATTACTGTTAGGATAAAGATTTCGCAGTGACTTTACATTTGCTTGGAAGTGACAATATATATCTAGTAAGTGATGGTAATAGAAATACTTTAAAAGAACTGTTACTGTTTTCTTGCTGCAATCCTATTCTAACTTTTCATTGTTTTCATTTTTATATCCGATATTATTTCCGACTATTCCAAATATTTTATTGTGGATACCCCTAAACAGGGAGACGCCATTTTAATTTATATACTATTAATTCTTTGTACGGAGTTGAATTTTCGACAGCCTGAATGAAAATATGCCATTCCATATGTTCCTGATATTGAAAGGTTAGAAACGAACTGATTTATATATATATATATATATATATATATATATATATATATATATATATATATATATATATATATATATGTGTATTTTTCTGTGTGTGTGTCTGTGTGTTTACAGTAATATATTTTTTCTTATATATATTATATATTATTAGCATTAGTATTATAATGTTGCTGATTATATGACGATGATGGTGTTTAAATAGACATCATTGTAATGCCTTCTGAATTTTGATAGTTTATGGTAGCTCTGTTTTAAATTTAACTTCTTTATCAACTTACCTGTCTTTAGCCTTTATATTAACTCGTTATTTTCACTCCCTTCAGATTATAAGACCCCCCCCCATCAACCCAAAAAACGTCTCTATGTGAATTTAATATTTCTTATTATTTTATCTTGTATTTTTTTATTTGTTTATATTTGTATATTTGGGTGGTTGGGATATCCTGATTCCATTTCATTAAATGTAGTCGGTCTGATTAGATAACTATGCTTATATCCATCGAAACAAATTTTTTAGTGACAATGTTTTTTTTTATATTTTCTTCTGTTTTAGTATTATTCATACATACACACATCCATGCATACACACACACACACACACATATACATATATATATATATATATATATATATATATATATATATATATATATATATATACGTGTGTGTGTATGTATGTGTATGTGTTCGTGTTTGTGGATTAAATAAGCCGCTTCATGATATTAGATGAATAAAAAGAGAAAAAATGTCAACATGTCTAGAAAGATTTATGTTATATTGGTAGGACTTTTGACTAAAAAAGAAGCGCGAGAACAATTTTTTAATCAGAATTTTCGGACACAACTGTGTCCTTTATCAGCTAGACAAGAAATAAACAATGAAGTCGGTCTTTCTTTTCTGAGTAATTTTTTGTTTTGTTTTTTTCTCTATGTGTTGTAGTACTGTAAGAATTTCATAGTTTTGATCTAGTAACTTACCTGTTTTATATATATATATATATATATATATATATATATATATATATATATACAAGGGACCAACACAAATAACGCGGTACATATTTGAAGTTAGTAATATACCTGTTTAAATTATATATATATATATATATATATATATATATATATATATATATATATATATATATACACACACAAGGGACCAACACAAATAACGCGGTACATAATTTTTAGGATGATTTTTAAATCAAATATCTATCTTTCAGCTTTTATCTTGTTTTAATTTCTATCCGATAGATTTAATTTAATATTTCTAATAATTAAATTATTGTGCAGCATTTCAAAATCTAATTTAAATTGATCGGAAAGACTTTCTTTTGTATCTGATTATTTCCTTATTTTAGTCATCTTTCATCGCAGTGTAATTCTTTTATTAAAAAATCTTTCAACAATAAAATATACTTTTCTGAAACTTTATTTCAGGGATGTTATGTGATTTAAAGTATAATTAATCTGCTTTGAAACGATTATTATTTACTTTTAGTTTAAAATAGCCTTGAAATCCATTTTTATCCGACAGTAGCTTTGTCTTTGAGAGTAGCTGTCGTTATAGGTTGACAGCCTGATGTCATATCTAAAGTTGTTCTACGGACACATTGGCTAAAAAACATGACTGAGGAAACTGATGCGAGCGGTTTTTTCTATAATTTGAAGTACTCAGTAATTTTAGAAGTTTAGGAAAATATTCTCCCTAATCTAATTTTTATTGAATTTTACAAAAGTTATCCTTAAGTTCACTATAGTTATCGCTCTTATTTTCTGTTAATATTGTGTATGCCACCCGTATTTACAAAAATCTGTATCTTTATACATAAAAAAATGAAAATACTTTTTAAAATTATTGGTCTTTGCTTATTTGTATTAAGCTTTTCAACTTATGTTTAGTAAATATATTTTTCACTTAATAATAATTTAATCTAAATCTAGGATTAATATTGACCTGTAAAAGTTTTAAAACTCAAAAGTCTATAAAATTAAAATTAATGATGAAAACTATTCTTGTAAAATTTCATTTAGGAAATATTCTTAGGAAAATATTTACCTTTATATATTTTATTTATAAAAGAAATTATTTTTTCTAATTGAGTAATGCCATATTTTTTAATTGAATTATTCCATATTTTTTTAATTGAAAAACAATATGGCATAATATTGTTTTATTTGAATAATTCATATTTTTTTAAATTGAATAATGGCATATTTTTTTTTAATTGAATAGTACCATTATTTTCTTTTTACTTGAATAATGCCATTTTTTTTTCTAATTCAATAATGCTATTTTTTTATCTAATTCAGTAATGCCATATTCTTATTTCATTTTTCATATTACGATTTAGAGCAGATTTTTGGTAAATGTTGTTTCAGTTTGATAAAAACAAATTCATTGTTTAAATTTTCCTGTTTTAAACTAATCTAAATATGAAGAATATAAAATATTAATTTCTGAAAATTTCATGAAATGAAATAAGTGTCAGTAAGAGATGTAAAAAAATATTTTTGGCATGGTTTTCTAAAAAAAAATGAATAAATATAGATGAATGGTCAGCTGTTTCCCGTTTTTATTGCTGATTCAGACTTAAAAAAAAACATGTTTTGATGATCTGCGATGTCGTTTGCCGTTGACGAGCTCGCTATAAAGAATGAGCTGCCGAAGTTTTGTCGAAGCCATTCAGGTGATATATCCTGTCCACATGATCCTTGAGGATTGCATTTGCAAAGCCCGCCATCTGTGAGTGATTGAGGACTTCGTTGTTGGTGCGTCGCTAATGCCATTTAATTTTGAACATCTACGGGAGCTTGGCTTCTAGGAAACGTGAAACCTTTCTCAGGTTGTTTCGATGCAGGGTCCAGGTAAAATTACGAACATCGTGCGCGCATCTCTAGGGAAATAGGTTGTCTGCAGAATTCAGCACATTCTCGAGCTTAAATGATGTGTAACCTGCCATGCTACAATGGGACCTCTCGCATTGGCTGGCATTATATCTTAGATAAATAAAACTCCAGTTTCTAAAGGTTATAGAAGACAATGGCAAAGCAATTTAACATATTTCACAAGAATACGTATCAATTCACGGATAATAAATAAGAAGAAAAAAATCAATCTGCGGTCAGCCATGAACCCTTACAGTTTGAAGGGTCATGGCTGTTAAAAGAAAATATTCTTAATCTTAAAAAAAAATATTTACTATGCATAATATGCGGGTGAGATATTTATCATATTATTAATATCAAGTCATCTATATTTATCTATTGAATAGATGATCAGGTGACTAAAAATTGGTGTTCTAACTGTTTTTACAACGGTTTATTTGATTTGATTTATTTAGACGTTATATTTATTAGAATACGTATCCCCGAAATATTTACAAATAAATATTTCAAGTGTGACATCTACTTCCTAATTGATTAATTATCCTTATCTCAAGAGCTTTAGTGTCAGTCAGTTTTTAGTTGTGTGCCATGCATGATAAACGTGTAGGCGATCATGTATCTTCCGATACATAACTGACGAAGCGGATTTTTTCCCGCAGTAGCTTGCCATTTCTTTCTGCGGTAGACCAGACCAAAGCTATAGAACCCAGTCTTTTCTGCTATTTACCCAAAAGAAGAGGATTCCTACCTTTCCCAAGAGTATTAGAACGTGAAAGAATATAATATATGTCACTTGAATTCGAACCCGGCTCTCCGATTCCTCAAACCGAGTCTCCATCCATTACTCCATCAGCCTCCAGAGTTTTACGTATGTAATATAAATCTTTGTAAGAACTGAAATTCTTGACCGCTTCACGATTCCATGTCGAATTTGAATTGACGGTCGATATATCTTGCATTTGAAATTAAAATCTGGATATTCCATCTCATGCAATTCAAAACTTTCTTTCCATTCAATATCAGGAATCAGTATCTCTTGTTTGAAAGTATTTAATAAGAAGTCTTTGAAATGTTCCCCGATCCTAAATAGAATATAGCAAAAACGTATGTGCAAATACTGTTCGGAACAGCCCCACCCCAAATCCGTAGTCGTTGGTGGGGTATCATTTCTACTCGAAGGAAGAGAACTTGTAAATCTCGATTCTTGGATTTTCACACTTTTTCCACGTTATTTTTTTCTTTTGTTATAGATGATTAGATTTTACTTAATTTTGATTATATCTTGTTTCTTCCAGCTTAGATTGACGCAGTTGTCTTTAACAAGGTTTCCACATTACCAAAAAAAAAAAGAAGCACAATACGATACTGATATACACGCAATACAATTCTGTCGAAACGCTTTGGTAAAAATACAATGTACTACTTTAAAATATCTAGCAACCAAAACTCTTCGAGTGCGTTACCACATTTTATACCTTGTAGTTACAGCTAAGATTTTATTGGAAGATAAATTTCATTGGGCTCTATCTTTTTTCAACTTTTCTTTTTCTCTATCGCAATTTCCCATCCTTTTTCTCGTCACAATTTTCCATTTCTTAACTACTTCTTCTTTTTCAGCATCATGATCATTAGCAACTCGATCAATACTGTAAAGTCTTCGCCCTCGTACACAGCACTCTTACCAAATGCATCACCACAACTATCATAGTGATTATCACCAACAACAGTAGGTATAATCGCCATAAGTAAACATCATCAATAAATAAACAACAGCAACATCACTATCATCACCATCATAATCACGCTTTTCAACGAAAGAACTACAGCATTTATCATTGTTACTCTCATCATTAAATTGACATCCTATCATCAGGGCAACCATCAACATCATCATTATCAGCCTCACAATAATTATCAAAATAACCAAAATAATAATAATAATAATAATAATAATAATGATAATAATAATCGTCGTCGTTGTCATTGTCATGATCTTCGTTATCGTCGTCTTCACGACCATAATCATCATAATATTCTTCATCTTCATATGCCGTCGTCATCATCATCATCATTACAATTAGAATATCACCATCACTGCTACAAATTTAATCATTATCATTATCATTATCTTAATCATGTTTAATATAATTGACAACATAACCAACATTATCAAGAAAACCATTATTATAATCATCATAACAGTCATAAATACCAAATCGTCATCATCATCATCATCATCGTCGTCGTTGTCATCTTATCACTCGCTGTCGTCATTATCATCATCATAATGCTTATATTAAACATAATTATAAAATTCAGTTTTAACATCATTCTCAAAATCTCCAACATTAGCATAATCAACAAATTAATGAGCATAAATTCCAAAATCCTCGTCATCATCATAAACTTAACTGTAATTATGAAAATCTTAATCATATCGTAATATGTATTATCACAATAGTTATCAAATCGTTACCATTCACATTACATTATCATTATCCGCATCTACGTATATCACATTTTATATATTTTTCCTAATTTTTTTCTCATAGATTATTATTTTCTCTCTTTTTTCTTTCACTCCTTCATATTTTTATATGCTAATCTTCTTCAACAATTTATTTTTCTTGTCTTTTCTCTACGTTTTCTTCATCTCCATTATTATTTTGTCTCCATCAATCTCTTCTTCTAATACTCTCCCTTTCTCATCTCTTATTCTTTATTACCGACCAAACGATATTTCCAAATCTTTTATTTTCCTCCATCTCCCTTTGGATTTCCTAAATTATTGGGTGGAATACTCAGCAACCTATTTATCTTTTACATTTCCTCACTGCTAATTACAATTCAGGCTTAATTCATGATCTATTTTCAAACGAGTTCGTTTTAATTAATCATATCAAATGATTAATACTTTCTTTCTAACGTGATTCAAAAGCTAACATCTATGGAAATATCACATTGCTGATATCGAAAACATCATTTCAATCTCTAAGTTGAAAGCACGACAAACTGATGGCAAGCATTACAAAGCGAAACATCGAGGTACCTACCTATCATCCCACCTGTAGTGATGTTCGAGCGCGGTTACAACGAAGAGCTTCAAGTGCTGTTCTTAAAAATCGGTAATGGATTATTTCTATAGTATTTAGCTTTTAAATAATTTAAGAAAAAACCATTAAACTTCTCATATGATTAGTTAAAAGGAATAATTTTGAAAAGACATCATGATTTATGAGTGAATTCTAAACAGCATTGAAGAAATGGAAAAACTATGTACAGTCGTGATGAACGATAAATACTTAATGCAACAAATGGTTTAGGCCCACATTACGTTGACACACCAGTTGCGGTATGATCATCGAAGTTAAGCAACGTTGAGATTGGACATTAACATGATGGTTAACCGCTAGTTTATACTGCGTGCGGTCAGCCAACATTTGCTGGTGGGTTAATAGATAATGGCTCGGAATTAGAAATTGGAGAGCCGTGCTCCAATTCGAATTTAGTTCGATATATTCACTTGCGACCACTACACATGGGAAATATATGAATCCATTAATTCTCCTCCAGCTATGGGTTAATTGGTAAACACTGTATCGCTAAATCATTTTTATCTTCATAAAATTATTTTTTACAATATAAAATATCTTCACGCGTTAAATAATCTAAAAATGGTTGATAAACCGTAAAAAGGGAATTAATGAATCAAAGCTGTTAAAAATGAAACTGTCAATCAAAATGTATATTCCCAGAATTATTTCCCATTTGATGCGATCTATATTTTCTTCAAATATTATTTGACATTTTCTATCTCCGTATACACTACACAGAAAAGTTTGCTGTATGTCAAATTTTAAAATTTTCTTGCATTATGGGAGACGATAATAAATTAACAGTCATTACTCGCCGTGCTTTTTCAAAAATATACCTTGCGATAAGTTGTTGAATTTGTGCACCAGAGTTTTGTACGTGTTTTTCTTTTGAAATATTAGAATCCATGTGGAACAAGGTTAAACTGAGGTGAGGAAATTAATCTGGTTAATCTGGTTCATGACCCATTCATCCATTACAATCTACTCATATACCAATGAACTCATTCATCGCCATTCGAGCCAAAACATAGCGCATATCCCAGGGATCCTCCGAAAACACCCAATCACCTGAAAATATATACAACTGCCTTTTTTTTGTTGTTGTTGTTTTTTAATATAAAAATACATAAAATTATAACATGAAAAGCTGTGGAGATGTACTAAATAAGGAAAATATAATACTACAAAACAGAAAAATGTTATATACCGTAGCTATGAACATTAATGGGTATGTGCCAATCCTCATAAATACGTTGGACACTATTTTAAGTGTGGGTAATGTGCTGTCTTCGCTGGCAGCGTGAGGTGCCAGTGAGAGGTGTCAGCGTGGGAAGCTTTTGCCGTGTCGAACTCTCAGCCGTCAAGAGTAGATGAACCCGGACGAGGCTATGCCGAAGGGAAAAGTCTTGTCCGGAGAGGTAGACAGATACCCGATCCCGCGTATGCGGGGTCTACGGGTAATTTTTTGACCGAGACAAGAGGATCGGATTTCACCACCTTAAATTTGGCCTTGTCCCGCATCCTACCTCGTGCGAAGGCAGGTAAATATCGATATCGTAATATTCTGTCTAAGCAGTCTCGTCCGGGGAGGTTGACAGATACCCGATCCTGCGTATGCGGGTTCTACGGGTATCTGTCTACCTCCCCTGTCTACCTACGGGCTCGGATTTCCCCACATTATATTTGGCCTTGTGCCGCATCCTACCTCGTGTGGAAGCAGGTAAATATTGATATCATAATATGCTGTCTAATTAGTCCACCACTAGCAGTGTTTTACCTACTTCATACTGATATTGTATTTTGCTGATGTTATAAAGATTATCATTTCATTTCCAACCTCAGTTTTGGTTGTTCCTCATTCAGTAACATTTTCTAGGCTACAACAAAAATAAATTAACATAGGTTAGTAGCAACAGTCCACAACACAGATCAACCCACTCTATTCCGCAGCCAAGCAGAATAAAGCAGCCCACTTGCTAGGATAAAGGAAAAGACAACGTATATTTGGGAGTGGATAATTATCAAAGGTTGATACAATCAAGAACAGTGGGTGGAAGCAAAAACAAACTGGGGAGTTTGGGAATCTTGACGTACATCAAAACAAATGAGAATACCAGGAGCATGCTGTGAACAACAATTACTCACATTAACTAGGTACCTGTTTTAATGGTACCCTATGCTGTATCTGAAGCGTGAACTGAAATAACTTATACCATCGAAAGTCATTTCCTGAAAGGAAATAGCATAAATAACGACAGCGATAAAGTATAGTACAATATCTTTGCTCTTCTAAGTATAACGCTATTTTTTATTCATCTTGCTACAAAAATATCAGGTTGATGTGGCTACGTGAAAAATTATAATCAACAAACCCTTTTTTATTATTTTTGGCTGTTCCATATTCATCTGAGCTTGAACCGACCGAATTTTACCTTTTCGATTGTTGCAAGATGTTTCTATGATAATTCTTTTATATTCCGTAAAACTTAAGGACCTTGGCGATCATGTCTCTACCCAATTTTGTAGCGGGTAATGAAGACTAAATTGTATCGAAAAACTATCCTACTAATGCAAACAAGTCATTGCAAATAATGATTATTTTTCTTTTTTTTTCCTGCATAAAACGTGCGAAAGCATGTGCGATATCTTTCCAACGACAACCGCCAACCAGGGAAGGTAACACAATTTCGGTTGATAAGGTGATACTGACACCCCTGACGCCACCACATCTTTTCCCACCGGTCAGGGTATTGTTTCTTTTGTGTAGATGTGTTAGTCTTTTGTGACGTTTTTTTTTGTAAATGCAACTCAGATTTTCAAATTTGTTTTAAAAGCTTTTGGTTTTGCTCGTTAACCAATACAACCGCGCTCAATGTGACCATTAACAATGACGTAGAATGGAAGGTGAACAGATGACGTAATTGAATAAATTGTAATTTTACTTTATGTTTTCAAGAATAAAGTCTATAAATAAATTTATGAAGAAAGCCAATATACTTTATTCTGAAAGCAATCGATTTCACTATGAAATTGACATAACTCATATATACACATATATGCGTGCGTTTTGCGTGCATACCCGTTGGTGTGCGAATGCAGTATTACGGCTGTTGGTATTATTTTCGAATCATTTAGAGTAAACCAACTCGCATCAGGTTTGTTAACTCTTTGGTTTTGACAGGTTTTGTCTTTAATCCTGATCTTGTGACTCTCGCTAGTGTCATCACAGCGATTCGAGAAACTCTCAGGTAATCGTACATTCAACGAGGAATTTTATGAATATGCATAGCAAATAGTACCTGGCTTTAGAAGTTTGTATCCGTCTAAAATATAATAACGATTCTTAGACACAAGGCCCAAGAACTCGTACATTACTCAATAACATTCTGATAAAATCCAAGACTAGAATACATCATGGCCTGAAGATTGCGTTTATGCAAGAAACAGTCGCCGCTGATTGCTGGTCATAATGTCCAATTTTATATTTATATATGCTCTATCTCTGATACTGAAAGCTTGAACCCATAAAAATATCATGCCATAAACCTATATTCCTATCATATATATATATATATATGTGTGTGTGTGTGTGTGTGTGTGTGTGTGTGTGTGTGTGTGTGTGTGTGTGTGTGTGTGTGTGTGTGTGTGTGTGTGTGTGTGTGTGTGTGTAGTTATGTGTGTAGTTGGGTTGATGTGAGTTTGTGACCCTGGGTTTTACGCTATTTGCGATCGTCAGACAAACTGACAACCGCAAATAACGTTAAACCTAGGGTCACAAACTCACATCAGCTCAAGTATATATGTTAGCTCTATCACTGATATTGAGCGTTTGCCAATAATTACCGCATATATATATATATATATATATATATATATATATATATATATATATATATATATATATATATACATACATATATATATTGTTACGGACAATTACAGCAGCACAAAGTTTTAGACAGTAAATATGAAAAAAACAAAAAAAAAAGAAACAGGTCGATTATAATAAGACCAGGTTTACCACTCCCCGGTTGAAGTATTCAATGAATGATCAAATACAGGATTTCAGAGTGATAACAATCACTGACCAACGACATCGCCAATATACAAATTAACAATATTTAATTAGAACCCGACTATGCGTAAAATATTTAGACATGAAAATGCGTGAAAAGGTGATCCCTATATATTTCTGTGCAAAAAGATGCAAAGACGTAAAAAAGTTAAATCAATAGCTTAGCTACAGTTTTACACCTGAATAAAATAAGGTGTTCTCTTTTCCCTCCCTTTCTCTTATAATTCTTATGATTCACTTTGTCACTTTTATTTTTAAGCCACTTCGTTCGTTCAACTATCAATGTCCTTTGATCTGTTTTTCTTACATAAACATACGATTTATTATCCGGTCCTTTCGTTCTGGCACTGCAGAAATCGTACATTTGTTTATGAAGATTCTATGCTGTGGAAGCCATATGTTTAATTGTGTAGAATTAATGTTTCGGATCTTATGTGACGGTCACGTTGCACCATTCAACTATGCCCTTAATGTAAGCAGCATAGTGTTAAGTTGGAGTTCGTCTTTTTCTTGCTATCTCACTTGTTTGACTGAAACAGGTGAAAGAGATATTATCCGCGCAAGTCTTTTCTACGTATAATTCTGTAATGGAGTTTTATTTGAGTTGGGGGTGGCGTCATTCCTTCTCTCCAATTCGGAAAGTCAACTGACCCGAAAATTTCATATACATTACGTTTCCTTTGAGATTCGTCACACCCACGAACGCTCGTATCTGGTCACGTGATTCCTCACGTGTATGAGAATCTATTCTAAGATTTGTCTTACTGTTGCTGTGGTCGTCAGTCTGCGCTAATTGTCTTTGCGTTCAGCGGCTGCTATTACATTCCAAAAGAGAGAAGGGGAAAGTTCATGTATTATTTATAAAGAGATGGTTAAGAGAGATGAATGGATAAGTGTATGATTTTGAGAGTTTGTGGGTGGTAAGTTGCGGAAAGCATTAGCGATACCAATATATATATATATATATATATATATATATATATATATATATATGTGTGTGTGTGTGTGTGTGTGTGTGTAAGTAATCGCACGTTGAGTTTCTGGTGTTCAAAAAATAATGCTGCAAGTCATCTAAGAACTATTAAGTATATATCAATATATCAATAACTGCTCACCAGTTGTACGATTCGGAGTCACATACATATGTAGATACATACATACACACACACACGCGCGTGTGCACACAACACACACACACACACACAAACGATGTGGATGTGAAAATGTCTAGGCAGGAAACACTCTTAAAAATCGATATTTCTAAGACAAGTACTTAGAACTGATGTATATATTGCCGGTAACAATTTCCTATCTTTTTGTGTAGTGATTCTGCAAATACTGGACTTAAAACAGGCAATAATGGCCGACGTTTTGTGTACTTGCCAATGTTTCTCGCAGATTTGTAACAATTATATTCATTCTTAAAATTCAATGCCACATATATTCAGTCAACAAATTTTACTTTATTAGATTTTGACTAGATAATATCTTTTGACGGAACTTCCGAAATCTTGAAAGAATTAACAATAGTAAACAAAGGTGTGTTGCATAACGTGAAAAAAGAAACAGTTTGGAAGATCTTTATGCTATAAAGTTGCAGGAGTCTTGGAAATCTATCAGTTCTCACTCAAAGCTAGAATCTTGGAGCCATTAATTTTTGAACTTATAAAACATCTCTGTATTGATTGATTAAAATTATCAGAAACCTATTTGATCAATTTACAACTGGCTTAAATTTTTAGAATGCTACTTTCGGGAAGTTCCGAAATATTAATGTTACTTTCATTTAGTGATAATTTAGATTTATTGAGGGAAACCATTTAAATTTAATCTTCCTTTGTATCAGTTGTTCCTAAGTTTTTTGGTTGCTATCTCGCTTGCGTTCCAAAAAGCAAACATAATTCGACCCACCTAATGTATAAACTTTTGTTTAGATTTTCTTGGTTCTAGTTTTGTATGCCAAATGTGTATTTCGTATAATAATTGTTATATAAATGGGATACGTTTCAAAGGGATGGAAAGATACACTTCGGGTATGATGTGTACGTGATGTGAAATCTATGACAACACACTTTTTTTCTCACCGCCCACGTGCATTTTTACACTGCGTACAGGGCGTCGGTACCTCCCACTCTGGGGAACACTGCTCAATCATTTTGTATTATTGATAGTGATGTTATTGCTATCATTCGGCATTCGATAATTTTTTTTATTTAAATTATTTCTAACATCTAAATCTGAATCAATCAATTATTATAAAACTATCTTTCCATTCTGCGCCCCTATAAAAAAGAAGCAATTTCGGAACAATCGAGACGAATCTACAAGCTGCGAATATAATCCCAGCAAGTAGAACATTCCTCCCGATTGGATTGAACTTCGACTAATGTTGTATACGGAATCGCCTCGGGACAGAATTTCTTCGGACGTGGACATCTACTACTTATTTAATTGCTACTTGCTTCAGTGTATTTTTACAACGAGTGCGCACACCTTCCAAACGTGTTCTGGCAATACTATTTCTGGAAAGAGGCCAGTCCTCTACGCGGGCCATTATCTCATCTGGCGAATGCACGGGCAAGCGCTGCTGGTAGTTCGATCGAACTTTAGGCGCAGACAAGGATATTCGGATGTCAGGAGTGCCCACCACTGGGCGCGTCCTTCCGAAGACATATTCCATCTGATCAACGCGAAGTAGACAACATATAGTCTTGCTTGCGTATATATCTACATATGTATCTATATAAACATATGCGTAGTTATCAATATTGAATGCAAAGCCGTACAGAAAGGTGTTTCTATACCATACTTAGTGTTAAGTGTGCTAGTAGATGTGTTGTGGTGGAATGACTGGCGCTGCTGCTAACAGAATCAACGAACCGTGTTCAAATTTGAGTTGAATCTGCTCATGTTCACTCGCACTATTAGCTTTCGGTAGACAAATGATATTTCTCTTTACGACTAGAATCAACAGTGGATAACATAACATTCCTTGAGAATTCCATATATCTATAGCAAAATGAGAAGACGTTGCCTGAAGAAAGTTATTGATAAACCATTTATAAAACTATCTGCAAAATGCGAATTCTTTTTATATAACAAGCGTACTTCGAGTGGGCACGCATGCACAAATCACGGACGTATATAAAATAACCGCATGTTATAGCTTTTTCAAATAATTTTATAATGTTTTAAAATTAATTAAGATTAAATGTAAAATTTAAAATTGCTAATTTTTAATTTTATAGTAAAATTTAATATTAATTAGAATGATTTCTATTTAATCTAAGCCTAACATTGAGGCATTAATTATTATAACCAACGTTCATTGTCAAGTTTTATTGAATTCTCATATACTTGTATTTTCATTGGTCATTCCAGCTTATGTAACAGCGTTTCCCCCTATGGAGGAGTGTTTTGGTCGATTTGAACTTTTGAAAACTCTTTATTCTACATTCAACACAATCACTTGGTAGAACAACTGAAGTATTGAAACAAAACGGCTATTATTGTAGTGATTTTATAACATATTTATGTTATAATTTTCGAATGAATCATATATATATATATATATATATATATATATATATATATATATATATATATATATATTGACCGATTCCACTACCTTGGTTTTAACATTTTGGTATCTTGAGTCGGTTGTGAAATCAGTTGCTCTGAATTATTTTATACTTAAAATTTCTATAGGTTAAATGTCTATGTTTTATATGTGTATTGATCACTTTTTAATATTACTGTTTCTTCGTCTAAATCTACACGGCCCAAATACTATATTATGATTATTATTATTTTTATTATTATTATTATTATTATTATTATTATTATTATTTTCTTTGATTTCTGGCGTTTTACATTTCTTTCCGGGTCCCGCTTAGGACCTAAGGTTAGAAATGGCATCATGACAACTTCCACTGACAAAAAAAAAAAAAAAAAATTAAATTACATAGATAAAGCCCTTCGTAAAGTGTGGGCTGTACTTGTCAGATCAATTTTTGTATCTCCTTGAGGCATGGATTCCAGGAATCCCTTCAATTAGTCAATTACAATCTTTTTCCAACCAGTCCTAGGGCTCCAACTACAACAGGGATTGTTCATGTTCCCATATGATACATTTTCGAGATTTCTATTTCAAGGTCTTTGTATTTTGACAGCTTTTTGAATATCTTCAAAGATACATTGCAGTCAGCAGCGACTGTCATATCAATAAGGAGACACTTTTTTGTTTGTGGTCTTTAATAACAATATCTGGGCGGTTGGATTTGATTGTTCTGTCAGTGTGTATTGTGTAGTCCCATAGAATTGTAACAGGTCCTATCTCCGTAACCGGGCCTGAGTGGTGTTCATACCATTTCTTTTCAGTTTCCTTCCCGTAGAAGTTTCAGATTTTTCCAGTGCAGATATTGGCCGACTGTGTCATGACGGGTTTTATATTCAGTGGGTGCCAATGTCGTGCAACCTGATACAAGATAATCAATCGTTTTTGGATGTTTATCATAGAATCTGCATTTTGGGCTGACACAATATTTTAATATATGTGCTAGATAATTCCGAGTGAGCAATATTTGGTCATGTGCAGCAAGGATAAAACCTTCAGTTTCAGCTTTCAGCCCTGCATTACATATCCACTGATTGGTTACGGGTTTTGTCTACGTCAGCTTGTTTGGTACGGGCAGAGTATTGGCCATGAAGCGGTTTATCTTGCCATCGCTTCTGTATCTGGTCGGTTGCATTCGTCTTTGCTGTCTTTTAAGTATTTTGTAGTTTCAGCCGGTGATTGACCTGTACTTGCACCCTACGCCCATTTGAAACTCCATTTTGAATCTGTTGGCTTTTTTATTACGGAGTAAAGACGCTTACTACTTTCAAGATCCTTGACACATACCATCATCCAGTATTCTGTAGTTTCCAAGTATCTTTGGAGGCCAATTGTTGTAGTTTTGTAGGACAGTTCTAGTTGAACTAATCCTCTGCCTCCTTCGGATCTGGTCACATACAGACGATCAACATCAGCTTTGGGATGATGTATGCGGTAGCAAGTGAGAAGCTTTCTCGTTTTGGCGTCCATTCGCTTAATTTCAGCTATGGTCCAGTTAAGGACATTAATACTGTATTGATCCACAGGGACAGCCAATGTGTTTATGGCTGATATTCTGTATTTAGTACCAGACGTACATGCCTGTAGTAATCTTTTCTTATTTTTCCTTCATTTGGGGGTGTTGTATACCATCTACTTCACTAATTCCTAGTTACTTATAAGCTTCGTCATGCTCGAGTTACCAAATATTTGTGACAAAATCTAAATCTATTAAGCGTGTTTCTGTAATTCTACTTTTCTTGAATGTTACTTTTGCACATTTATCTAATAGTCCATACCTATGTGGCCACTGAAGTATTTTACAATATTGAGGAGGCCTTTCAACTCATTGTCGTCTTTGGCAAAGAGTTTGAGATCATCTATATAGAGTAGGTGATTGAATATTTTCTTATTTATTTTGTAACCATAGCTACTGTTGTTCAGTTCATGTGTAAGAGGGATTAAGGATAAACAAACCAGAAGGGGTGACAGAGAGTCTCCTTGAAAGATTCCACGTCGGATATTCAGACGGTTGGATATGGCAGTGCCCCCGGTGTGACTAAGGTATTGTTTGGTCTTCCACATTCCCATGCTGTGCTTAAGGAAATTTAATACCACAGGGGAGACTTTGTACATTTCCAAAGTCTTAAGGATACAAGAATGTGGAACACTATCAAAGGCTTTACAATAATCAATCCACGCTGCGCTAAGATTTCTACGACTTCTGCAATTTTCCAGGATCTTTTTATTTATTAGTAGTTGATATTTGCATCCATATGAATCTCTTCTGCATCACTTCTGTTCCAGCTGAAGAATGCTGTTTGTTTCGAAAAAGTAATAAGTACGGTTCGTCAGTACAGACGTGATCAACTTATACGTTGTGGAGAGACATGTTATCGGTTTATAATTTTTCGGGTCGTCTGTTTCAGTTGTTTTTGGTATGAGGTATGTAATACCCTCAGTAATCCATTCCGGGATTTAATTGGGATTATTTACAAGCGTTGATAATGTTTTTGCAAGAATTTCATGGATAGATTAGAGATGATAAAGCCAGAAATTGGGCACCTTGTCATTTCCTGGGGATTTCCATTTTTGGGATTTCCTTAGAGCTTGCCTAACATCATCTGTGGATATATTTTCCCATTCTTGCAGAGGTGTATCCAGCATTCGTTCTTCTTCACGCCGGATCCATTCTGCATTTGGGTTATATTCCTTTGGGCTGCTCCAAATATTTTCCCAAAATGTCTGTACATTATCAATCGATGGTGGACTTTCGACATGTATAGGTGTTTTTCCAATTTCCCTGTAAAATTTCTTAAGATCTGTTCGGAATATTTTATTTTGGCGATAGAATCTACAACGTTTTTCGTATCTATTCTCTGTGCCTATAGCTGAAGTTTCTGCTTCAGCATAAAATTTGATTGATGGAATGTCAATTAGGGATTTAATGTTATATTTCCGCTTGATCTTTTTGCACTTGCGTGTGGAAATATTAGGGTTTCTGTTGAGCTCATCTAATATAGAAAGCTCACATCTGATTTGTTTTATTTCTCGAATCAGTTTGGTTTTCCAAGCTGGTTCTCTGTGTCTGTTAATTTTATTTATTGTCTTGACCCCAAGCTTCCGAGTCGCTGCTAAAGCTGTTGCGTATATGGCGTTGTTAACTTCTGTGATGTTTCCCGGTGGTTTATATGTTAACAGTGTTTCCAGAGCAGCGTTGTATATTTTCACGATGTGCTTGTTGGAATTCGTCATATGGATTTTGGGGAGCTGGTCCCTGTCTGACAATTGTATGAAAGTCACTCTGCTGAGTACTTGGATGACGTCGTTTTTCGCTTCGGTGATTTCAGCTTTGTGTTTTTCAAGGAATTCTAACTTATTGTCACTTGTGACACTATTTAGCGTTTGGCTAACTAATTAAGCGTGAAAATTAAAAGCGAGAAATACTGAAGGCGAGAAGAAGCTATCACGAAAGACATACTGATCGATGTTTTTCTTTTTTAAGAAAAGAAAAGTGGTAAAGATTTTATTTTCATTTGCGAAAAAAAGTATTTTTATTCGCAGAAGATAGAAAATTCGTAAGATCTCGGATCTGTCAGAATTAATTTATGCCATGACGCGGCGAATAAAATATAGCAATCTGCCCATGGAAATAATGAAAATTTCAAATTGGTCAAGTGGCTTATAAAGCGGAATGCGGGAAGATAATCAGAATTGGGTCGAGCATGCGACCGAGAAAAGGATCAGCTGAGACCACCTCAAAGAAAAAGGAAGGAAGAAGAGAAAAAGGAAAAGAATAAACCATTAACCATCTTTCGGGGATATCATTTGTTTTTGGAAAGGTACCACCTGTTTTATGTCCAGACCTTGCCATGTTAAAAGTTTGATACCTGGACAGACTGTTGGCGACAGAAGTACGAAGACGTTGAGGGAGACAAAGAAATTCAATTGACCACCCGGATAATCACTTGGCGAAAATCTGGTTGATGTATCCCAGATGACATTCAGTTAAGATAGATATTTAATGATCACATTACGAGTCGTGGGGGTTATAGACTGGGAAGAGAAAGAAAAGAAAAAGGAAAATATTTTCTTTTCTTTGAGCGATAATTGTAAACTAAAGCCACTCTAGCCACATCCACACTGCCGAGTGTTCATTGGCAGAATGGTGGCGTGAGCAATGGGCGAAGGTAAACATATGAGAAGGAAGGGAAACCTGTTGACGCCTCTGACGGGATAGGTGTGAGATACCAATATGAGAAAGGAAGAATTTGGGAGGACAATTCCCTTAAAAAACCCTCTAAAACAGAAAGTAATTAACTTCCAAAAATAGGTAATGATAAAATGATAAATTTTCCTGCTCGAAAACAAAGAAAATCCCCATTGTGGATTTGGAATTATCGAGGAACCCAAACCACGACAGGCCCCCACCCGGTTTTGGTCGGCGTCCATATAAACGAACGCCCCCCAGAGTAGTTGGGCAGACAGTCGCAGTTGGGCAGACGCAGACAGAGTTACAGAACAGACAGAGTTGAGCTGTGAGCTCGGAGACCAAACTCTCAGCTGACTGAAAGATTCCAGGCATTCCGACTTAGACTTCTAACCAAAAACAATTTTTTTTTGAAGAACGACTTAGACTCACCCCACCAAAACAAGTTTTACGAATATCACCTGAAGATACCAAAAACCAGTTTATTGAAAAACAACTTAATATATTAAGACTCGCCTATTAAAACGCAAAGCGTCACGTATCCATAGAAGCATTTTGGAAGAAAGACGCAGTCCTGTATTCAGAAACCAGATATAAAGCTACTTGTTATTCTCTTTTTAACACTTTTGAGTCTTTCGAGTTGTTACTTTACTTTCTTTTACATATACTTGTGCGGTGTCACCTTGCTCGAATTCGGCTTGCGCTACGGCTCGACGACTGATTGAATTCGTCTACCTAAGATCAAATCACAACGTGGTTATGTTAGACTAGAAATCAAAGCAGTTACTTCGTTAACCAAACGTTGGAGGCGAGCTGGGAACGACAAAGCTGATGCCGAATCTAACCAGATTTCCATCCGAATCAGCCAAGGGTTAGATCGTCACAGGATAGCACGGGAGAGGCCCAGGGTGATGTCACACACTGAAGATGACTCCAGGTACAGTTTCTGGAGAACTGCACGTTGTGTTTGAGGTAAAGTCTTGGATTTCATTTCCTGGAAGATTATTTCCTATTTCATTTGTTTAGTTTTTACCTCATCCTCTGTCACATTCCTTATTTCTACATTCATCTCCTTAGAGGTTGAGTGATGGGTTATAATATTCTGTCTTATATCTAATTTTATCTTATCTATTTCTGCCTTTGAGAGTCTGTTGTTTCGCATGATGTCCCTACGGATATTAGCAAGCATGTTTGGATTGAGGTTAGGTCATATCATTTCCCACCATACTTCTCAATATTTGGTATGTTTGATTGCTGGTGTTTTTGCTGTGTTTTCGAGTACAGTGAAGACGGAGGTCATGACTTGTCGATACTCTTCCCGGCTCCATTTCGTCGTTTACGTTTCATTAGTCGGTTTGGTATTGAGTCACTTGGTCCAAGGTTGGCAATAATCCGAGTTTTGTGACCTAGTGTCTCTTCGTTTGTGGAAGATTTTGTTCCAGTGACAGATTTTTCGTCCTCAGACTGGTTACTCTCTGAGGGACGCGGCCCTTGTTGGCCCGGGTGACGGCCGATCCGGTATGAAATTTTATTCGTATTCATTGAAATTGGTAGAGATATGCGTTTTAACCTTGACCGCCAGGGGGTAATTATGTTCAGGTTAGCAGCTTTAGGACGTTTCTCGAAGAAAGATCCAAGAGCACGCCAACCAATAAGATTGGTTACAATGTGGATTTATTAATGCATTTATTATTATTTTTATTATTATTTATATTTTATACTTGAAGAGGCACCGTGGAGAAATGGATAGCTGAGTTCGAATTCCAGTCCAATTCATTACATTCACGTAATTCTTATTCTCCCCCCCAGCTATGGGTAAATAGTAGGACAGACTGGTTTCTGTAGACTTGAATGGCAACTGGTCTACCGCAGAAAGAAATGGCAACCTACTGCGGGAAATATCTACCCCGTCAGTCATGTATCGAACGATAAATGATCGGCTGAGCGTGTATCACACATGGCACATAACTGATTGACAAATACATTCATATCTGCTCATGGCGTATCCAAATGTAAACAAATGACGTCACACATTATGAAATGAGCAAAATTAAGAGCACGTCAGGCTAAATGACGTTTCAGTATAGGATAGAGGTTCGAATACTATCGGAGAATGAATATTTTCATGTATTTGTCGGAGAACAACTATTTTCGATGAGAATTTATCGGACATTAAGGCCGGTAAATATTGTTTGATACTGTTTATTGAAAACAGTATAATTGATTGACTGATTATTTATATACATTTGTATGTGTTAAAACTTCAAGAGAGTGGACATTCTACACTGGCTATATATTGATGTTCTACTTTCTTTTCTTATAAGTGATCAACAATGGTCGAGAATATTAGGAAGATTATCTTTTAATACGATCCTGTTTTCCTGAACCTAAGAAGAGGGATGCAATTATATCCAGAATATAATACTACCCCGTTTGGCTATCACTCTTATGTACATGTGGTTTACGGCCACGTCACGTTGAAACACAGGTTCTCATACGATCACGATAACTCATCTAAAAAAAAATGTAATTGTGTATAATGAGGCACACCATTTTGGCGGTAATTTTCGTCCAAAATTACCAGAATTATGCACAGAAAAATACAGCAATATATAATTTCAGCAAGTTCTTTTACATGTTGTTGTTTAACATAAAGATTATTTCAAGAGCTTATTCGAAAACAGGATTACTTTTTAATTCTTCTATTTGAAAAGGAATACACTGCATAAATTGCATTAATTACTGCTTTTATATATATATATATATATATATATATATATATATATATATATATATATATATATATATATATATATATATATATATATATATATATATAATAATAATAATAATAATAATAATAAACGCTGACATTCTATTTATCAAGCAATTTTTACAGTAGAAAGAAATATCGAACCTAAATCTAGGGATGCTTCTAACGCCTCATAAAAACACCCATGTCTACTGTTAAATATAATTTTCTGCAATAATTTAAAGTAAAAGTGATACTTGTTTCAAATAGGAATATTCAAACTTTATATAAGCCAATCTTCACCTAAAGTTTTAGAAATCTCTATTTTATTTTTGAAATATTTTTTAAATAATAACAATCATGTTATGTTTACAGATTCACTTTTATCGCAGATTCATTTAAAATTCATTTTGAAATACTGTAAATCTCTTTCCTTATTGGAAATACTATATTTAAACTATTATTTTGAAAGTAGAACTAAATTAAAAGCTTTTTCAATTCCAAAAATGCATTTTAAGCCTTACATTTCGCTTTTCTTTGGAAGAGCTTGCTTATATTTATGAGAGAAAAGACATATTGAAGGCATGAAAAATAGAGAGCTACAGAAGGTAACATGAATAACAAATTGTTGTTTCATATTTAGCATATTATTTTAAAGATATTTTTATGTTTATACACTCTTTTTATAGATACAGATCTTTAAGTAAATGCGCCGCTTATAATAAACAGTATCAAAAAACATTTACCGGCCTGAATGCCCGAGAAATTTTCAGCGAAAATATTCGTTCTCCGACAAATACATGCATATCTACTCATGGCGTATCCAAATGTAAACAAATGACGTCGCACATTATGAAATGAGCAAAGTTAAGAGCACGCCAGGCGAAATGACGTTTCACTATAGGATAGAATTTTGAATTCTGTCTGAGAACTAATATTTTCTATGAAAACGTTTTTTTTTTACTAATATTCAAGTAAATGCTCTATTCATTTAATTAAACAGTATTTTTATATAATTAAATTTTCCTGCCTGAATATTCGAGAAATCATTGCCGAACGGTTACTCACGTATGAACAAATCTCATAGGTAATGCATGCTCGAATCCTGCTAGTGGTCGCATGTTTTCTGACAATATGTGGCGAATTTTCAGGCCGATAAATATGATTATATAAGAATACTGCTTAGTTAAATAAACAGAGCATTTACTCGAATATGTGTACCCCTGTAAAATAAGCTTTAAGCAAGACAAATGAAAAATATTTTGATTTTAATAGATTTCATAAAATAAAAGTATTTTTTTTTTATTTACGTTAGTGTAGAAGGCGTTTCAGATATGAATGTTTCGTGAATTGGCAGGCAATGTGACTTCTAAAGCAATATTTTTTTTTAATTGTTCAACAAGAAGTGCTACGTGAACAAACTTTTAAGGACCTCATATTTAATGACGGTTCCGTGTAGAGGATGCACGTACTACGAATCCTGCCCGAGGATGCATATTTTCAGAGGAGTTTTCTCAAATAATCGAAGCCGGTAAATGTGATAAAATATAATGTAAGTAAATAAACAAAGCATTTTCTCGAATATGGCTATTCATCCTTTATAGCCTTTAATCAAGAGTGTAGCGTTTGTCCACTGGTACCGCTGATGGAAATGTGATCAGAATGTAAGGGGACAGAAAGTAAAAAAGAAAGTATGAAATATAAGAAAGAAAGAAAGAAAAAAAGAGAAGGTGAGTAAAGAGAGAAAGACACAGATACGTAATATGTAATTCATTTCAATTTATTTGCTTTCACTTCCTCCTTCCGTTACGATACCAACCAACACAATTGTACGTTGCTTTCCCGTGCCAAATATATATATATATATTTCATTTGAAAATAACTTAACAAACATAATCAATAATTTGCTAATATGATAAATGAACGAGAACTTCGAAAAAAGACTTTAAATATATCAAAAATGATAAACTACTCAAACATATTATTTATAATAGCAGTTATATAAATGATAATATAAAAATGGAGACCAACAATTATAATAATCTAGTCCACAATGAAGTCATCCAATTTCGCAAAACTACCAATAACTTAACAAAAAGCCATACACAAAAAAGCTAAAAACTAAACTAAAATTAGATAATAGGATAAAACTATTAGCAAAGTTAAAAACATTTCTTAAATGAAACAAACTATAAGAACTACTTCACGACCAAGGCAACATGCATATTATAATCCCCACATAAAGCAATATTGAGAAAATTAAAAAAGGAGTATTTGAATATGCTAAAAATAAGTAGAGTACTGAAAATAAATCAATGGAAACATACTAAAGTAACAATCAATTGGTTCACTAACCATATCAAGATTTTTACCCATCAATTCAGGAACATAAACATAAACTATAAAACAATAATTCAATATTCCCAATGAGGACATAAGTATAGTTAAACATTGCCAAAAATAATTATAGCATAACAAAATCTGGACAAACAGGGCCAAATAATAATAATAATAATAATAATAATAATAATAATTTTGACGTAATAAAGGGTATTTGTGATAGTCTCATCGAACTCAAAGGTATACATAAAATCAATAAATTAATAAATATTATTAACAAAATAAATATAGGTCTATAAAGGGACTATTAATCATAAGAAACTGTTTATTCAACCCAAGAACGTGCAACAACAGACCTAGAGTAAAAATAAATATATATATACTAAAGAAACTTCAAAAAGCTAGTAGAAAAAAATCCATTAATTGTAAATTTCTTAGATATAATATTCAATTTAAACAACGAACCTACAAACCATACTGAAAACCAAACAACGACCCAAAATATATTTAAATATTCCAAAATTCCCACTAACGTATTTAAACAAATACGCATATCTATAACTGAAAGAATTTCAACAAATTGTATTAACATAAAATATCCAGTGAAAATAATAAAAAAACAACATATGAATCAGCTGTGGATATTCAAACAAATAGAATACAAAAACAAAAACAATACCAACAAATACAACTGAAAATGAAGTATATTTTGGTGCAACATCCTACAACCATACTGTAAAAATCAGAAATAAGGAAAATATTACTCAACATAATTTGCAAAAAATAAATCCTAAAGATAACAAATTATCAAAAGTTATCAGCAAAAATACAATCAAAATTACTTCCAGCTGCAGAGATATCATGGAGAAAATAATAAGTAAGGAAAATAAAACATATTCAGAAAAACCAATTACAATTAAAACGGCAAAAATAAGAAGACACAACAAAATAACATCATTTAATGTAACTGCAGAAACAAAGAAATCAATCCACTCAACAATAAATGATTAAAAAATAACATAATATACAATGCCACAGTAAATAATAATATTACTTCAGACGAAAAAAATTACGTAAATGCCACAGACAAAAATCTTCAAAAAAAAGATATTATAACCACAAATGTCACCCGAAATAAAAAGAAAAATAAGCAAACAATACAAACCTATGAAATTACATATGAAGCAAAAAAAAAGAGGAAATTCACCACAATCAAATGGGAAATTATAAGAAGAGCAGTCCTATTCAAGATGAACAGCAAACATAGTAAATTAGGATAAGAGGATAAATGATTTTACATTTAAAAACAAAAATAAACACTTAAACAAAAAATTGAAATAATGGCTAAATGTTGACACATGAATGAATTTTTCTTTGGCACCTAATTAGTACCTAAAAATAAACAAATAAATATAAATAGAATAAATAAAAATTCATAAAAATATATAAAAAAAATTACTTAAATAAAATTAACAAATCTAATATAACCTAAATTTATTAATAATCAAATAAGCGAACAAATACTACAGTAAGCGCAATATAACAACATTGCAAAAAGACATAGAATTAAGAAAAATCACCATATATGCACTAGTTTATTACTAACAAAGCACAGACATCAAAGTAAAGGTTCCCTTGTACGCACGTCTGTCTGTACATATGTAAGCATAGGCATGCCTATATACGCGGGCGAAAACATGTGTACGTATCACAAGCGTATAATTTCAGACATATGCACATAGATTTTAACACTAATAAATAATTCTCATTAATAATTAGAATATATATATATATATATATATATATATATATATATATATATATATATATATCAATTATAATTACTTATGATTAATTAATTATAATTACTTATAAATGTAGCCTACCTATTAATGTTTATGATATTAGCAAGCAAAATTAATAAACGAAACACTAACATGGTGAAAATATATAAATATGTATTTGTATGCATTTGTATATATGTGTATATGAGTATGATTTTATATATATGTATCTATGTGTCAGAATTTGTTTAAGCTTATTAAAAAATTAACAATTAATTAGCATCATTTGTATCATATATATATATATATATATATATATATATATATATATATATATATATATATATATATATATAATAAGAAGCCACGTATACTTTCTTAATATGTATATATAGAAAAAGTTTCAAATTAAAAATAATAATGTTTTATTTTATGAAAGTATTTATTTATTTATATATATATATTTGATATTTCAAATTGTCCTCAATTTTTCATCAGAAATAACTGTTTTGTTACAAATAAATTAAAATTAAAATTACTTGCTAACAAACAGTAATTTTAATTTATTTGTAACAAAACAGTTATTTCTGATGAAAAATTGAGGACAATTTGAAAATCAAAATATATATATATAAATAATTAAATACTTTCATAAAATAGAACATTATTATTTTTAATTTGAAACTTTATATATATATATATATATATATATATATATATATATATATATATATATAGATATATAGATAGATATATTTCCAAAGCAATAATATCAATTAACGTAAATAAAAGAAATACAGCTTTCGTAGCACAAAAGTAAAATGTCTGTAAACAAAACAAATAGTTCAAAATAGTTCACATATCTAGAGCCGTAACACAACTAGATTAACACCGCTACAGATATACAGATATACAAATTAAATAAACAAAGAGATGCATATGGACTCATGGGTATAAAATAGAATAGAAGAGAAAATTTACCCCAGTGCTAAATGTCTATAAAAAAATAAACAAAAATTATAATCAGTACATTCCATGTGTTTATGTTTGCATGCATGTATATATATATATATATATATATATATATATATATATATATATATATATATATATATATATATATATACAAAATGGAGAGAGATAAAATGGAGATGTTTATCCAAAGACATCAGAAAAAATTCGATATATATATATATATATATATATATATATATATATATATATATATATATATATATATGAAGAAAAATATATACGGAAAAAACAAACAAAAATCCTTATATACAATTTATACTGTTTTAATGTTAATATGTCAACGTCGGACGTTTCGGTCTAATAAACCATCTTCAGGACATATTCATAAATTATAACATTATCAATACAACATGACAAAGACGATGTACATAAGAACAAGACTTATCCAAACAGATAACTGAAAGTTTTCTAAGATCAGCGCTCCGTTTAAAACATGGTCACGTTGTCGTCACGTGGGCGACGCTGTGAAAAAAAAAATATATATACATATAAGGAGAGATAGATAATGAGATAGATATGATGAAATATAGTTGAGGTTATGCTATATTTATGTTAAAGTACTCAATGTCTGTGATAGTTATGAATATAAAAGTAACGTTTACGACTTAGTGATTTAGACAGCATTACAAGAAGAAACGATATCATATAATGTTTACGCCATACATCTCGGCACTATTAACCATTTGAGTTCAGCTGTGTATATCAATTATACAAGGAAGTTATAAATAATTTGTATGGGAATTTATGGGATGAGGAGTTATCGTTATTTACATTGTTTACGTGCGGACTCTTAACAATGATCCGGATGTATGTGCTGTAAATAATATATGTATTCATATCTATAAGGCTGTTATCTAATGTCGGAAATAATGTTTATCATCCCCAACTTTGACATTGCCCATAATTCTGCGTTGAATATTAATCCCATGGATCAGATTTTCTGCAGAGAAGAGTTCAGATGAAATTTCAACTGACATCTACCTGTACTTTTAAGGAGACAGACACATTAATCAGATCTCCGTATTTATCGTGATGTCAGCATTTATTTTAGCGAAACTTTTCCAGGAAGATAGAATCGGAGACGACTTGTCGATTAGCGGCCACTTTCACCTGATGCAAAACTACTTGATGGGTTTTTTTTTCTCTCATGAAACAATAATTTATCACTGTTGGCGCAATGCCGTTATAAATGAAAACAATGCAAGTACCGAACTACATGCATACATTATATATACAGGTGGTCAAAAATATACAAATTTTCGCATTTGAAGAATGTTCAGTTAATCACCATATTTCTTCCGTGTAATAAACTTTTTTTTTTTAAGCATTACGCCCCGATCAAGGCGTGAAGCCACTAGGATGCAAGGGGTTGCAGAAGATTTGGAGCGAGAGCAGATAGGAGTGATAGAAGAAAGGATGAGGAGAAGGATAGTGGGTAGATCAAGGTAACTGGATGTGTCGATTGACATTACATTTGAATAGTTGGAGATTATAGCTTTCAGCGAAACAGTAATTGGGAAGTGTGTTCCACAGGCGAGAGGTGCGAGGTATGAAGATATTGGAGTAGAAGAGACGGTTACTTTTAAATAGTTTCTACAGTGTAAGGGTGGTAGCGGGATGCCAGCCTCGTAAGGCGCTTGAATTCATGGAGTCTGGGAACAAGTGAAAGCAGCTCATCGGAGCAATTACCATGAAAGTATTTGTAGAAAAGACAGAGAGACGCGACGGCGCGGCTGGCGTTTTCTGTTTTGAACAATTTTAGTGTCTCCTCATATTTTCTGAATTGAGGTAATATTTTTCTGTGTGCAAGATCCCACACTAACAATCACAAAAACACACACACACACATATATATATATATATGTGTCTGTGTGTGTGTGTGTGCGATGTCTACCAGAAAGCTGATGAGCTGTGATACAACGAAACAATCTGTCTGTATATGACAATATGTATGCCCCGGAAAAATTATTTCGGCTAAGCTCTCCCGGTAGAACGTGTGAGTTTGTAAACGGTGTCGACTGCTGCTACTAATGCAATACTCTTCTATAAACGAATCGAGTTATCTCAGTCACTGAAGTGCTCATCGACAAATAAATACGCTTAAATTCACCTTCATCCCTGCCGTGCGTCAACGGCTAAGGCGTAGATTCTCTGACTTACGCAAATTCAGCCTGGTTTCTGTCCTAGCTAGATTTAACCGGAATCTGTAGTCACACTGATGAACGCTGGAACAGCGAAACAGTCTGCCTGTGGGTGACAATATATATATATATATATATATATATATATATATATATATATATATATATATATATAATATAATTCAGGCCTGGAAATTTTTCATTGAATGTTTATTGAGTTTTTCAGTTAAAGGGACACACGCATAATATTTATAAATGTTTACCCCCTCAATTATTCGTCCATCTTCTGAGCTACACACACTTTTATGTCTTTCTACATAACTTCTAATGTTGCCAATCAAAGCCCTTTGCAACTATTCATCTCTCCCCGTTGTCTTCCCTTATTTATTCTTCCATTCGCCTTTACTTTCTTGATGTATGCTATTCTACAACGTTTATAAATTTACCAACTTCTCTGATCAATCAAATTCCACCATATTTAAAGCCATTATATATCGAAAACCGGTAGTGTTTGTTGAAGTAATAAGTGAATTCCGGCATGAACTTTGGCCTCGGTCTGTTTGGCGTTTATTCGACATGGACACAAGCCAATGGCTACCCGTGCTTTCGGACAAATTTTATAGCCGTTTGCGGAGATCAAAAAATATATAGTATGATTTAAATATCTTCCCATTCTATTTGGTGAAACATCCTTTACTTTATTCAGTTCTGTATGCTTTCCACAAGATAATAGTTAAAAAGAAACCTACAATAGTTTGGAATTTGCCAATTTTATTGTTCTATTTTGTTTCTCTTAAAAGTACACATGTACATATTACTATTATTATTATTATTATTATTATTATTATTATTATTATTATTTGAGTATGTTATATTTCCTACTTTGTATCCTGTAGCGTCAGGTCTAAACTATGGTCCTTAGGCCCTAAAGGAGATTTGACACTTCAATGAAGGCACTTTTCTTAGAATTTGAGATGTTTCTAGTGGAACGATCTTCTGAATAAATTGTATGCTGAAGTTACCTGGGACACTGTTAGTAAAACTGTCGATTCCGTTTCTCACGAGGGGCAGAGCTCGGATTGCTATTGGCGTACTATCAGTCTTCATTTCCCACATCCTGTTAATCTCAATCTCTAGGTCCTACTATTCAGAAAATTTCTCAATTCATTTTCATGGCGTTCATTCTATCAGTTACAACTTCAATATCAACAAGCATACACTTCCTGATTGTTTTGTCTTTTAGGATAATATCCGGCTTGTTGGCTTTTATTTACCTGTCAGTTTAAATGGGCCGGTCCCAAAGGATAGGTAAATCGTTATTTTGTGTAACAATTTATGGTTGGTGCTCATATCATTACTCAGTGGTTTCGATTTGGTGATTCTTGCATATATTCCTGTGCACATAAGTCGCTACAATGTTATGACAGAGGGTATATTGTTTTTTGTTAGTCACTTATTATTATTATTATTATTCTACTACTTCTTCTTCTTCTTCTTCTTCTTCTTCTTCTTCTTCTTCTTCTTCTTCTTCTAATTATTATTATTATTGTGACTATTTGTTATTATTGTTATTATTTTTTATTATTTTTATTATTATTTGTATTATTATTGTTTTTGTTATTATTGTTATTATTGTTATTGTTGTTATCATTTCATTTCCTTCGAAAGTTTGTAAAAAATCAAAAAAATAAACATGAAAATAGATAAATGAAGATAAACCGCCTAAGAAAACGTACATTTTTACATAGATATATTCCTTTGTAAGATGCTAGTTGATTTGTGAGTTTATTTTTTTTTTTTTTTGCATTTCTTTAAGGCAATCGTTACCCAGAATCGATTCAATGAATCTATCCGGACCTTTTCCTAGTCAAATCGAGCAATTCGAATACGACTGGACTTATTAATATCTTCATGTGACACATTTCTGGGATTTCCACATCAAGATCATTGTATTTGATACTTTTTTGAAGATCTTCAATTATACATTAATATTTGCAGGCACTACCATATCGATAATAAAGTACATTCGATTTATATTGTATTTGATCAATATGTGTGGGTGTTTAAATTTAATTCTTCCTTCTGTATGCATTGTAAATTGCTATAAATTTTTTAATGTTTTAATGGTGTATTCGTAGTGTCATTCACGTGATTATTATTATTATTATTATTATTATTATTATTATTATTATTATTATTATTATTCATTTAATTTCTGATGTATACTCATTTCTTTCCCGGGTCCCATACAGAGACCAAAGGTTAAAAATGTCATCAAGACATTTTCAACTCAGCAGTTTTGGAGGAAATAAATAGCAACCAAATTTCGCAAATATTGTACATACATTAAGTCCTTCGTAAGTTGCGGGCTGTACTTTTACGTGCAATTATTTGTATTTCTTATAACATGGACTAACATGAACCCTTAAAAAAAATGTAATTGTGTATAATGAGGCACACCATTTTGGCGGTAATTTTCGTCCAAAATTACCAGAATTATGCACAGAAAAATACAGCAATATACAATTTCGGCAAGTTCTTTTACATGTTGTTGTTTAACATAAAGATTATTTCAAGAGCTTATTCGAAACCAGGGTTAATTTTATTCTTCTATTTGAAAAGGAATACACTGCATAAATTGCATTAATTACTGCTTTTATATATATATATATATATATATATATATATATATATATATATATATATATATATATATATATGTATGTATATATATATATAATAATAATAATAATAATAATAATAATAATAATAAACGCTGACATTCTATTTATCAAGCAATTTTTACAGTAGAAAGAAATATCGAATCTAAATCTAGGGATGCTTCTAACGCTTCATAAAAACACCCATGTCTACTGTTAAAAATAATTTTCTACAATAATTTAAAGTAAAAGTGATACTTGTTTCAAATAAGAATATTCAAACTTTATATAAGCCAGTCTTCCCCTAAAGTTTCAGAAATCTCTATTTTATTTTTGAAATATTTTTTAAATAATAACAATCATGTTATGTTTACAGATTCACTTTTATCGCAGATTCATTTAAAATTCATTTTGAAATACTGTAAATCTCTTTCCTTATTGGAAATATTGTATTTAAACTATTATTTTGAAAGTAGAACTAAATTAAAAGCTTTTTCAATTCCAAAAATGCATTTTAAGCCTTACATTTCGCTTTTCTATGTTAGAGCTTGCTTATATTTATGAGAGAAAAGACATATTGAAGGCATGAAAAATAGAGAGCTACAGAAGGTAACATGAATAACAAATTGTTGTTTCATATTTAGCATATTATTTTAATGATATTTTTATGTTTATACACTCTTTTTATAGATACAGATCTTTAAGTAAATGCTCCGCTTATAATAAACAGTATCAAAAAACATTTACCGGCCTGAATGCCCGAGAAATTTTCAGCGAAAATATTCGTTCTCCGACAAATACATTCATATCTACTCATGGCGTATCCAAATGTAGTATAGCTTTCCCTATAAATGTGATGGCTCCAACTATAACTGGAATTTTTTGCTGTCCTTATGTGTTATATTTTTGAGTTTTCGATTACAAGGTTCCTGTATTTTGATGCATTTCAACCTGCAGGGGCTACCATATCCATAAGAAGGCACATTTTTCTATTTGTGGTCTCTGATCAGGATGTCTGGGCGATTAGATTTGATTGTTCATTCTGTGTGTATTGTGAAATTCCATAAAATTCTTACAGGTCTTATGTCTGTAACCGAGTTTGGGTGGTGTTCCATGAAGCGTTTTATCTGCCCTGGATGCCAATACAGAGCAACTTGATACAAGATGGTCAATTGTTTCTCGATATGTATCATCGAATCCGCATTTGAGTTTACCACAAATTTTCAGTATGTGTGATGGTAAATTCTACTTGGCAAACATTGGCCTTGTGCTGTAGGAATATAACTTTCGATTTCAGCTTTTTAAACCTACACTAAATAAGCACCTATTGGTAGCGGGTTTGTCGACATAAGCGTCTAGAGTATTGACCATGAAGAAGCTTATCTTGCCCTCGATTTTGCATGTTGTAGATTGCATTTGCTTTGCTTTCCGTTTTCAGGTTATTTGCCGCTGCAGCAGGTGTATTATGGATTATTTGCAATTCTTCGCCCACTTGAAATTCATTTTGAGTTTGTTGGGTTAATTTATTACTGAAGAAATTGTCTTATTTATTCCATGTTCTTTGATATAAATAATCATCCGGTCTTCTACAGTTTCCAGTTATTTTTGAAGACCAACTTTTGTATATTTCTAAGGCAGTTCATGTTGATCTACTCTTCTGCCTATTACGGATCTGGGCACATACAGACGATAAACATAAGCCTTAGTTTGATTCATGCGGTTGTAAGCAAAAAGCTTTCTCATTTTGACATCAGTTCTCTTAATGTCAGCTATGGTTCAATTAAAGATATTGAAAATCTATTGTACCACAGGGACATCCAATGTGTTTATAGCTGAAATTCTGTTTTGTGAATTAGACTATATTATTATTATTATTATTATTATTATCATTATCATTATTATTATTATTATTATTAATGTTCTTCTTCTTCTTATTATTATTATTATTAAAATGAACTTGAGATTTAGAGATACGGTGTAAGAATCGGTTCAAATCTTAAACCAAAACGAGTCAAATGTTTCTGATCAGCAATATAATGGAAGAATTACAGATACTGCCACGGGCATGTCCGGATGAGTGGCATATGCACAGTGAATACGATCTTAATTATGGAGAAGAGAGATTTGAGAGATTTTGATAAAAGCTAAATGGTCATCTACAGAAAACGATGAAACGTTTGGTTGGTTGTACATGTTTAACTGTAACGAATATCTGCATGCATTGGTCTGAGAATGAATAATCTAAGAAACACCAGCGAGACATTAAGTAGCCTTGTCCTAGGTATAACAATAAACTACATCCGGCAGTAATACCTCTGATCTGGAGATTTGAGAAGCATGGAACCACCTTTTAATTGCTGTTGTTCGCAAATGCACCCTAAATGAGGGTGGTAGCACTCTGTAGGGTCTTAACTAAACTTCAAAACTGGAGTCAACATAAGAAAACAAAATTAAATTAGAAAATAACGTTACCACTAATGCATTAAAAAATAAAAAATAAAGTTACAAGCAAAAAATATTTAACGAAAATTTCAAAAGATCACAAGAACAGACAATTTCGATAGGAAATGACCCATAAAGAGTTGATATGCCCTTAAATAAACAAAACGAAAGGAATTAGGCAGCCAAGAATTATCAATGCGAAAATTGAACGGAGGAATTTCTACTAATTAATAATTAAGGAAAAGATTTGTAGTCATAAATCATATTTAGTTCTAATCTACTTGAGTATAGGGACGTATCATAATACATAGTAGATATATTCTTGTTTCCTGCCTGGCATAAACACAGGAAAGCAAGTGTTTCCAGACACTAGATCACACTAACCCTCTACCTAAAATTGCTATTGAGCATTGTACTGCGTAAACTACATTCTAAAAAAAATATACAAGCATTGTGGTAAAACCATTTGAAAGAAATATTGAAAACTAGGTACGCAACTACATTGTAACGGTTACTCACTTATTTTTTTCAAAAGAGCAAATAACATGTGACAGGAAATTAGTTTCCGGGATGAATTCAAAATTACAAAGAAAGTCTCTCTGTTTAGTCCTAGCTTCCTAATATCCCAGATAAAAATCCAGTCTCGCATCTATGAGACGTGCTCAACGATAAATTCATTTATGCTCGATCTCTATAACGTAACTGGTGGCAGGGAAGCAAAACATATTTTTACGACCAGATAGAAGTTCCAAGAAAAAATATCTTCGTATAATGTAGAGTATGAACTTGATATGGTAAGAGAATATTCGTGTGCACATTGAGGAGCTAAATCTTAGCTATCATTTATTAATCGAGAGATCTGTTTCCGAACTTGAGACTTTGTTTGAATATAACATAGCCGAAGCTGTTTTCAAATCGTGATTCGTTCGCACGATTATAGAATAACAATCTAAGAATTACATTAAAACAACAAAATGACGTCAAATTGCATTAATACTTTTAAAACCTGAATGATAAAATAAAATACTTCATCTTAAACACTTACGAAATGATAATGTTGAGGGTACAATTATAGTCAAAACGAAACTGCTCTCATTTACGCACCATAGAGAAATCTCCCTGCCTGCTATCAGCATGTCTGATGGTCAACTCCACAAGAGCGTCTCTCTGCCCCTCCTTAGTGTCTCATTATCCACTGACCTGAGGTAGATTAACTACATAGCTTTATCCATCGCAAGGAAAGTTGGTTATCTGTATCGCCCAGAATGTTTTTTCTCCTCTGAGTTCACCCTTCAAATATATAAACTACCATTCACCCTTGCATTAGATATTGTTGCAATATATGGTCTGGTGCACCCGCTGTTCACCTCGAGGTTCGCGACAAAATCAAACGACGGATATGGATATGTAATATGTCTTGACATGGCATCTTGGCTATAGTCACATTCTCACAGACGTGATGTGGCTTCCCTCTGTCTTTTCTACAAATATTTTCATGCCAACTGCTCTGACGAGCTACTTTCACTTGTACACCATCTGCATGAATTTAAGCGTGCTACTAGGTTGGCACTTGGGATAACCTTTCACTGGCAAAACAGTTAAATTCAACCGCCTCTTCTACTCCAACAACTTCCTCTCTCGCACCTCCCGACAGTGGAACGCCCTTCCACTTACTATCTTCCATGATAGGTGTAATCTTACAGAAGTCAAATATAATGTCGACCGACATCTTCTGATCATCTGTCCTTCTCTTTAGGCTTTCCTCAAACACAACACTTTACTCTTATCTCACTCTCCGTAACCCCTTGCGCGCTAGTGACACTCCCACCTTACTTAAGCTTAAAAAAAAAACATAAACCTAAATTTTTCTTTTATTTAAATAAGTAAAACGCGTTATGTTTGCTATCCTTGCAGATTTGACTGTAGAATCTAATCAAAGTCTCACTATACCAGTAAATGCTGCGTGGATTACATAACAAGTAGTTTTCTTTTTTGTTTTTTACCGGTGTCGTCGGTGTAGCTTTGCACACATCTCGGATTTATATTTCATCTAAACTGGTTATCGACCATTGCTAGAGATGTCGGTTTTCCTTGTCATTGATCTCTAATTAGAGGGAAAAGGGATTGTTTCATATTTTTCTGTGGGTATTTAGTCCTATGGGAGGAAATGGAACCACTTCTCTTGAGTTTATTTCCTAAAGAATGAAAATATTTTCGTCAAATATGAATTGTTATAACCTGTCTCTTTAAGTAAAGCAACTTTTTTTGTGAACTAATCTCGTTGTGTCCCTTCTGAAAAGAAAATCTAATGCATAATCTTTATTTTTTGATTTGCACTGCTTAACATAGATTCACGGTCTGGGGGTTGTAAAGTAATGAAAAGAAATAAAATTGAGATCATCAATAGTGAAAAATTCAATAAATATATATGACGTTGGTTTTACCGGCAAATCTTAAATTTTCTTTGACTTATACAGACTCAAATCACAAAAATTCAGATTAAACAAATCAATACATATTGAGTCATGTTTTCATTAGAACATTATTGACACAAAAGGATTATATTAACTGACTTCATTGACGTTGAAAAGTTAATTATATTAACATATGTTTACCTGTTACCTTATATATATATATATATATATATATATATATATATATATATATATATATATATATATAATATATATATATGTGTGTGTGTGTGTGTGTGTGTGTGTGTGTGTGTGTGTGTGTGTGTGTTATTTAAATCACCATCTGTTATTAATAGATCATCATTGGTAAAATAGGTGAACACTTTTTTTCACATAATATCTTTGGGGCCGATTTCGATTTTAATAAAAAAAAAAAGTATTTTAACTGTTACTACTGTCTCCCACAATGTGTAACTAGTAATAACATTTCTTGACCTAGCAAATCGATTCACGCACAGAATCAAATATACAACTATGCCCTAGCCCGAAAAGGAATTAGGGAGATACTGTAAAAATTGTGTTGAGAGTATACTTCATTCAGCTTTTTTAAGATTGAATTAAACATTCGTGCGACTGAAAATGCCTTCTGTTCTCCGCACATCTTTAAAAAAAATGTGATTAATACTTTTAACAATAAATATGTAAATCTTATGTCAATAAAATTCAAATGTAATATAATCTTTTCATCTAATGATATTAACTAACTATTAACTAACCAGAGAATAATGCAAAATCTGAATGAAAAAATGTTTGTTTATATTCAACCATCCAAGTTGGAAATACTGACTTTGAATTCTGTATGTCAGTTCTGCCTAGATGTCCAGTTTCCGTGTCATAAATATTTCCTTGATGAAGTAATATAATATTGCAGATTCGAGATTAGGATAATCTAATGAAATCGATGTCATGAAAAAAATTATGTCCTTGCTTGATTAGAAGGTATATAAAGACAAACTGTCTCATTTCTATTCTTAATGTCATCGGAACAATCATGTTTTAACATGTAACGAACTATATAAAGAGGAATTGAGATATATCCTTTTTTAATATCATTAGAATCGTCATGTTCTAGCTGGTAAAAACGTATATAAAGACGAACTGATATTACTTTCCTTAATGTCATGCTGGTAAGAAACTATATGAAGAGGAAGTCCCTAATTTATTTTCTTAATGACATGGGAATAAACATATAATATATTATAAGGAACTATACAAAGTCAAACTGTGTTATTACTGTTTTTAATATCATGAGAACATTCATGTTCTAACTGTTAAGGGACTACATAAACACGAAATCATTTATTTCTGTTTTTAATATCATGGGAATAATCATGCTTTAATAGTAAACAGAGATATAAAAAATAACATAACTTTTTTATATCATGGCAATAATCATGCTCTAGTAGTAAGCAAACATATAAAGAAGTGATATTACTTTTTTATATCATGGCAATAATCATGCTCTAATAGTAAGCAAACATATAAAGAAGTGATATTACCTTTTTATATCATGGCAATAATCATGCTCTAATAGTAAGCAAACATATAAAGAAGTGATATTACTTTTTTATATCATGAAAATAATCATATTCTAACTGATAAAGCTGTATATAAAGATGGATTGACATACCTCCTTTCTTAATGCTTTGGGTATAACAATGTTCTAGTTGGTAAAAAAATCTATAAATATAAATTTTCTTATTTATTGTATTAATGTCCTGACAATAATCGTATTCCACCTCCTACAGAACTATATATAGACGAATTGATATATTTTCTTAAAGATATGTTAATAAAAATATTATACCTAGTAATAAACTATACCAAGTCGAATCTTATATCATTTTTAATGTCATTGTCACACGCAAGGTCTAGCTTGTAAGGAACTATATAAAAGTGAATTGATTTATTGCTTTTTTCAATGTCATGAAAATAATCATGTTTACCTGAAAGGGTCCTACCGGATATAAGAGACCCTGATATAAGAGAAACCCGGATATAAGAGAGATTTTCTCTGGTCCCAAATTAGAGCCCGTGTTAATGTATATACAACAGACCAAACCCGGATATAAGAGAAACCCGGATATAAGAGACTTCTTCTCCGGTCTCGACAACTCTCTTATATCCGGGTTACACTGTATATAAAAACGTATTGTTTCATTTATTTTCTTAATGTCATGAGATTGATTTTGTTCAAGCTGGTAAGACATTATATAAAAAAAGAATTTCTTTATTTTCTCATTGAGAATTACAATGTTTTAGCTGGTAATAAGCCATAGAAACACGAACTGTCTTATTACCATTTGAATATAATTAGAATAATAATGTAACGTTTGTAACGAACTATATAAAGTTGAATTGATATATGTTTTTAAGGTCATGGGAATAATCATTCTCTAGTTTGTAAGTAACTATATAAAAACGAATTGTCTTATTTCTCTATTTAATACCAGGAGAATAATAAAGCTGTAGATGGTAAAGGACCTGAATAATTTCTTTTCTTAATATCTTAAGAATAATCATGCTCTAGCTGGTCAGTAACTCTATAAATACAAATTGATATATTTCTTTATTTAATGTCACGGGAATCCTCAGGCTCTTCTTTGTTAGGTACTATATAAAGATAAAATGACATTGCTTTTCTTAATATCATGGAAATAATAATGTTCTAGCTGGTAATGGAATATATAATGATAAAATGATATATTAGTTTTCTTAATGTCATGAGAATAGCAATGGTCTAATTTTTAAGGAACTGTAACAATAGGAATTTCTTAATTTTAGGAGAATAATCATGTTCTAACATGTAAGCCACTATGTAAAGACACATTAAATTAATGCTTTTCTTAATGTCATGAGAAAAATTATGTTCTTTCAGGCATATTTCTCTTCTTAATATCATGAGAATAATCATCCTTTTTGCTGCTAATGAACAATATAAAGGCGATCTTCCTTATTACAGTCTGTAATGTCATCAGAATAGCCGTACTCCAACATTTAAGGCATAATATAAAGACGAATTGACTTGTTACATTTCTTTATGTCATGGGAATAATCGTGCTCTAGTGTTAAATAATAGTTACAGTCTATTATTTTTTTAGTGGCTGTGATCTTATGATACTGACCTTTAAGGTGAGATTATAGACAAAATAAGGATGTTGATTTTGTTAGAAAGATAGAAAGTGATTCAGAACTTACACGTCAATGTTATTTGTGTGTATGAAACTTGCTGATCATTGGGGAAGAGTGAGCGACCCCACTCGCTAGTTAGAAGACGTACACGTCGGCGTGTTTAATAAAATAGAAATGTTTTAAATCCATTTCGATAAAGTTCTCATTTTACCCCGAACAAAGCAACTAACAGCCGAGAGATAAGAAAGAAAGAGAAGACCACATTTTTATGACCATCAACCAAGAGACTCCGAGAACAAGGAGACTATACAACAGTGGTATGTAAGGAACTATCTAAAGACGAATTAATTTGTTTCATTTCTTAATGACGTGACAACAATCCTGCGCTATGTGGTAATGATTTACATTATTATTACTTTTCAAAATTAAATGATAATAAATGAATTATATTATACATGAATTATTACTTTTCAAAATTAAATGACAATAATCATTCACTTTTTAGTATGGAATCATAAAAAGATGAACTAACTTATTTATTTTTATAATGTCATGAGAATAATCATGTTCTAGACGGTAATGATCTATATAATGACAAAATAAATCATTACTTTTCTTAGTGTCATAACAACAACAACGTTCTAGATTGTAAGAAACTGTGTTTGTTTCTTTTCTTAATGTTATTAGAATAATCATTTTCTTGTGGTAATAACTATATAATGAAGAATTGTCCTATTTCTGTTCCTAATTTAATGATAATAATCATGTTCTATCTGGTAAGGAATGATATTAGGACGACTGGACTAATTGCTGTTCTTAATATCATTAGAATAACCATGCTCTTGATAGCAAAGGAACCAGATGAAGATGAACAGACGCAGTTCCTTTCTTAATATCATAAGAAAAATCATATTCTAGCTGGTAAAGAAGTATATAAAGTATAATTAACATTCTTCTTTCTTAACACCATGAGAATGACCAAGATGTTAAGAAATTATATAAACCCGTTATTTATTTTATAATTTCATGTGAATAAAACATATAGGAGCTTGTAAGGAAGTATACAAAGACAAAATGTGTTATTACTGTTTTTAATGTCATGAGAATATTGATGTTCTCATTGGTATGGAATTAAAATATCAGGAATCGATATAAACTGTACTAGATAACTATATAAAGACCAATTAAGGTATTAATGATCATGTCATGAGAACGATCATGCTCTATCTGGTAAGGGACACTATAATAACGAATTGATACATTACTTTTCTTAGGGTCATGAGAATAACAATTCACTCTACTTGTAAAAATTGTGTAACGACGAAGTGACTTATTTCTTATCTTAATGTTCTGAGAATAATGGTGATCTAGAATGTAAGGAAAGATGCAAAGAGTAATTGATATATTCCTCTTCTTAATGTTATGAGAATAATCATGTCCGGTCTGATAAGTAATTATATACAGTCGAAGTGACGAATTTGTTTACATCGTGTCAAGAAAATAATCATAATCTAACTGGTAAAGAACTACATAAAAATCCAAAAATGACTTATTTCTTTTCTTTAAGTGATCAGATGAATTACATTCTCGCTGGTAGGGTAATATATTTAGGTGAATTTTCTTATTCGTTTTTTTTATGTCATAAAAATAAACTTGATCCTAGTTTGTAAGTCCTCTATAAAGATGAAGTGACTTATTACTTCACTTAATGTGATGAGAACAATATTCTTCCAGTATGTATGGAACAATGTAAAGACGAACTGACTTATTTCTTTTCTTAATGTCAAGCTCTAACTGGTAATGGGCTATATAATGACGAACTGACTCATTAGTTTTGTCATTGTCATTATAATGAACATAGTCTTTTTTGTAAGAAACTATATAAAGATGAGTTGACTTATTGCTTTCCATAATATGATGAGGATAATAATTCTCTTACTTGTGGACATCTATATAAAAAGGAATTGACTTATTTCTTTTCCTAATGTCAGTAATAATCAAGCTCTAACTAGTAATGAGTTATATAATGAGTAACTGACGTATTAGTTTTGTCATTGTCATTATAATAAACATGATTCTTTGTAAGAAACTATATAAATATGAGTTGACTTATTGTTTTCCATAATATAATGAGGATGATACTTCTCTTATTTGTGAGGATCTATATAAGGATGAATTGACCTACTTTAACTTCATGAGAATAACGAAGTTCTAGCTGGTCTGGTACTATAAGAAGATGAATTGACTTCAGAAGAATAAGAGTGTTCTAGCTGGTAAGTAACAATATAATGTAAAATTTTCTTCTTCTCTGTTACTGAAATAAGAATAATCACGTTTTAACCTGTTCATTATAATAATTATCCACTGAGTTGATCAAAATTTTATAAAGACAGGCGAGTGACAAACTGTAATGAAAAATCTAATAGAAAAATGAAGAATTTAAACCAAAACACAACATTTTGAACAAATCGAAATTTATTTCTAACACGTAATTTCCTGAGATTTGCCTATGCAATAAGCTTTTGTCCTATTTCTCTCAAGACATTGCTGGGTATAAAATGTCCATCACTAGCATGTCGAGTACCAGCCCGTGAGAAATATCTAACACATATTTTAAACCGCATTTGAAACTGAAGCAATCTCAGAACTTTCTCCATAAAAGGTGCCAACCATTTCTAGTGATGCTAAGATAAGTTCTATACGCTTTAAAATTTATATACCAGGCATTTAGCCTATTTATTTTAAGTATGTCTTGTAAGAATTATATATAGCATCTTCGAATTAAATTAGTTAGAAGAACGTTCAATTGAATGCGCTTCATCTCGTGAGCCGCTATTTAGAGAGAGAGACACCCAAGAGAATGCATACCCGATCACTTCATGCTTACGGCAATGCCACCTTACAACACCGGTTTTAATACCATCACTGGAGTTAAGTAACGCCCCGCCTGTAAATAGATGGGTGACCGCCTGGGAATACCAAGTGTTGTAAGCTTTGATATGTCGGAATTATAATGGATGAGAGCATCGAATTGTAAATCGGAGAGTCCAGTTCCAATTCAGTTTGCTTCGTTATGTTCAATTACGCGCAAATACCCTTGGGAAAGTTATGAATCCACCGGCTCTTCACAGCGCTAATTAGTAAAGCTTGTATCATTAAAACCGTTAATATCTCTAAATAAATGCGGACACAGTATTAAGATTTCGGGATCAAATACCGGGTGTAACAGTAAAATTATCAAAATCGTGCAAAAGCAAATTTATCTGTTGTGACTTAGAATTGATTAAATATATCTATGTGCTTTTTCTAACACTAGTGGGCACTAGTTTGAGTAATAAGAATGTATATCATGCTTACCAGAGTAAATATAATGAAATCGACCGTAAACGAATGTAACATGTTCTTCATTAATTAATCATAGTTAAGGATCGGAAGTTCTTCAGCATTGAAACAAAGTTCAAAAATATATATATATATATATATATATATATATATATATATATATATATATATATATATATATACACACACACACACACATATATATATATATATATATATATATATATATATATATATATATATATATATATATATATATATATATATATATATATATATTTGATCCTGCACTAATATATATATATATATATATATATATATATATATTAGTGCAGGATCATTTTCTAACTTATTCAAGATGATCCTCGCCCACTCTAACATTCTAAGTTTCTCTCCTGGAGTAACATGTGTCTCACACTTTTCACGTACGATTTCATTTTTGAGTTGTTTTTTTTTTTTCACTGCTCTCTAAACTGTCATTGGTGAAACTCTTCTCTCATGTGCCAAACGACTTATGGATTGAGATGAATCTTTTCTAATTAATCTCTTTAGTTGTAAGTTGCAATGACAACCCCTCTTTCTGTTGTGAACTCCTTATTCAGTTTTCCTCTCTACTGTTTCCTCTTTTTAAACGTATTCACCGTACTCTTGATGGTACTTGAAGGTACTTTGAAGACGAAATCCAGAGTATAAATTTTGCTACCGTTACTGAAAGCCTGAATAATCATTTACCTCTCACGATTGCTCCTTTCGGAGAGAGTACGGCCTACAGAAAACAATTTTAACCCGTTCTTTTTCAAGCGTTTTTCACTGATTCTTACGACGAATGGTGTCAAGATGGCTAACCGTCTGATCTGAAAAATTGGAAAAAAAATTCAGTTAGTCTAGTGATTTTTATCTATTAAACGTTTTGTTCTTATACGACTTGGACAAGTTTGCTGTTACACCCTGTATACTGATATGTCGCTAAACAAAAACAACTAAGCAACCAAGTCTACTTCTTATGCAAGCAACCTAACTCCGCAAACCTTTACAGTGAGTGGCTCTTCGGTGTTGTGGATGGTAAATAATGAGAGAAAATATCTAACTTTAAACAAAACTCTAAAAGTTTTAAACTGCAATGTACACAGATATTTGTGAAAGCACCGGCTGAAATCTAAAATCAATATTTGCCACCAAAAAGAAGTATATGACTTCAAGTTAGCTCATATTTATGGCAGTGAATACTGACAGTTTCCTCCCAAAGGAAAAGAAGACAGCAGAGTATTGGACAAAGCACGTGAATAACGAGGAAAGTTTCAGGAAAATAAAAAGAAAGCACACTTATAATTAGATACCACCAAATATTCGCTAAAAATGACTGTACATGATGAAAAACTTAATAAAAACAACGTTATATCATCAAAATCTTTATGTTATTATTAAGGGGACAGGGCAGTGGCAATTTTTAATATTAAATCATATTTTTTCCTTTTTAGAACATTCAAATTTTAGTTAAATATGTTGTTTTTCTTGCATCAGCGTGTCACCAGAAATTATGGGAAATTTTGTCAGTGAAAAATACATTCATTTAGAAATTCTTTCAAAAATCAGATAATTGTCAGATGCAATCTTCAGTAATTATACACAAATGAATGAAATTATTTTGAAACGCTTCTTATTTTAGAAAACGTTGGAAAAATATATATTTCATATCTGTTACACTCTCACACACACACACACTTATTTAATTTTCGGAAGATTCAAGAAATTCTTTTTTATAGCGCTTAAAGTTTACATTACTTATAAGTACAAGTCACTGGACTTTAAAACCCCAATTACAGAAAATCTCTTCTGAAACATTTAATAAAAATGCAATAAAACTAATACATCATTTATTTGGAATAGCCTTTAATGATTAAATAGGATATAGTTGTTTGAAAATGATTTTCGATGAATAATGAATTTTTACAGGAATTGTTGGCAATTATTTTCATTATAATAATTTTTACAGTTTTAAATATGTGAAAATGATATATTACTTTGTAGTGGTTAGGTGATATAGTTATTAAGTAAAATCTTTATTTACTAACTAAATATGGAATAGCATACTTCACTTCAGCGACCGTCAGTATTTTATAAATCATTTTGATTATGTGTTGTGTTCGTATAAACGTGACGATTTCTGAAAATATGGATATCAGTAGACTACAACACCAGAAATTAAGAGCGGTAACTATAGTAAATTTAAAATTTAATGGTAATTATTTAACATTTACTCTACAAATGTCCTTGTAAGCACTGTTATAAATCCAATGTTTCTAAAATTCAATAAAATATTAAAATATTTATTATATTTTCCTTTTTTTTAAATTACAGGCATGTCAAAAAAATTATATATATATATATATATATATATATATAAGTGAACATTGAAGTAAACACCTAGAGGCGACAGGCTGTTTCATGCTGGACGCAATCTTTCACATACACTCTATCTCTGATATTGAGCACATTATGCCATAAATATAGCACACCTTAAAAATATATTTCTTTATATATTTATTTTCCATTTTTGAAACATGGTTAGAACTGTGTAGCGGAAAAAAACATATTTTAAATCAATTAATTTATAATATTAATGCTCTGTAAATTTACATTGAGCACTACTTTGTAAAAATAAAAAAAATATCTATAAGAACACCGGATTATATATCTTACTGTTCTTTCTTTTCATTTAAATACACACACACACACACACACACACACACACACACACACACACATATATATATATATATATATATATATATATATATATATTAGAAATGCTTACATTCTATTTATCAAGCAATTTTTACAGTAAAAAGAAATATCAAACCTAAAACTAGAGATGCTTCTAACGCCTCATAAAAACACCCATGTCTACTGTTAAAAATAATTTTCTAGAATAATTTTAAAGTAAAAATGGTACTTGTTTCAAATAAGAATATTCAAACTTTATATAAGCCAATCTTCCTCACCTAAAGTTTCAGAAATCTCTATTTTATTTTTGAAATATTTTTTTAAATAATAACAATCAGGTTATGTTTACAGATTCACTTTTATCGCAAATTCATTTAAAATTCATTTTGAAATACTGTAAATCTCTTTGCTTATTTGAAATATTATATTTAAACTATTATTTTGAAAATAGAACTAAGTTAAACGCTTTTTCATTTCCAAAAATGCATTTTAAGCCTTACATTTCGCTTTTCTTTGGAAGCACTTGCTTATATTTATAATGAGAGAAAAGACATATTGAAGGCATGAAAAATAGAGAACTACAGAAGGTAACATGAATAACAAATTGTTGTTTCGGATTTAGCATGTTGAGTGGGAAGTATTATAAAAAAAGAAACATCATTAAGAGCTACGATGATAAGGAAGTAGTGGAGATTCATGATCGCTAACGCCTTGAAGTGACACGGCACATAATAAAGTAATAATATTTGTAAATATGTATTTTTTGCATAAGAGATCAGAAGGTAAACGTAGAAAATTTGTTGTCAAAATTAAAGTTGTTTTATTTTTAAAAAGAATTCACAGGGCAGTTAATTAGACGTTTACACTGATGCAGATATTGTGCTGAGCGCTGAAAAAATGTTTGCTGTTTCTTGCAATCCTGTTGTGGTGTGTGAGCAACTGGAGCTTGTGTGTCAATTGCATAAATAATGTGCAACGCAACCCATATTTTATCCAGAAAGGTGCACCTGGTTTTGATCTGTAAATCGATTTTTACGTCGCGCATTGGGAATTTTATCAATGAACAACTTCCCATGGATAAGGATATCTTGTACTTGCATTCTCTCAGAAATTTTGGATATGATAATTAAGCTTATCTATAAAGCCCATTCCCTCATTGATCTCATACCTATCTCGATTTTCTGAAAACATATAACATGCACAAATTAAAAATATCAAAAACTGCATGGATTAAATTAATGTTTTTTTCCCGTGTTTTAAGTAATCAAGCATATTATATGAATTCTTTAGTCAAATAAGTTGTTATAATTTAATGTCATATGATGCTATGCATGGCTATGTGTGTGTGCGTGCATATTCGTTTACAAAATCACCTGAGTTATCCAACAGAGTGCATTCGCTAATATATTGTTTAAAATGGGTTGTATCTGCAGAGGAAATTTTTTAAATATCAGAGATAGATCATTTACATATGGTGACAGTCTATATCCTGTAGAAAGAAGGCGAAAATACATTCAGATTTTTACATCGGCTACCAAAGATTCTGGATGAGAATCCCGGAACTCCCCTGAGGGTCCTGCCTAGTTTTCTCCAGGTGTCAAAGAACACAAGCAGTAAGGTGATGAATGAAGACATTCGATAAACATCATAATTAATAAGGCAAGGCAGTTCTGCTCGATACATATAAATAATGACGGTTGCTACTAAATAAAATGATTACTGGACTACCTGAATTATGCAGATACATCGTATATATTTTTAAACGATAAAAACTTCTATCTGTTCAAAAAGGGAATCGGAAAAACACAGTTGTTTGTTTGCAGATCTTTCTGATGGGCGCCAAATTATGACCACCTAAATTCTGCTTCTTTGATATTTTAGGGACGGAGGTGATGAAGCACCCACTTCTGCTTACAGAGTTGTGAAGTCCTACATAGACCACGCAAGTTGATATCATAAAACAAAACACACACACGCATATATATATATATATATATATATATATATATATATATATATATATATATATATATATATATATATATATATATATATGTGTGTGTGTATGTATATATGTATATGTGAGTGAGTGTGTGTGTGTGTCAATTAGTTGCGTAATGTGGCCTAGTGGCTAGAACTTTGTTTCTGAACATGAGACCATGGTTCGAATCTCACCACGGTTGATTTGTCAGAAAGTAGAATGATGTTATTAGTTTGGAGGCGACACCAGCGCGTGTCATCTTTTGAAAGCGCCTGAAAACCATATTATAGGTTGTTTGAAGCCTTGTGAGTGTCTACTCCATTTTACCTCAAACCACGTGTACACACATATATATATATATATATATATATATATATATATATATATATATATATATATATATATATATATGTGTGTGTGTGTGTGTGTGTAAGGTTTTCAGTGGGCCTTGTTGAGATTGTTGATCACGCTAGATAACACGCTCTTTCCCAAAAAACAGGTATGCTCAGAATAGTTGTAGCAGAAACCACAAAATATGCCTGAGCGAGCGTCTATTAGGTCGCCATAATATATATATCTATATATACCCTGTATATATATATATATATATATATATATATATATATATATATATATATATATATATATATATATATATATTGTGTGTATTTAGGCAGCATCTTTTCATTCATGCACGTTTCATTAAATAATATAGACAAGTGTTGTCTATTTATTTTATGTAAATTTTTTCGTAACGTCTGATAAAATTAATAATATTATCGTTGAACGAAGAAAGAAAATCACAATATTGATCCATATTTTTTTTAATACAATCTAAGCTTTTCGGCTTACATAAGCCATTATCAAAGATGTCAATTACAACATATTAAACAATATAAGACGCTATATATATATATATATATATATATATATATATATATATATATATATATATATATATATACGGTATATATATTTTTTTCTGGACAAATGTGCCTAATAACGAGAAGAGATATGCTGAATACATTAATAACAAAGATATACAAATTAGCATTAAGAGTCTGTGAAGCGGAGCGCTTGATATGAAAGTAAGGCAAACAATAAAAATGAAGATATTCTGTTGATGCAGACAAGCTGATGAAAAAGCGTGCAAATAGAGATTTAAATTAAAATCCCACGAACAGAAAATAATATAAAGAAATATGCTTTTATAGGCATATGCCATTCATTACACCAAAACAAACATCAGTTGCAAACTTGTTACATGCTAGACAAGATATATAAGGGTTCATTAATTCATGAAAATCTGAATTTCCATTTGTCCGTCAAATTCTTCAGATATATTTAAGCTCGTTCTGAGGAATTTAAATCTTCATTCCTTATTTTTCACCAGATTAATATAAAATGTATATTTAATACTGGAGCTTATCTAAATCAGATTTTCAGTCGCCATCCACATCCATCGTATCCTCAGATAATATACATGGGCAGTTTTTTGTCTGTATATATATATATATATATATATATATATATATATATATATATATATATATTTATGCATGTATATTTGCAAATGTATTTCTTTTCTCTTATTTTACTGTCTTTCTTCTGACAAAAAACTCTATATTTCCCCATTGTTCTATGGTAATACCATTCAATCCATCTGAAGTAATTGTTTTTCGACGAAAAGACACGACGCGACATTTGTTGCTTGATGGCATATATGCGCTTATCACGATCGCCAATGCGTTTTTATCTATTTATTTGTTCTTTAGCATTTGCAGTGGAGAAGTCTTCTTTAATTTCAGTCTGTATTTATGTGTTGGCTTGCAAAATAAGCGATGTTACTTTTTCAAGAATTTCAGCTTTCCTCAGTTTATCACGAACAATTGAGAATCATGAGGAACAATTTGAACGAATTCATTGTCTGATGAATTATATGAATTATGAGAATCTAAGACAATGCAATTGCAATATTATCGTAATCCTTTCTATTTAGGGTTGTCGATAGTATAACAAATATTAGTCAAAAGAAATTTAAAAGTCCAATAAATATGTCCGTCAATTACAACTCGAACGTAGAAATTTAAAGCAATTGGTTCTGCTGAAAAAATTAAGGATCACTGTTATTTGATATTTTAATTAAATAAATTATATATAGTAGTACATTATCGATTATGTTTTCTACTTGACCGTTTGTAGAGGTACGGTGGAGTAATGGAGAGCGGCTCGGATTGAGGAATCGAGTTCGAATTCCAGTCGAATCCATTACATTCATTTACGTGCTAATATCATTACATTCACTTACGTGTTAACACCCTTGGAAAATGTATGAATCTTCTCCCACCTAGCTATGGGTAAATAGCAAGACAGATTGGATGGCAAGTGGTCTACCTCACAAAGAAATGACAAACTAGAAGGGGAAAAAAATCTGCCTCGTCAGTCATGTATCGAAAGGTACATGATAGCCTAAGTGTATATCACGTCTGGCACATACTGATTGACCGCATTGTCAAAAATTCAAAATAAGGCCTTTTGTATATGGGCGATTCACTTTTTCAAACATAGACCTGAAAAGCCGTAATAAACCTATAGACAAGAGTGCATTGTTAGAAGACCTTGTCATACACGATAGAGCACGCACCTTCGGATTTTCACCTGCGGGTGCTTATGTAGCAATCACTTAAAGATACAGCTTCTTCATTGGCATGTTGACTGAGCAAATCACTAATTTGTGAGAAAGTAGCTTTGATGTTTTTTGTTTTTTACCAGAAAAATAATTCGCACTTTTCAGAGCATATTCGAGAAGGAGGAAAACAATATTTACATTATTCGGACTATTGTACTCATATTTGCTGCAATATTTATTACAAGGTTTCGGCCGTTATACGCTCCGGCCTTCTTCAGTTGGTTGGAATGTGTCCACAGTGTCATGTGTCCTTAAAGACACATGTCACACTGGATAAAGTCGTTGGTTTTTTCCAGTGACAGGACCCAAACATTTGTGAGTTCAATAACTCTGGTAAGGCAGTGGAGAACTAGTAGTAACAAGAACAGTCTGCCCCAAAGAACCTGAATAATATAAGTAGTATACATATCTCATCACAGAAATAAAGGCTGATACTGAGGAAAACATAGTTCGCAGCTATGTCAGATTCCTGAAAAAAATTGTTAATTTTCAAGTGTGTGATATAATTTTTCGGGATGCATTAAATTTGACTGAAACAGATCATAACACACAGACACAAAGAAAAAAAATATATATATATATATATATATATATATATATATATATATATATATATATATATATATATATATATAAACATTGTAGTCAACACAGATGCGGCAGTCTGTTTTATGCTAGACGCAATAGTGGCCTGACGATTGAGGCTATCATGAAACAGAGTGTTGACCTCAATGTTCACTTTTATATTTACACACGCTCTATCTCTTATATTGAGCACTTTATCCCATAAATATAGCACACATTAAGACTACATTTTTTTCATATATATATATATATATATATATATATATATATATATATATATATATATATATATACCATTCAATCTATCTAAACTGACGATCCGCTTAGGTGAAACCTTGTAAGTTTGTCAGGCTCTCTAGGTTTGACTATATATATATATATATATATATATATATATATATATATATATATATATATATTCGAAAATTATGACATAAACATATTATAAAATCACTACAAAAAATAAGCATTTTGTTTCAACACTTCTGGTGCCTTATCAAGTGGTGGTGCTGAATGAATAATAAAGTGTTTTAAAAGATTCAAATCAATCAAAAACCCCTCGCTATGGGATACGCTAGAATCACCAATCAAAATAAAAGTATATGAGAATTCAAAAACTTGACAACGAACGTTGGTTAAAATATAATGCTTTAATATTAGAGTTAGACTAAAACAGAATTCATTCTAACTGATAAATATTAAATTATACTATAAAATTTAAAATTAAAAATTACTAGTTATAAATTTTAAATTTAATCTATATTAAGTTTCAAAAAATTATAAAAGTATTTAAAGGTGAAAATGAGGAAAAAAACATGTTTTGTTATTTATTTATTTTTTTTGCTGAAAGACCAAATATTAAGTCGTAATAAACGTTAAAATCTAATGCTGCCTAGAGCTCCATTACAAATTAGATACATTTGAAGTGATGATATGACAAAAGTGTGTTGAAATTTTGCAAAGGACAATACATACACAATCAGATTATAATACACAAACTTGTAGACATATTTAGATATATAAACACGTTATTTTTAAATAGGTGTTCACAAACCCCAAACAAAAAACGAAAAAAACAACATATTCATACAATGAAATGCATATATAAGCGATAATACACGTACATTGATATGTGATAATCGCTTGTACGTATTTCAACCAAGTTTTTTCGTATTTAAGGTCGTGGACAAGCACATATTTAACGACAACGTATACCAACCAAGAAATATTTAAATTTTAAAGTGTTAGTAAATACTAATAATAATTTTAAATAATGTAATTCTATTACATTTACATGTTTTTAAAAAGAAATATAGTCTATTAGCAATTAAGTGCAAAAATATTTTAAAATTGTAGTCATATAAAACGTAAAAAAAGAATCTTTAAGTGTACAAGTAAAAAAAAATGTCAAAAACCTTTTTGCCGCTAATAAAAAAAAAAAAAAAAACAAAAAGAAAAAAAACAGACGACATGCATTTAACGGATGTCAGAATTCGGTGAAAAATACACCCCTACCCCCCACTAAACTTAACCTCTTTTTCGAACGTAACTCACAATTGATACAACAAAAGTTAATAAAAACTAACACGCTACAGCCCTTGTCTGAATGATTGGATTTCGCTGTATACTTGGAAACAGTAAATTATGAATTTATATGAGCTTTGAAAACTCAGTAAATTTAAAAATAAGTTATTCCAATATTCGCTTGACGATGGAACGGAACTAATGCATTTAATTTAATTATATGAATTAATTTAAAGTTTTTAGCTTCCATTTTTGAAACATGTTTATTACTGTGTAGCGAAAGAAACATATTTTCAATCAGTTAATTTGTAATATATATATATATATATATATATATATATATATATATATATATATATATATATATACTATCGTTCAATAACTGCACAGAGAAATGAAAAAATAAAATTGAGAATGCACTCTTAGGATCATGGAAAAAGAATCGAATCAATTATCAAACTTATTCTTTGAGAAAATTTTGCAGCGCATGCAAAAATTTTGTGATGCAGTAATCAAGGCCAAAGTAGAATATTTGACGAGAGCAAAATTTAATTATAAAATGTTTTTATTTGCTTTTTGTCATAATAAAACTTCTAATTAAAATCATGTCTCCCTTTTTCTAACCATATATAATAATATTATCTTATTTATAGTAAAAAACAACGACATTTCGGGACAATTAAAACAATTACCAGCAGCGCGTCAATTTTTGAAGCACTGTGTATATGATAACATTTCTTTAATGGAGATCTCTCTCTCATGCTTTCTCTTTGTATTCATTACGAAAATGGCATTACTCAATTGTTATTTCTTTTCTATATTCAAATGTCAAATAATGCGTAATTTAAATTATTTATTAAGCAGGTAGTAATAATACTAATACGATTTGATTTTGACAAAATATATATTTTTCTCTTTACGATATCTTACTTGGGAATTGATATAACAACTCCCAGAAAAAAAAATCTAAAGCCACATATATCATATAACTTACTGACATAATTATTTTATTAAGATATTCTCATATGTATGTGCGTATATCCTAAACACAGCAGAGATTGCAAAAGATCTTCTTTTTTTTTTTAAGCATTTCACCCCAAGCAAGGCAGGAAGCCACTAGGACGCAAGGGGTTACAGAAAATAGGAAGATCAGATAGGAGTGATAGAAGAAAGGATGAGGGTAGTAGATAGATTAAGGCAACTGGAGATGTCGATTGACATTACACTTGAATAGCTGGAGATTATAACTCACAGGGAAACAGGAGAAGGGAAGAGAGTTCCACAGGCGAGAGATGCGAGACATGAAGCTATTAGAGTAGAAGAGACGGCTACATTTAGGAGTTTTGACATTGAAGGGGTGAGAGCGGGATGCCAGCCTCGTAAGGCGCTGGAACTCATGACGTCTGGGAACCAGCGAATGCAGCTCCTCGGAGCAATTTCCATGAAAGTATTTGTAGAACAGACAGAGGGAGGCAACAGTGCGTCTGTGAGAAAGTGACTGTAGACGAGACGCCAGGGCAGGGCCAACCACATTGCATATCCGCTTCTGGAGCCTATCAAGAACCCCGAGGCAAAAAACATTAATTTTCAGAAGAAATAATAGAAACTCGTGGTTTAATTTGTTTTAAGTTCTCATAAAAGAAAATATTTTCTCAGTTTCCCAAAGTCTGTCCCAGGGTCGAAATAATGGATTGCTTCCAGGGAATGTGACGCTAACAGATAAACAAATTTATTCGTTTATGTGACATTTCTCTTCCGAACGCGATTAAACTTTTGTAAATTGGGATGAGGTTTGACTTTTTGCTATCACTCCCAATATCTGTTCAGCCAATCGTTTAGATGAACTCGATAAGTAGATTGTTCATAACTTTCCTCTGTCTCTCTTGGTGTCAGTCCGTCCTGTGACTCTCGAATTCCTTAAGCCTACTTTCCTCATTATAGGTCCCAGATATTTCAACAGTTTACTTTTCACTCTAAGAATAGGTGGATTTTTGTTTTCAATTTTCCGAAAATATTGTGGTTTCTTAAATTTTCAGTCTCTCCTCTTGTAGAAAAACATTACTCTTACCACAAGTCACCAGATTATCTGTGAGAAGATTGTTCACTATTTCCTTTAATATCGATAGAGAGATATTACATAGATCTACATATAAAATTCAAATGCTAAGCACTGTCTCATTGATTTTGTTAGAAATTAAATAGACTCGTATTAACAAACTTTGCTTAACACACGCAAATGCGAATCCACAACTGTTGTGGATTCCGGGATGAAATCCGGTTTCAAAATGAATGGCAAACACAGGAATTAAATATAGCAAATAAATGTATTGACGTAATAATACAATAGGAAATACGGTTAGTAGACCCAGAAATGCTGTTAGTAGCAAAAATAATATATATACAGTCTGGGAAATTCAGTATTGAAGTATGACTTCCTTCTGAGTCTACGTGCTCGCAACTGTGACTCCTACAAAGCGGTTAGCTCACACTCTCACTCTCTCACACTGAATCACTTCCGGGTATTCACCGGCGGCAGTCCAAGTACACACTAGGCGAGTCCACTTGTATCAAAATGGTGAACCCCTTAACAAAAACAAAACTCGTAAAGTTTCACACCTTGATACGAAATGTTTTTCGGCCAATAGAAAACTAGGAAACATTTAAAAACAAAATTCAAATAATCTTCAATTCTCATAAACAAATTCTTTCACGGGCCTTTTCGCGAGCCTACGTAAAACTTTCTTCATCGTCCAATGAAAAGGCCTGAATCATATCCAGGAGTGAATTCCCCAATGATTTTCCAAGCCCGAAATACAAAATAAAAGACGGGCAAGTTCGCTTGTCACCAGAGAAAAGGATACGAGCGTATTAACACCCTCCCTTGACAAACGTCAACCGACCGTTATTATTATCTCTACCCTTCTCCCTCACCTCTTTTATACTTAATAAACTAAGGGAACATTTAAGACTGGGCGCTTACTTCAAAGACATTCCTACCCTTCGATAACGCTCATACATACATACATACATCCACACATACGTTCCTGCCTCCGTACGCATAAACTCATTCTTGGAAGGACTACTACGAACATTTTGACGACCTTGTATCAACCTTGTATATTAATTTTATTTGTAAAGACCTTAATTGATTTATTTGTATATAGATTTGTTGTTTCATTTTACAATTTGATTTTCTTTTTTTTTACTCCTCTTATGGTGGGCTATCTAACTAACAAGGGCAAATCAAACTAACATTTTTCCACACTTATGCACTTCACTATAACTGATAACCCACTATAAGTTTTCAGCACACCTTTCTTTGTTTGTAGCAAAATTTTCCTGTTTCCTAATACGTTACTTATTTTTTGGAAGTCATATTTCACTATCCAATGCGCGTTCGTTTTTCGGCATCTCATTTTTGGTCATCTATTAAAACACTTTCTTGATATTTGAATTTTCATACTTTCGTAATTCTCCTCTTGGACAGTTCCACTTGCAGACCACCATACATTTTATCCTCCGATTGAGGTTTTGTCCTTTTTTCTTTCTTTCTTTGCTACCTTCTATAGTAGTTCTTGTTGTTAATTTTCTATGCCTGCAATCAACACTGAGTCATGTGCATATCCTACGTTGTTAAGATTCCAAACACTAATGACTAAACTCAAAGTAACAGCATTTCGTAAAAGAATAGGAATAATGTCCAAGCCAACCAATAACACCGACCAAAGAAAAGTAAGATGAAAGGAATCAATTCTGTTTACATGATACGCAGGAATAAGTCTAGACTCCATCAGGAATATAAACAGTAAGACTCAAAGAACTACAGCAGGAAAGGATAAGGAAATTATCTTTCTTAAAGAATATAGGTAAAGAAAAAAATTAAAAATGTATGAAGCAGAACAGAAGTATTTGTCGCAAGAAATAAATAATAAAACAATATAGCTATTCACTTTTTTCGCCACACACGCACAATGTCAGTTAAGTCCATTGTTGAATATCTTCTGTTGACTAATAAGTTGTTTTGTCTCTGATGGAAGCACATACATGTAGTTGCTTAAATTGTGAGTAGACATCCGTATAGCTTCGATAATACATTTATGTTTTTAATGTTCCCGAATTCAAAGTAAATTTGTGTTCATTCGGTGATTTTCTAACCGCATGTTAGATGTGACACAAGCCCGAAGGAATGTGGTACTCAGTGAGGATTGAACTCACTGTTTTTGACTGATTTAGCGGGAAAAAACTTGTTAACAATTACGCCACCTCGAAGTGCATAAATGATTTTCTAAACGTAGCATAGATGTGGCCCAAAACATAAAGTATGGCTGATCCTAGCGAAAATCGAACTCATTTTTCAATATTATTTGATCTAGCGAGGCAAGCTTGCTAACCGTTACTCTACGTTGAAGTGTAAATTTTGTGTTATATATTATCATATTAGAACATTTTTCCATGTCATATGAATAATATCATCCACGGTCAAAATGGATTTTAACACGAACCTGCTGAGATTAGAAAAACTTTTAATATTTGTGGGCTGCAGTTGTTTGAGGTGAAGACTCTCCAAAATATTTTTCATTTGTTGAAGTTGAATTGCTGATTATAATTTCATGGCAATTATCAAGGTGACGTAATTTAAATATTTTTATATGGTACATTCCTTGGAGAGGTGATAGATTAGTATTCCTGAGTGAAATATTATGGTTTTATCGATTAATTTTCATATTATTATTATTATTATTATTATTATTATTATTATTATTATTATTATTATTTCCTTTGATTTCTGGTGTTTAACAATCTTTCGAAAAAATAAGAATTTCTGGTATTAAAACCTATTTGTATAGTCTCATTGTGTTTTGACCAATTTTGGGGGTTTAACTAATCTGCCTATAGCTGGGAACCCGACTGGCGCCACCTCCCGGGTTAGAGTGGCCTCGGGATGGTACTACATTCCCCCAAACCTCTTGATCAAAGGCCTTGCTGCTGGATGTAGTTTATCGTCTTACCCAGGACTCGCCGAATGAAAAAATGAATTTGTAAATGACACTTGTCTCTTGCCATTGTTTCATTTCTTTTTGTATTTACTTGTCTTTCTTTATTTTTCTTAGTGTTGATGGCAATGAAAGAGGTTCAGAGGGTTGAAAGATGTTGTATTCTATTTTGAAGATTAGGTAACATCATACTATCTAAAAGATTTATATATTTACGGATATTTTATTTTAGTTAGTTATTCGTAGTTTACGTAATTGAAAATAATCTTCATACAGTAAATGTATTTAAGTTAATTGAATTATTCTTTGGTTAAATTAGGTTAATATATATATATATATATATATATATATATATATATATATATATATATATATATATAAATGTATGTATCTATCTATCTATCTACTTATCTATCTATCTATCTATCTATCTATATATATATATATATATATATATATATATATATATATATATATATATATACCTCTGACACATATAACAAAATCCGTTTATTTGCACATTTTATGAATGTCATTGTCCTATAGAGATAATGAACTGAGAAGACGTACCCTGCATAGCCTGAACCGTAGGTACAAAGACAACATCAAGCCAAACGTGAAGTGGGTCATATTCATTCCTGCGATTCCGGGCACACGTGCTATTTTCATGGAGCTCCTCGATAAGAAGAATCTGCACAATTATTGGTCCTGATATCGCGGATCGGCTACAGTCACTTGCACCCCACGTAAGGTTGCTTCTCTGTGCCATTTTTATACGTTTTCATGGTAATTTTCCGGATGATCCCTTCGCTATGGTACCTAGACTGTATGAAGTATGTTTAATAATTAAAAATTGAACGCTGAAAGCTCCTCGTAAAAGTCGTTTGACTGTTTAAAGGGAGATAATCTGTGTATAACCGGAAATAAAAGTGGGCGGAAAATTAAAACTTGAAATTAAATTTAGTGAGAAAATATTTTAAGAAAAATAATTTTTTGTGCATCCAACTACACATAAGCTTATTTCGTTTATTTATTGGATTTGGAATATTAATATTTTTAGGATGAATATTTTTCGTGCGAACACAGATTGCGCCTGTATATATATATATATATATATATATATATATATATATATATATATATATATATATATATATATATATATATAACATCCACTACCAAAAGAAAATTATCACATCTAAAAAACATCGAATTAGTCACAACCATTTCCAAACCATTATGGCTATGATCGGAACCAAAAGCGTTCTTAAAATAATAATTCAGAACCTGACATATATGAAGCAAATTTACAAAACTGTTCCTGTTCTTCACAATACATTGGGGAAACATGCAGAACCCCACACAAAAAAAAAATAAAAATATTCTAAGAATCCAGAAGAGACGTTATACATAATAATATAAAAAAAATGCACTAGTTATATACATAAATAAATTCGACAGGAATTTTGAACTAAATATATCGTACTCCTCAGAATGAAAATCTTTGAGATTTTCCCCATCGAATATTAGCAAAATATAAATCTCCGGCCCGAATTTTTTTCCAATCTCACCTTTCCTGAATTAATTACTACATTCCAAAGCCATCATACACAGCCACATATATGCTGAAAAATCAAAAGTCATAACTGAAAATTTTTAAAATGATCATTTTAAAAATTTTCAGTTATCTGTTTTGGATAAGAAAACTTGTTGTTTATGTCCATCGTCTTTGTCAAATTGAACTGAATTGTATTTTAATGAATATTGTCTTGAAAAAGGTTTATTAAACCGAAACGTCAGACGTCGACATTTCATTCATTTGAAACAATATAATTGCATTTAAGGATTTTTGTTTGTTTTTTCCAAATTTTTCTTCATATATATATATATATATATATATATATATATATATATATATATATATATATTTAAAAAAACATTTAGAAAAATTGATTGATATATAAAATTTTACAATATTATCTGTTGTTATATCACATATATATATGTATTATATATATATATATATATATATATATATATATATATATATATATATATATCATATATTTATATATATCTGTGTGTGTGTGTGTGTGTTTTGTTTTATATCAGTTCACCATAGGCAAGTTAGTAGTTACATTAGACTGCAGTGAAAGAGTATGAGGCCCAATCCTCAACAGGAAAAGTGAGTTTTTTTACACATACACACGCACACACACACATATTTATGTATTTATATCTATCTATGTATCTCTCTTTTTCTCTCCCCTATATATATATATATATATATATATATATATATATATATATATATATATATATGAATGAATGGATGAATGGATGGATGATTGTATATATGGTTGTGTTTCTACATCATTTCTTTAATGCCAGATTTATTTTTGTCGAATTGGAAACGTCTGTGGTATTTGATCCTTTCAACGACTCTCAACTTTCATATGGTTTACGGATTGAGGTCCAGACATGAAACAAATATTACCTGAATTAAGCTCTATATTAATTAGGTAACACTTGCCATATTACTTAAATTGAGCGTAAATCAGACAGTATAGAATTTCCACTCATTCTTTTTTTCCCAGGTTTCCCTCATTGGTTATTGTTTATTGTGATTCCATCGCAATTTGGATAACTGTGTATTTTTTCAAAGCGACTAATTTCCCTTGGGTCGGTTTATCGGTGACTAGGGACTCTCAGGGATCGTGGTCTTATAGCGCACGTGAACACAAACTCATGTAATTCTATTATTATTAATTACTATTTTATAATCACATGTCCTATGATTAGCAATGACCTTGTGCAAGCGATCTAAGCGATATTTTTCCACATTTCTCCTCATTTAACCTTTCCTAGCAAGATGAAGTCATTTCTTGTGTTCCTACCTTTATTAGACCAAAATCTCCGACTACAGAATGCAAAATGTGTTTTTCTTCGCTTGTATTTACATGTTCATGTTACTTCACCATGTTCTTCATAAAATGTTTAATGGCACCTTCAAAGATCCCTCTTGTTACTTTCTCTATATTTATAAGTTCAAAATAGTCACGTTGACGTGTTCCTACCCAAGGCTAAATAATCCATTATACAGTTTTCTTTAACATATAGTGAAAGATGCAGAAGAGATGTCTTCAAAGATGCCCTTCTCTAAATCAGGATATGTTTTTCCTTAGGTATTTAAGAAAGGGATACATGCCATTCACATGTATATCAGCCATTGTATTATATTCTCAAATTCGTTCTGTAGAACTAGATCACTGCCGTTTCAAGTCTTATTCCTGATCTGTGAGGCAATTCTCCAGCATACAATGGCATGTTGCAGTACTGATAACTGTAAAATTATTTTTGTAGATGGCATAAAATCTCAGCTGTAGAGAGGTGGACAAATCTATAGAAAGTGCCGCGTATTGAGCCCTTATGTACATCCACAAAAAAAGAAAATTTCAATCTGTATATGACTGTTGAATTGATCTATCAAAATCTGTTTTCTATAAAAATACGCTCGTGAAGTTGAGCTTTGATTTGGCCCCCAAGTAACTGACTGAAATACACAGCGTCTAGGACTATTTTTAATTCTTTTTCATAATTCTTTCATTCAATGCTCAAGTGTCATTTATAAATGAATTGATGTTTGCGATATTATCGCTAGAGGAGATAGAAAGAAATGAGAATTTAGAAGATTAGGATGAGTGAACCGAATAGAGAACCTCGAGGGAATTCGGGCATGACTTACACGGGTTGCAGAAGACTGTCGATTTACGGCGACTTTCATTGATCTAACTGTAAGAAAGTACATGATAATTGCGTATTCACTTTCTGAGATGTTATAACTAGCGTTTTGGTTTAGCAACCCATATGCCACACATTCTCAAAAGCCTGGAAGATGTCAAATGCACCGTCTATCGATATGTTATTACTATCGTGTCCTTAACTGACTGCGGTTTATGTCAGGTCGAACATCAGCAATGAACACACAGGAGTCAAACCAATACAGTTTGTTGCCAATAATTGTTTCTGAAAACAGGCAATTCCCTACTTGTTGACAGGAGTGTCAGAGAATTTACTAAGTAGGTTGATGGAACGATATTGCGTAGGAGATAAACGCTCACCAACATTCTTTAAAATGGGGTATTAAAGTGATTTTGAAACTGTAAAGTGAAGGTTTGATTTAGTTAGAATTTAGCGTATGATCACGTGATATAGATGCAAGTTTGAATCACTCAACCAGAAATATCTTTTGCTAGAAACGCCACTGATGTTCTTTATTCCGCAGATAGAAACTATGAAAAGTAATGGACAATCTGAGGATATCTTTCGAGTAAATAGATGAGGATATTTGTATTGGTGTATCATCCTGTTACACGAAAATGCAAACATCCATATTTCCAGCATTATAGAATAATACCTTCAGCGATATGATATTAATATTTGAATATATCACTCTTAGACTTGATTTAGTTACTTGTTTGTGCTTCTCAAATAACATTTTTGCGGAAAGCAGTTACTCACCAAAGACACTATAGATGCAACAGTTTACAAATATAGGAAATATTCTGGGATTAATTATAGTCCTGGGTATGTCAATAAACTACATCTGACAGCAAGTCTTTCATCGAAATATCGGAGGTTTTGAGAAGCGTGGAGCCACTTATTAATAGCTGTTGTTCCCAGGTCCACCTTGACTTGGTTGGTAGCACCTGTTAGGATCCCAGCTATGTGCAAATAGTGATCCCCCCATAAAAAAACAAAACACTATAAAAAATATTATTATAGTAAAAATACTGGAAATATATTTTTATATAAATTAATTTTCTACAATACCTATTTATAGTTTTATCACTAAGAAAACAATTTCATAGCAGAATTACCAACAATAGAAATATGGAAATTGTACTCTCTGAGTAAACCCAAATCCCTGTTTAGTCCTTCTATGAGGGAATTTACTTTTATGATATTCTTCAACTCCGATTTTCGCCTATCCTCCGGAATGCTAAATTGTCTATCCTCCATGACGCTAAAATCACAAACTCGACATAGTCGATGCTATGACTAGGTTGGGTGAAGTGTAAAGAGATTGTAAAAATGTATTCGTTTCTGATGTTTTTCTTGTTGTTATTGAACCGTAAACGGAACTCTGTTCCAGTTTCTCCCACATAATTCCCCTTCTCGCATTTCTGACAGAAAAAGTAAATATACAAGATTGTAACTGTCACAGATTTTATAGCCGGTGGTTTGAATACCACGTGGGTGTGTAAATTTTGTCAGTGATGATGTGATTCCAGGCACCGGGGGTTGTTGCAGGTGATATTCTCTTTGTGATGTGATGTGCTGTAGATGTTTGATGATATTAAATGTCTGAAGAGGTCGGGGAGCTGTCGCCTGGCGTGTTCGGAGTTATCGCTAAATAATTTACTAATAGTATTGTCTCGTTTTAAATGTTGGAAATCTTTAGGGTGTGGGAAAGTTTGTGGATAGTATAATTAAAACAAAAGACCATTAGGGTGAGTGATTAACAAGTTCAAAGCCTTAGACACGCACCTCAGCTGTGGAAATGAAGGTCATTTAAGCTGGAGTATTTTCATGATGAAACAGATCAACTCTCATCAGTCTTCCTTTAGGTTTTTTTCTTGATAGCTTTCCATAACTGCCTCAGTACGAGTCCGAGAACAGTGCGGATTCGTTAAAGACGCTGGAACAAGGAACGCGATATTCATGCTCAGAATGTTATCGGAAAGAGCGATACAAATGAAGAAGGACATGTACCTATGTTTCATAGACTGCGCAAAGATCTTCGACAATGAACGCCATAAAAATCTGCTGGAACTTCTCAGCAACCTTGATATATTGGGAAAAGATATCAGAATAATGAAGAACATCTACTGGCAGCAAAAACTTGCATGCGTATAGGGAACGAGTTCAGCTAATATAAAAAAATAGAAAGGGGCGTAAGGCAAAGATGCGTCTTCTCTCCCGACCTTTTCAACCTATACAGCGAGGCAATTCTGAGAGAATTGGTAACCCTACCGGGGTTAACATTGGCAGCCATAATTTTAACAACATAAGATACGCAGATTACGCAGTACTGATACCAGACACAGAAAAGAAATTACGAAATCTTCTATAGAAGTTAGCAAAAGAGAACGAGAAGAAGGGACTAAGCATAAACTACAATAAGACAGAATGCATGGTCATCTGTAAAAAGATGAGCCCGAAATACGATTGGCAAGTCGGTGAGACTATACACAAGCAGAAACGGAAGTTTAAGTATCTGGGAAACGTTCTTACAGAGGACGGTAAGTTCGACACTGAGATCTGTAGACTTATTGGGAAGGCCAAGGACACATTCCAAAAGCTCGGCTGTGTATTGCAACACTGCAGGATTTCATTGCTCTCAAAGAAAGGGATACTGAGCTTTTTCGAGATATATGTCCTTGTTTACGGTAGCAAATGTTGGACGATTTCCTCAAAGATGAAGGAGAGACTCGAGGCGACACAGAAGTGGATCTACAGAAGGAGGCTATGGATATCATGGACTGAGTGTATCAGCAACGATGAGGTCTTAGAGAGGATGCAGAAAATGACATGGCTTATACTTAACATCGGGAAACGGCAGGTAAAGTTCCTGGGACACATAATGATGAAGGGAGGCCTGCTGATACTCACGGGTCGAATACAGGAAAAGAGAGACAAGAGGAAACAACACATGACATAGCGGATTGAAGCAAGTGGATGATAGTACGTGGTCTGTGGGATTTAGTAGAGGGAAGGAAATGGTTGCGAGCTGCAAAAGATAGAGAGAGGTGGACAGCCTGATTGCCTACTTGAAAAGACACGGCACTTAAAAAGAAAAACGAACGAGCAATGTCTTTTAAAACCACTAAAACTGAAGCCAACAATTTCCCTGCTGATAGAAAATGTTGGACCTTCTTTGTAGCAGGTGACGAGTGATGTTTTCACTGCATATATTGTCTTTTTGTCTCTTGTTCAGTGTGAGGAATCCATCATTTATCTTTGATTTTGAAACGTTCAAGGAAACCAAATGGATTTGCCTCACACAATATCAGATTTTCTCGCGATGTGACCAGTCTGGTGCGCATTTGATCAGGGTTCAGACGACGTGGCAACCAACAAACAAAAAACTTCGTCAGGCCAGGTTCAATTTGCAGAATATTCTCAACTCTCTCACGGGATATGCTAATAACCACGGCTATTAGATTTTTTCTGTGGTGGCAGTAGCAAGATGTCTAAATCTTGGCTCATCTTCAAGACTCTCCCTGCCCATCCTAAATTTTGAACTATAAATAAAGTTGAAGGGACATCCATTAATGTAACAGCATGAAATTCATTGGCTGTAAACCCCTTCTCTGCATGTATTTCGAGAAAAATCTGAAGTTAAATTATGTCCATGTTCAATAGAAATCACTAATAGCTAAATTTGAAAGCTTCAGGCGCAGTCAGATATTTGTTTAAATTCAAAGAAACCATATAGTAATTGATAAGACGAGTCGAAATTAATACATGCAAGATTTCACAGGACTAACGTCATTCCTATGAGATATTCAGCCCAAACTTTTACATTCTATCCTTAAGAACAAATTGGCAAGATTATTTTAATTAATTGATTGATATGTGTTTTACAGCTTATCAATTTTTTGCATGTTATTTAAAGCCAGAAATATTTCACGATTGTAAGAATTTGTTTTGGATATAATAATGTTTAACTAATGCGAGTAATACTAATTAATCTATAGTTAGGGGACAACATGTGGATTCATGATTTTCTTAATGTTATTTGGGTGTAAGTGAATAAAAATAACATGAATAGATTTTGAACTCAGCTCAGCAATTTCCAATTACATTCATGTTTGCAGAACCTGGTATTAGCATGTAGATAGTGACAAAGCTTGATTTTGCTTAAATCGGTGATTGCAGAGGAAAAGTTGTTTGAATTCGATCCCATATGTCTGGATTCGTAATAGATCTTTTTAAACCTAGCAGTATTACTATTTTGAGTTGAAAGGAATTCGTCTAAAATAGGACTTCATTTTGAATAGGTTAATTCATTTCTGAAGTGGAATACATCTATTCACAACATATAAACTAATTATCTATTATTTCGCATGAGGACCTATATATTCTAATTCCCATGTAAGTTCAGGAGCTTCCTATGAATTTATGAAGGATTTTTCCATAACTTATTTGGAGATTTCAGTGCAGGTTTCTATGAATTATACTTACATTCATACATATATACACACACAACACACAGACACACACACACACACACATATATATATATATATTAAACAATGAAAAATATTAAACAATTAAAATCTTCAGACACACTGAGTTGTAGATTAATATTCTTTCGTTTTTTTTATTATTATTTCATTTAGATTCCTCAACTAGTTTCGGCCAAAATGACCATCATCAGGAGAAGAAATATTTCTGCTTGCTGGTAGCAGTAAACTACAGAAATGAATGTCTTGATGGAGAAAATGAACTTTTGTCTGTAGTTTTCATTTGTTTTTTTTTTATCTTTTTAAGATGAATCTTTTAACATTCCTTGTGTTGGCCAAACAGTCTCTTTTAAGTTGTTATTTGAGAAGAGAGTTGGATGGATCTATGCTTCTCTGAATTCCCCTGGTCAGTTTGACAGTTTTATTGGACCTGGAGAGGGGATGTGTCTCTGTTAAGTGTTGGCGTGTGTGTTATTTGGTTCTTACGGAGTGAGTGAGTATAATATGTGTAAGCGTGTGTATTGCTGTGGGTGTTTGGCTCATTAGGGAGTGAGTGAGTATGACGTGTATAAATGTGTATATATTCGTGTGGGTGTGTGTATAAGTGTGAGGCCTCAACACCTCCGTAAGCATGTCTGTCTTGTGTGGGTTAGATATATATATATATATATATATATATATATATATATATATATATATATATATATATATATTTCATTTAAGCGGCCTCCTCCATTTACTCAGATATACCTAAATTACCAAATATTGCAACAAATTCCTGCACTTTCCCACCTGACATGAAAGATGTCGGCTGTCTCACGTGGCAAATGTCAAACATTAGCAAAATCACATCTATTATGAAACTCATATAATTTTATGAACAAACAGAAAGGATAGCTAAAATGAGTAGAAGTCAAATGATATACAATAGCGAATTGGGTCGATAACGATAAATACATGAATAAGTTCGACTTGCTTTGTTGATTGTACACCGGATTAACCCTTTTTGCTTTAATAACATTCAAAATCAGTCATTTTCTTCTTTGTACCTAAACAATTAATTGCTTCGGGGTTGATGGCATATTACTCCAATTATTGATTAATACGTCACCAATGTATGCGATTATTTACTTTGTTCAGTGATTGGTAAATATTATGCAGTTATATTTCAGTCTATATCAGTTTATTTGTTATAACTAAATATTGCTGATATTGATTTACTTAGATATTGAAAGAGGTAAATTTTATACATTTATATTTGAGACGATATTCATTTTCATTTTTTCGGCATGTATAGATCTGGTCGTCTATTTTTGCGTCGTCAAGCATTGATTTTTTCTCGAGATCGAAAAATATTGGTCATAAACATTTGTATGTATATCAATTCATCAATACATATGTCAATTATGTTCATTGAATTTGACGTATTTTTGAGATAAGTAAATATTCGTTCCTAATGTGTCTATAATAATTTACTTGTTTTATGGAATAGTAAACTTTCATCTTACTTATTATAAAACGCAGATTGTGTGTGTGTGTGTGTGTGTGTGTGTGTGTGTGTGTCTGTACGTTTATATATTGGATTGGATTTCCTACATTTTTCAGCCGATTTCAACAAAACTTCACAGGACTACATAAAATTACCTTGCGGTGGTTCTGACAGCGCCAAAAATAGGAAAAAAACAAAATTGTTTTTGCACGAAATCAATTTGAAAATACGATTAAGAGGCATTAATGAAAGGGGGACAACTCATATCAAATTATACTTATTAATATCGAGTTATCGAGTTATACTTATTATAAAACCCAGGTTGTGTGTGTGTGTGTGTGTGTGTGTGTGTGTGTGTGTGTGTGTGTGTGTGTGTTTGTTCGTTTATATATGGGATCGGATTTCCTACATTTTTCAACCGATTTCAACAAAACTTCACTTATTTTTGGCAGACAGTGTTTCTTATTGTCTTGCACACTTTTTTCTTTATTTTTACATTCAGAATGCTTTAAAATTCCATTTACAAGACAATTGTTTATAATAAAATTCTATTCAATCGGTAGACTAATAACGATTGAAAACAATGTTTTTGTTTGAGTTTGGGTTTGACCAATTCGTAAAAAAAAAAAAAAATAATAATAAAACTAATTAAGACATGCGTGTCCGTCAACCTTAAACAATAATCTTTGACAATTTTATTTTTCAGTCTTTATGATGGCCGATACTTGATCTATCTCTTACTGTTACATCCCCGGGCAACGCCGGGCTCTACTGCTAGTCGTGTATAATTGAGTCTATGAGCATTCTCTTGTAGGTGGTTCCGATTGGTGATGTAGTCAACATATTTGTGTCAACATATCCAATAAGAAAGGCAGAGAACAATGAGAAAAAGAATTACATGGATGAAAATCCGATAATAGTATCCATAGATTGTCTGGTAAATGGAATTAGATATTGATTGGTAGGAAATACGAGCAAGAGTGATTCTGGCAAACAATTTTACCATGTTAATATATCTATTCCCCCATCGAATGTGACTCTGCCACTAACCACGTTTATATCTCTCTCACCTTCAAAAGTGATCTATTATTAACCATTGTGATACAGTGTACGTTAGGTAATTTTTTGTCTAAATTACGCAAAAATTAAAATAACAGTGACTTCTCATTTCAACATATATATTTACTAAAATTACAGAAAAATATCTTTAAATATTAATAGGTAAATTTACCCATTACTATTTAAAGATATTAAAAAAAAATCGCCATTACCTTCAACCTCAGCCTCCAGACAATTTCGGAATCGCCTACATATCTTCTAGGCGATCTACTTTATGCTGCCATAATCCTTGCTTTCAGGTCATCTGTGGTGTTACAAGGAGTTGTCTTGCTCCCTCAATCATCTGCACCCTACGTATAATAATCAAACAAGTTTAGGTAATTAGGTGGTCAGATGTAAGAGTTGATGTTGACGCAGAAATTGTATGACAGATAAGAACGAGTTCTCCTTCTTGTGTGGCATGGTTTAGAGACCTTTTTACAGACATAGGGTCTTCCAGCATTCGCCAGCTTGACACAGGACGGGCTTATCTTTTCAAGGTATTTAATATAGTGCTCCGTGATGAGTCTGCTTCCCTCAGCAACAAATTCGGGACTTCTCTTCTCATCAGAACGACCAGAGGGATTTTTCCGAGCTACCGTACCTTCGTACTCACCATCAGACTCATCCAACTCGTTCCGGATCCTCTGCACTGTCCTCAGAGTGACACTCTGAAAAGCGTGTATCGGATATATCGCTGCGAATGCTAATCACTAGTTCATGCCTTTTTCTTTTTTGTAGCAGTTAGAATTGCGTCATGATGAACTTTTTCTCAGAGAGGGTGCCCAACTGACCCTACTCTACATTGCAATCGATAAAATAAAACAAAAACAAACAATGCGCATGCACGAAATTAAAATGATAAAAAATAGTAACAATTTACTCATAGCAACGTGTATATCTCACCCAACCCCAACCAAACACATAATGATATTAACTATTTTACAATCTCTCTCAACCACTAAAGTGACTTTACTACCAATCATGTTAATATCTTACTTACACTAAAGTAGTAGTCCCCAACCGATTTTAGGCCATCCCCCACTTTAATATTTCTAAAATTCTGGTGTTCTCCTGGAATATTTAATTCTTACATATTCAAAATTTTGCTGTAATTCAGCTGAAGGAAGATTAAAAGGCCATTAACTTGGTCTCTAAACAAACCTCTAAATACTATAACCTCCATGAAAGAGGAAAAAAAATAAAAAAGTTAAATGTATATAGTTTCAAATCATATAAAGAACTGAAAGGCAGAAATATGAAATATTTGAATGAAAGCTCATTCAGTAATATACTTTGATCATTTTAATCCTGAAATAATAATGAAAAATGAAATTTGACCTCCTCAGAAATGACCGGTAGTTAGATTCTTGTGTGTCATGTCTGCTACAGATAGATTTTATATTAGACATCAAATTAATCAGCTTAAGCCTTGAGTCTCCTCGTTTAGTAATATTCAGTAGATTTCTTTTCTTCAATAACAAATCATTTACAACAATAAAGCCACATTCAGCTAAATATGAAGATGGAAATGGTAACAAGAAATTAATGTTAATAACTGTTAATAACTCATTTTCGAATTGCCCCCTTATTTTGTGGTATAGTAAGCCGAAGGTTGCACTTCCTACGCATGGCCTGAAAATATTACTATGCCCAACTGGTGGGTCATGCGACCCACGTTGGGAATTATTGCACTAAACTGAACTTGATATTAACCTTTTAAATCTCTCTCTCTTCCTCTCACCCCACAAAGAGACTCTGCTATTAACAAGCATGTTTTTATTGTCTTCTTGGAGTTTATTACTTGTCAGTTTTTGTACTTATGGAGGGAAAACGCGAACTGCTTGTCAGAGAAATTCAGACAGAAATAATTTTTACTCAAGATCTTTAATAAAAAAAAAGATCATTCAAATTGTGGATAATGTTGATGCATCCAAACCCCGATTGATATGATAAACAGACGAGACAGTAAAACATGGAAAACCAGAAAACTTTAAAATATGATGCTGTTAATACAAAATGACTGACAGTACGCATCCTCAGTGAGATAGCAATGATTTTCATGGTATTTTTAAAAAAACAAATTGAAGCTATTTGATATCACCTACCTACGAGCAAGCTAGTGTTGAATCTCTCAGTTTATATCAAACAAAGCCAGATACACCGCAAATCAGAAGCTCCAAATAATTCGAAATGTTGGTTCACTACAACAGTAAGTTATGTGCCATGCGTGATAAACGCTTAGGTGATCATGTATCTTTCGCTACATGAATGAGACAGATATTTCCCGCAGTAGGTTGCCATTTCATTCTGGCGTAGGCCTGTTGCCTTCCAAGGTTATAGATAACAATCTGTTCTATTTACGCATAGCTGGGAGAAGTAGATGATTCATATCTGCCCCAAGGGTATTAAAACATAAAATGAATTCGGACTCGGCTCTCCGATTCCTCAATCCGAGCCGCTATACATTACTCCACCGCATATCCAAGAAATGAAATCTTCTTTTATGTGCCGTGTCCTTTAAGGACGTAGAAGTTCGTGGTCCTCCCCATATTCCTGTCCCATTTCACTCTTTAAAATTTTTTATCTTTTTTGTTATTTCTCCCAAACCCTGTTACGCCATTTGCTCAACCCCAACAAGTAGGTTACGCGCTGTTTTTCTCTGTCACACTTTTCCTCAATCTTTGCTGTGTGTATCAGATTTTCCAAGCCCTCCTTTCTCGCTCAAAAAATTCAACTTCTCTTTCCTGATATTAATCTATTTCATTTTGCTTTCCTTCTCTCCAAACCTCGTCGTGGCACACAATTTCAGCGCATGATATCCTCAGTATCATTCTGTAGAACCACGTCTTTGTTGCTTCAAGTCTTTGCTTGTAATTGAGGAGATTGTCTAGCATTTGCTGCCATATTGGCGGACAGATAACACATAAAAGTCCAGTACTAATTTCTTTGCTTCTAAAAACTGAGATATGGTTGATATGTGTCATTTGCGCGTATACGCCTATATATTACACCCAAAAAAAAAACATGGGTTATTAAGTACTGAAAACATACCTATTAAAAAGTCTTCAATCCTACATGTTGACATTCATCTCTGTATCAGGCAAACAAATACCTAAATGATAGTCTCAAAATATATCAAAAGAAGTAAGCAAGAACAACAACAACAACAATAGTAATAATAATAATAATAATAATAATAATAATAATAATAATAATAATGAATCCATCTTGCTATTATCCGTCACATGAGTACTTCTGATTTTGTTCCAGTGTAAAGAGAGATAAAAATCCAAGGAATATGGCAGATAATATCAGCAACTTTATCGGGAGTGACGTCTAAGAAATTGCCAAGAACAAAAGTAATTGGAAATATAACTCTAAAGATTTCACTGCTAACTTTATGATATATAAATGGAGCTTGCAATTCAGAAAAGCGCATCCGCGTGGTGTTCAAAGGAATATGTATAACAAGAGAAAGATGGAGCCGACAGATAAAACATGCTTCAAAAACCAGAATATTAAAGCCAAGGTAAACAGCACAACAAAGACATCGACTATTTGGATGCAGCTCAATAAAGCAGAAAGTTATAAAATGGAAATGAGCAGTGAAAGTAACAAAGGATGAACACATTAACCCTATCAGTAGTGATAGGCATGGTATTTTTTAAATTAAAAAAAATCATCATTACAGAGACCGACAAGCTATCTATAATATATATATATATATATATATATATATATATATATATGTGTGTGTGTGTGTGTGTGTGTGTGTGTGTGTGTGTGTGTGTGTCTGTGTGTGTGTGTGTAAATAAAAAAAAAGAACACTAAGATATATAATCCGGTGTACTTATTGATGTTTTTTTTTTATTTTATTTTACTTTTTTTAATGATACAATAGGTCATTTTCGATATATATATATATATATATATAAAACTGCTCGAATTTTAATGAAAACAAAGTTTTATTGATGTTTATCTTTTAAGTTGTTATGAAAAGGAAAGAGAAAAGAATTATTTAATGTAAAATTCTTTTATTTCCTACTTTTGGAACCACCAAATTATATATATATATATGTGTGTGTATTATATCTGTGTGTGTATGTGTATGTTACTTATTTCTTTTTCTATGTAATGTGCCCGTTCAGGAGTTGAACAATCATAATTTCCTAAGATTTACTTCGTAACACTTGGTAAATATTCTCTTCTAGTTATCTCTCCTATTATCTGTCTTACCAAAATCACTCCCAATGCATTAAATAGTGCATTCTCTACTTTTCTCTATCTTGCATTCAATATGACCCGTGTTTCTTAAATTCTACAAACATATTTTTTATTAGGAATTTCAGTTGTAGATACAGAGCTAGTTATATATATATATATATATATATATATATATATATATATATATAACGCTCTTTTTTATAAATACAAGTATTTAAGTAAATGCTCTGTTTATAATAAACAGTATTAAATAACATTTACCGGCCTGAATGTCCGAGAAATTTTCATAGAAAATATTCGTCCTTTGACAGGATTCGAACCTGCATCATATACGGAACCGTCATCTACGCTGACGTGCCTTAACCGACTCGGCCACAAATGACTTAAATACTTGTATCTATAAAAAAGAACGTTAAACATAAAAATGTCTTTAATAAATAAATTTTCGGACTTTGTCCATTTCTTAATATATATATATATATATAGATAGATATATATATATATGTGTTGGTGTACGTATGTTGAGGGATTAAGCAAGAGAGACGGAAAGAGAATAAATTGAGAGGGAGAGGAGATTGATGTTCCAAAATTGATGAATGTCTTGTGTTTTTACCATCCATTACACTCGCTTGCATTAAATTACATCTTCCCCCCTTGCCTATAATATGTGCTGCCAGTTTCCTCTTTCTTCATTATCGTCCAAAAAGTTTTAACGGATTCTTTCTTATTGTAAGTATAAACCTCCTTATTATTTACACTTTCTCTAAAACCTCTTGATTTCTCACAGTGTCCTTTTCAATATCTTACTATAGTATCATATTTCTATTGCCTCAAATTGCTTATTCTTGTATGAGAATATTGTCCGGTATTCTGCATCGTGTAGGAGGACTGATATAGTATAATATTTAAATAGTTTTTGCTCCGTTTCTAACGAAATTTTCCTCTATTCCCAGTACATTGCTTAGCTTTCAAGATATCATCTTCCGCTATTGCAAAGCATCTTCTGATATTGGTATTGTATTTTCCGTCGTTTTAAAACACTTCTTTGATATTTAAATATTTGTATTTACTTGATTTTGGTGTCTTTGTGAATTTGTAATATCTATCGTGGGACCTTCTATTTACTGATAGCCACGCATGCTCTCTTCTTCCAAGTGATAATTAGTTTTTTCTTCTCGCTTTCATTTAATACCGTCTGTACTATCTGATAGCTTCTTTTCTTTGTATACTATCCACACTGTAATCTGCATATCTAATATTCTTAGGATTATGGACAGCCATAATGAATTATAATTTTCACAGCATTGCCTCAGTGCAATGGTTAAATAAGTCTATTTTTCTATTTTTGTATATTTAATGAATTTATTTTCTATTTTCTGTCCCTTGATACCCTAAGGAATATTTTACACTGAACTGTCCATAATTAACCCATATCTGTTGTACATTCCCTAAAACTTGTGAAGGAAGAGAACTCGATGTCTTTTTATTTCGTTCTTATCATATGACGTATAAAACCTACAAAGCGTCTGTTTTCATTATTTGCCGATACAATTTCATGTCTCCAGCAGATTATGCTTATAAGTGTCCATTATTCTGCATTCTGTTTGCATCTACTCATTGCTCACATGTTCAGGTATTTTCTGAAATATCCAGAAAAAAATCGTATTTGTCTCATTGAGACTTTTCGAAATTTGTGAGGAAATTCTCTCCAACTAGCTTTCAGGAAAGATATGATGTATCATATCAGCGCTATTTCATTTGTCTCTAACAAGATGAACACGTCTCTTTACCATTGTTTACCACCTGCAAGGCTTCTCTTGCTTTTCCATGCATCGTCAGATTTCTGTCCGAAAATTATCCGTCGTCTATTTTTTACGTTACACTGAGAGGGATTATTTCTATATCTTCTTGATTTTATGTCTGCCATTTGTAGCTTGCTTCTTTGGTTGATGGTCATATATTATGTTTTCTGACACTTAATATTTTGTCCTTATTTCATTTTGACACTTTGTTTTCTATTTGTTTCATCAGTATTCCTTCTTACTTTGCATTCAATGCATTGTAACCTGCTAATTGTTGTTATATATATGACCATCTACCGTTTCTTTCTATAAGCTGGATATATTAGGTGAGAAAACACATATTGTCTTACGTCTATTTCTATTTCGGTGCAATAACCCAAGTTTTTTCTATTCGTACGTGGACGTTTTGTCACAAGAAGTGTTACGGACTATTCTAATATGTTTACTGTAAAATATCAAGCTTTCCTAGACGTTGGCTATGTCTCTGTCTCATAAGATATCGAATATTTTTATTCATATATAAAGCATAATATAGTCCTTAACACTTTGTTATTTTTCACTGTGTTGAACTCACACTCTTTGGGTCCTGTCACTAACGCCTTTATTCACTGCGCCATGTGTCCTTTAGTGTGAGTTCAATAACCGGTTAAGGCAATTGAGAATTTGTAGAGGGAATTTAACAGGAGATAAGTGATAACTGACATATATTAAGCATGGCACGTGGAACTAGAACAGTATATCCCAGTGAGCGAAATAAAGAGTTCAGTTAGACTTTACAACTAACTGAAGAAGGCCGGAGCGTACAAAGGCCGAAAAATTGTAATAAATATGGTGATAAATATGAGGACAATAGTCCGAATGATGTAAATAATGTACATAATACCCCATGTCAGAAATATAGACAGATACTGTGATATCCTATGTATTGTAACCCTCTTTGAAGCATATTTCCTATTACATTTTAGGTCTTCCTTGCTTAGTTATAATTCATTATTTCAAAAAACTATTTTTTTGTATTTCACTTTAAGCATTTTCGAAGTGACTGCTCTGTCCATGTGAAATGTTTTATTTTTTTCATGTGTGTACACCTTGTTCCGACTTTTCTTTGTTTTGTAATGTTTGTTTAACATCCAATATGCTGTTCAATTCCTTGGCATTTTTGCTATCAATTTCTCACCAACAAGTGAACTTCATCTATCATTAAATATATATTTTTTAACCGAGTATTCACCATTTAACTACATTTTTTAATTCTATGGGATTTCCTGAACATCTGATATAATGTTCCATTCAGCAACAATTGTGTTTCAACCTTCACTCAACTTTCCTATGTTTCTATTTTCTTCTTTCTTTCTTTCTTTCTCCGTCGATTTCCAAAGACTTTCGTGTAAAACTTTCAAATCTGAATTCCTAAACGATTCTTAGATTTTCTATTTGCTCGTAACTCTCTCAAGATCTAAATTGATGTGTATGCAGACTTGGTGTTCGATGTTACAATGTATTTGTTTAATCTTCTCTAATTAATTTTTGTAATTGACTTGAAGAGGATCGCCCCTACAACGAGTGTATGGGAATATTTTTGAGGACAGGAATGCATATTGGAATGTTGCATTGATTATTAGGTAGTATAGATGTTTTGCGTCATATTTTAATGCATATATTTCAAACCTTTTGGTAATTATTATTTGGTTGTTCACTGTGCAATACTGGGGCCATTTTCTCCATGTTGGCTGCATGATCCAAGTTCATAGTTGTATAATATATCGCAGATTTTTTTCCTTTCTAAGTTTATTTATTATGTCTTACACAATGATGATAATTTCTTCTTATTTACGTTAACTTTTTCCGCTATCTCATGCGTTATAAACCTAATCTATTTTTCTTCTTTGCTTTCAGACGATGGATGCTATACTACGTGACAGATTGTATAAAATTAGCTTCGATTTCGTTTTCACCAGAATGATTCGCTTTGCATATTACTCCTTTTTACTTCCACGTTATTTTGTTGCTTCTTTTCGATTTTTACACTGCTTCAGCACGTATTAACTATCCATTATTTATCTATCTAGATCCACATGCCGTCAGGAAGTTGATGTTTTATTTTTCTATTCCATGTTTAGCATTTTCTCACTTCATATTGGTATAGGGTCCAAACTTTCTATATGCCAATTAGGCATTTGAATATTTTACGCAGAAACGCCGTATGATTGACATGCCACTACTTATTTGGCGAGAATTCAGTCCCAGATGTGTTGACCAAAATACCACGCATTTCTCTTATCTTTTTTTTAATGCATGAAGTCATGATTTTGTTCTTGGTGAAAAATAATAGACAAGTTTTATGTTGCCTTCTTCAATGTCATTTTATCATCCAATAAGCTGGACGTGCACATTCGATCTTTGTAGGGTTTATATTTTTTCCCTTTTACTTAATGATAATCCTCCCCTCGACTTACAGAAAGATAAGGGAACCATTTGAGTTGCCAAGGAAGGTCGCGCGCCCTCACACACACACACACACAAAAAAAAAACCCCAAAAAACAAAAAGAAACATATGCACACAAATTTATGAGAGCGGGTTGAAAATGTAAAGACAGAAAACAGACAATATATGTAGTGTGGTCACCCCTACACACCTTTTCCGAAGAATTACGTTTGCAGGGAAGGTGATGGTCTCAGATTGTTGGGATGCAAAAGGCAGTGCGTGTATTGACGATGTTCAAAAGGGCAACAGCATCAATGGAGACCAGTATGCCAAATAGCTGAGACATTTACGAACGCTCTTAAGACAAAACAGGCGAAATGCATCTTTTTCAAGCAGGATATAGTCTCGCAAAGAAAGACTTGGTTTCAATGGCTGATGCACGTCACACGGTTATTGAACTTGTTGATCACTCCCCCTAGTCTCTTGTTTTGAATATTATGTGTTCCCCATTTTGAAAAAGAAATCTTGCTGGGAATCAGTATCGCAGAGATGATGACAATATATCTGGTGTTGCTGACTTATTGGACTAACAGGATGAACAGTCATTTTTATAGAGTCACATATCATCTTACTAAGAATGAAACATGCATAAGAAGAGTTAATTTTATTTCTTTAGACTTAGCGAATATTTTGCTACTCAAACAGACACACAGAACTTATATATATATATATATATATATATATATATATATATATATATATATATATATATATCTGTCTGTGTGTGTGTGTGTGTGTGTGTGTGTGTGTGTGTGTGTGTGTGTGTGTTTGATTAATACAAATTAAAATTTCCACCTAGCTGATTGATGACATATTCAGAAAATAAAACACTGACGTCAACCCAGAAAGGCGACAGTAAGTATAATTTAATTACTCTTCAGGCCATGTGTCTGAAGTTTCGTCTCAAGCATGAAACAAACTGTCGTCGCTCGTTGTTCACCTCAGAATCCATTATTTTAATAATATTTACATGCGATCTATCGCTTGTGAACGTTCTGATCACTCGAATTATCATATAATAATATTTCTACTTATTTTGCAAAATACACGTATTCTATGTTCAGCAAAGAATTAGTTAAACTTCTCACTTCTCAGGCACTCTTTCATATGAGACATACTGCTTATGTACGTCAAATGCCGATCTGATAAACGTAACTACTGAAAATATATGTCAAACTTTAGATAGAAACGATACAAATCAGGCTATTACTCTATCTATATCTTTTGACAAGTCTTGGCATACTTGTTTCCTTTAAAATCTGAAGTATTATTGTATTTCAGAACGAATTGTTAGCTTTATGAAATCATTCTTTAAAAGATCTTTTTAATGGAAGTTGTTTTGACTGTCCATTCTTCAGGATATATTCACATTAACGTCTCCTTTGACATAATCTGTTTCACATTTTCATCAAAGACCTTCACAACGACATCTTTCACAACTTGCTATTCATCCCTGCCTCAAATGTAACTGTGATGCGTCTGATGAAGTAAAACTGACAGCTTATTCCAAAACTTGCAAAGCATTGATTTTCTAAGCGCTGCTTAGATGTAGCACAAGTCCAGACGTATGGAGCACCTAGAGAGGATCGAACTCACTACTCAGTCGTAACATGTTTTGACGAGATAAGCTTGCTAACCATTACACCACGCCGAGGTGGCACAAAGTGTTTTATTATATGGGACAATATATGGCTTGTAAACGTTAATGCCTCCAGAACGCAAACTGCTGTCTTTTCGTGATCATAAACTATTTTTTACTTCAATCAGTACGGCTTATATTGGGCAGTAATAGACTCGGTCTCAATTTGAAATGAAGAGGAATGATTATGCTGAATACATTTCTGTGTATGCTGCTAGGAAATTCGATTCATTGTGCCGGGCTAGAAAATTTATCTCACCAGAATCTATCTTGAACGTTTTTTAAATTTAGCATTGAATTGAAGATTGTTGCGATATTTTGCTTTGTCCTCTTGCTAAATATACCGAGATATGGGATGTTATCTAATGAGGTATCTGTATTGTTATTGGGCTTGTCCCAGCATGTTTCATTCGCCATGAGTTGGCTCCCCTGTATATTTTCTATAAATATTTTCATAGCAATTGTTCTGAGAACCTTTACTTATTAATACCTCCACGGATGAATTGAGACTATTTCCTGAACTGGCAGCTATGATTCGTCTTTTTACTGATGAAGTGTCTGGATGTAATTGAGTATTCTATTTTAATAGTTCGCTTTTCACACTTCTCGCTTATGAAATGCTCTTACGCCTCTTGCTTTCCTGCTATATAAAATTAAAACTTTAAATTCAAAATCAGCCAAGACATTCCCTCTTCCTTAAATCCTATTCTTGAAATTATATGAAATAGTTGAAACTAATCGCTTCCTCAACAACTACACCTGCATGTACTAACCATTCGGTAAGTTTTTAGTTCTCACTCTCATATATATATATATATATATATATATATATATATATATATATATATATATATATATATCAGTAAGAAGGCAGAATTTATAAAGAAAATAGGAAAACTTTTCATTAATCACACGTTTCCTCCATTCAGAGACTTTATCAAGATAAATGTGATTAACCTTGAGAGTTTTCCTTTGTGTAAATAACGCGCCGGTAAATCATTTTTTTATAAATGTAATATACATTGATAAAGGACCTCAATGGACGGAACTTGCTGGTATAAAGAAAGTTATATATATATATATATATATATATATATATATATATATATATATATATATATATTTGAATATAATGATTTCCGTAAATTTTAAATTTTCTTTATAGAATGTAATGTAACCTTCACCGTGAACATTTTTTTTTCCTTGGTGTGTCTTCTCACCTTGATAATCAACTAGTGAACCATTCTTTATGGCGCGTGTTATATAAACTTCTAGGTAAAATCTTAACTTCAGTTAAAGTAAAGAATAATATACCTTTTGCGTTGTTAGACACTGCACTTATTTAAGTAAATCTTCGTAAAATGAAAATAAGAAAAGAAAAAATAATTAAAAAAAAAATGTTTTAGTATTTAATATGCAAATTTGAATACTGGGAAATAATTCAGTCATGAGACCGACGGCCGTCATTTTGTAAAATTTGCTTTGGCATGGTCGATATAAACATCTACAGAAGGCTGATTGGAATGTTATTCTAACTGGAGAATATGCTTTCATGAAAATCTAGAACTGTTTGGAATTGACGTTAATTTTTATGGACTTCTTTTTCCAAATGTCCCCAAATATTTTCAGTGCGGTTTCGCTTTGCGAACAGGCTGGACGTCCCCCAAAACTCATGTTATTTGCCAGGAAATATTACTATATCCTGCGAATATTATCCATTGCGGCGTTGTCCTGATGAAATATGAAAGTGAAAAAGCATATTCTTTCCAACATGCCAATATAACCAGATGGTTTGACGCACCCTATAATCTGAAGCTCCATTGTTCCTTGGAAGGAGATAGCACGATATATCATGATAGAAACTTCACAGTGTTGTACCGAAGATATCTCTGATTAGATATGCTTATCTTACCAATATCATTTGAAGTCATTTGGAACATCCAGATTATTTTTTCCCATCAGAGAATAAAACCTTCCCCATTTCTATGTCCCATGTTCAACGGAACTGTTTTGTGATGTTAAAGTGGGTCTGATATTTGAAGACGTTCCCGCTTTTTATAGCCTTTCTTTCGGAGATGCCATCTTATTGTTCTTGATTGGCGGGTGTCTTGCCGGACAACAGGTTGTATCCTCCTTCTAAACGCCGAGGAAATTTTCCTGGGCCGAGTAACTGAAATTCTAGACAGGTATCCTATTGATTCTTTTAAGAAATTTGCAGCGCCAGTTTTACTACGAAACATCTCCCCTCACCAGAGACGGTGAGTTGAGAGAGACCTGGAATTTACAGTTCGACAGTTCTGCAATGTTCAAACTCTCTCAATTTATCGGCCTTGAACCAGTTTTTACATAATCGGACAAAGATGTTAGCAGTGTCAGATATTGGCTACATTAATGCCTGAACACAAATGAGTAAATTTTGTCACTTGTTTACTAATTAAAGCTTCTCTTAAATTAAAATAACTTTTCTTTTAAACATGGTCTTAAACTTTTGACCAGCAATTAATTCGGCTAATGTACTATTATTCAAATTTTTCCTATGAAATTCTAAATTGTTTTTATGGTTATATTCATTTGTTTGACGCTCTGCTCATATAAGAGATTTTCCAAGCGTAGCTTAGATGATACACAAGGCCAACTGTATGGGGCGGATCGAACTCACTACTCAGTCGCAGTTGTTCCAGCAAGACAAGCTTCCAACCATTACACCGCCTCAAGGTACCCCAGCTATGCTCAAATAAGTGGATGAAAAAGGTACAATATAATATTGGTTTTGGATTGTTACCAGCAGTTTAACTGCTGATCGTATTAATCCTCTTTGTTAATTATCTAAAGATGTCTGTGTTGCTGCAGTCTCATCTCGGTATATATTTGTGGATCCCGTAGCAAGTAAGCTTTTACTATGTGCGATTGCTAGACACACGCCCACACGGTTTTGGATTTAGAAATGAACCTCTACTTGTTTGGTTACCAAACAAAATAAGAATGCCCAATATACCTGGTCGTTTTTTGTAGAAGAATTTGGTTCATACCTTTCCAAGTATTTATGTACTCAGTCGAAAGTAAACTCAGAAGTTTTAGTTCGATTTTCAAGCCGATATAACACAAATTTCGCATTGATTACATGTGTTTTATGCGAATATCACTACGACTACAACTGTTACTACTTTTAAACTGAGTTATTTGCCTTCTTGTCCATCGCTCTTATTCATCTGTAAGAGCAATAGAAATATTGTTTTTTACATTTAATATAAGAGAAATTCTTACAAGGAATATGAAGTAGGTTCTACACTAAAATGTCTTCCTACTGGAAAATATTTGCGTGAATGATACGCCAGCATCAACATCAAAGACTATGTTCCATTTTTTTCAAAATTACATTAACTAGATAAGGCAATGAATTATGAAAGCTACTCTCAAATATTGTAAATATTAAAAAGATGACAATCACTGAAAGATTAATAGGATTAAAAGAAATATGTTTCCTTTTTCAAAGCAAAGTGAAACCCACAAGGAGGGAGTATCGTATAGCTGATGAGAAAATATGAAAAGGCAAGTTGCCGGTATCTGTAAATTATACATCAAGAAGGCTATTTTGACGATAATAATAATAATAATAATAATAATATATATATATATATATATATATATATATATATATATATATATATATATTAGGGTAGGTCGATTTTGGAAGTGTAAAAAGAATAACTCGAGGAAAGTTGCAAAATAACGTCAAAAATTACCACAAAAAAATATTTTTCTTCAAAACGTCGTATTTATTTGAGCAATCGAAATTAGACAAAATAAATTGCGATTTTTTATCATTGTATCGGTGTCACCGGAAACATGTGTAGGTTAAATTAAAACCGAGTCGTAACGAAAAGAAAAGAAGAAAATAACGCTTAATAATGGATATTTTTGAGCTTATTATCTAGTCTCTTAATAAATTAAATGAAATGACTCAAAAAAAAAAAAAAAATAAAACACACTGAAATATTTAGTTTAAAATACAAATATGGACGTCGTCTTTTTACTGGATATTTTGTCGGTATTTTCCGGTAGTAATTACCTCCTCTTGCAAGTTCGGTTTATTTTTGTTTACTGTTTACGCTTTTAACTTGCACAAATATCTATTTTATTTCTCATCAAAATATACTTAACTATTTAAAAAATACCACATTTATAATTATTGTAATTTGTTTATATTTTGAAAATTAGTGTTTTATTAAAAAGCCTGTTTACAAGCTAATCCCGGAACTAACTCTACTTTTATGTAAATAAATATTACTTTTAAATTTAATAATGCATTTCAAACTTTATTTTCCAATTTATTTTGAAAAATATTTTTGTGTAATTTCTGATAATAAATATATTTTATTTGTCAAATATTTTACTAAAAATGGCAGGAAAATGCATCCCAAAGGGCCTAGCAATACGTGGAATTTTGATAAGGCTATCCGCTATAGCCTCATCAAAATCTCCCGGTATGCTGTTGAGTTGATCAGGGGTGATGTATCTTCTAATCTTAGAGCCAACCTTGCCAATGCATTGCTCTTGGATTTCGGGGCTACGGGCCTTCTACACAATATTAATATAAATAGATATTTATATAGATAAATGTAAAATTGATAGAGCAAAGGCTAAAGAGACAAATGCCCATCAACAGCATGATGAAAAGATTAAAAAGAATAAAACTATCAATTTTAAAGCTATGCACTGGACACAGTTAAAAGATCTGTCATTAAGTGGAGTTTGTGAACCACCACTCACAGAAGAATTTTCTGAAAGTCAACTTTGGGAATAATTATTAAGTGGTACAAAGATTGAATTGCCAGATTTGCCCTCACATTCTCTAGGCGTGGAACGGGCAGTCAAATTAACAACAGAAGCTTCCCAATGTTTGTATGGCTTTTAAGTAAGGCACCAGCACATAATATCAAAAGATTTGTGTCAGAAATTGAGACCATCAATTTCATCTGAGTGTTCTTGTATGGAGCTATTTGACTCTATATATTAAACCCTATTAAACTATTCTTTATTTTTTCATATTTGTTTGTTGTATTTTCATTCAAAACAGAAAAAAATCAAGTTTTTAATGTATTCAACTAATATTGCTTAATTCATGAGGTATAAAACATCATATTGAAGTCTTCAGTGATTATGGTGGGGACAGATTTTCAATTTGAAGTTTACTTATAATTTCTACATTTTATTTCATTTTGATAAAACAAAATAACAACATTCCCTGATTTAAATAGTGAAATTGTTTGTTTTTTTTAACAATATTTAGTCGAAATCTTGCAAAATCGTGGATTTTTCAGTGCATTTTTTTTTACGATCTTTGATGCCAAATGCTCAAAAAAACATTGAAGTGTCAGATCTAATTTTTTGTATCAATACTTAATAAAACAATACACAGCCTTCGGTGCATTATTCTTTTTTGATATTTAAAAAAAAAAACTGAAAAAAATCAACCTGCCCTATATATATATATATATATATATATATATATATATATATATATATATATATATATATATATATATATATATATACAGACACACACATACATATATATATTATAGTAAAAAAAGAAAGAACAGTAAGGTATATAATCCGGTGTTGTTATGGATATTTTTATTTTTACAAAACAGTGCTCAATGTAAATTTACAGAGCATAAATATTATAAATTACTAGTGCTTTTAATTGAATTTTAATTTAATTTTATAGTTGAATTTAAATGTAATTGAATTTAAAGTAGTGAGTTTCTGTTTTTGATACATGGTAATTCCTGTGTAGCGATGGAACCATATGTTTAAATCAGTTAACTTATAATATATATATATATATATATATATATATATATATATATAAATATATATATATATATATATATGGAGGAGAGAGAGAGAGAGAGACTGATGAGCCAACTCTTTTAGTTGACAAATCCTCCAGTGACAGCTCTCTAGTTATACAAAAGCTACTTTGTTGGTGATAAAGATGTCACTCGTGCTATGAGTGGAGTGGAGAACTTATCTCTGAAGGTACTGCAGAAAACGGTTCTGCAATACCAACATCATGTTTGGATGAAAATATTTCAATCTATAATATACACAGATATTTTGATCTGTAAAGCTGTAAACTTCTTTATGAAGCCCAAAGATTTTCAGCACAGTGGTTGTGTGAGTTGTGTTGACTTGTAAAAATCTGGACTCGGGGGTATGTGATTGTTGTCTTCAGTTGATGCACCTGAAGTGTATTGGCAAGGGAACCTTAGCCAAGAGCATGTTGTGGATTTTCAGATGCTGTTATATCTGAAGTGCTTAAAATATTCAGAAACATCGATATTTCTTTTAATAATTTCTGATGAAGAAAAATGATTTCAACTTTTGTTTAACAATTGATATTTGAAAAGATTTTTAATTTTTTTTCACAATTGATGATGAAATTAAATAATCGTCAGTGTTAAATCTGTCTGTTATTTTTAACATTACCTGCGTTTATAATATAATGTAAAATAAGTTTCAAATCGTGCTTGTCTATTTTACCGGGACAGTATGAATAGACAATTCCTGAAAAAAATAGCAAAAAATGACTTGATGATTGTAGTGTATCTGTTATCATTTCAGAAATTAGAATTTGCTCGCCGAGTACAGATATTAACGTAGTCTACAACATTCATTACGCACATATATGCTTTCATATTACTAAGAGAACGGTAGACTAGTTTCTTCATATTTCGCTGGCAACTTGCCAAACAGAATTAAAATTCTGACGTAGGAGCATTTCACAGTTATTCTCACGAAGACCTGATAATTCAGATATATTAAAGAAAATGAAGCCGTTGGGCGACATTACCAAGTACACTCTAAATGTAAATCTTATTTTATATGAACTGTATCATCAAAACATGGCCGATCTTGGATGAGCACAACATACTGTCTCTTATTAAACAGATACATGTTTGATATATTGCCATTACTCATTGTCCATATTCTTTCATTTATACACAATAAATACTTAGTTAGGTTACTCGCTGTTTTTTCATATCTTCAATGAAACCCGTTTCCTTCCAAAACAAAAGAAAAAACGGAATTCTGTTACCATAGCAGGTGTTATAAAAGAAAAAATAAAGTAAATAAGTCACAGTGAAAAAGAAAATGCCTTATTACAGGAGAAAATGTTGCAAAATTAAGCAAATCGGAAGGGATCTGAACCTGAGGAAAAAAATACACGAAGTGGAATTGTCGACAGCTAACAATCCTAACCAATTAAAAGAGAATGTCCTAGATCTCAACTCTTTGTGTCAGGAGAGAATATAGAGGAAGCCGGAAGAAAGAGAAAAACTGGAAAAATGCCCTAAACTTGCCAGGAAAAGAAAATAAGACAAATTGACCAATGTTATTATTAATGGATTCTAATAGAAAACAAAATTAGGAACGTACTAAAAAGCCGAGAATTCATATTGGAACAAATAAACATTATAGAAAGAATTGAGTCTCTTCAAATTATACTTTGCTTATGAATTCAAGAAAACAGTTATGAAGCCTGCAATAATTAATAAGACAATTTGTGAAAAAGCAAAACATCAATAATAATAATAATAAAAATAATAATAAGAATTTTGAAGAAGTCCCATAATTAAAATGATTGTAACTGCCCAACTATATATATATATATATATATATATATATATATATATATATAGAGAGAGAGAGAGAGAGACAGAGAGATTTTTATATATAGAGAGAGATTTATATTTATATATATATATATTTATATGCATATTTTATAGATATATTATATATATATATTTATATATATTTATATACATATTTATATATATATATTTAAATATATATATACTTATATATATATATACATTTATATAGATATATACATTTATATATATATATATACATATACCTATACTTGTATATATATAGTTATATATATATATATATATATATATATATATATATATATATATATATATATATATATATATATATATATATATATATATATATATATATATATATATATATATATATATATATATATATATATATATATATATATATATATATATATATATATATATATATATATATTTAATAATTAATAAAGAGACAAACATATGTTTCCATGATTATAATTTATTTCCACAGAAAATATATTTTTCTTGGTTCATCGTGTCACATCTTTAGTTACAATAGCATCAGATTCCATTTATTTTTAATACAATTTATGAGGGATAGTTTTAGATTGATATAAGATGACAGAAGTGGTTGGAGGATTATGGCAAGTTCCATCTTGGAAATGTAAATAGGGATACGGTTGATTTTAAACCGTCATTGTTAGTAATATACTTAGGTTCAAGTGTACTCATTTAAGAGTCCAGACAATATGACATCTCAAATAATTTTTAGACTGGAAAATAAAAGTAAAAAAAAAGACGATAAACAGTAAAACAGGTGGTGAGGGAAGGAGAAGAAATTAAGTGTTATGCAGTGGTTGATAGAAAGATGGAAGAATGAGTTATCATATGTAGGCCTCTCGCAGTGTAAGTTGAAACGCGCATAAATTGAAATGTACATCAACATAATTTATAGTTAATGCATAAAGTATTAACTATTACGAGCCAGGTAGGAATAAAGTGAAATATATTATATTAATAAAATTATTAATAATATTATCAATCTTGATTAATATAATTTTAATGACTATAGGATAATATATTAAAGATTATTAAAAAATACATTTTGAAAAGTGTATTACACAATTAATAACAGTATTAATAACAACAATAACAAAGGTTAAATTTCAACTTAAAAATTTAAAAATTGCAATTAATATTTATAAATGGTAAATAAAGAATAAAATAATATCAATTAAATATTAGATAATTAATATTAATTTCAAATTATTAATCAGACTAAAATATATTATATCAATAAATTTATTAATAATATTATCAATCTTGATTAATAAAATTTTAATGATTATAGTATAATATATTAAAGATTATTAAAAAGTAAATTTGAAAAGGGTATTACACAATTAATAATAGTATTAATAACAACAACAATAAAGGTGAAATTTGAACTTAAAAATTTAAAAATTAAAATTAATATTTTAAAAATCCTCCCAGTGGGAACTCTGGTTTAACCCTGCAATTATAGATTGAATTATTCTCTTGGAGTTGATTCATATGAAATACTTTATTTACATTATTATTGTGGAAAAGAATATAATAATATCAGTTAAATATTAGATATTTAATATTAATTTCAAATTAATAATCAGACTACTTACTACTACTACTAAAATAATATTATTCATAATAATAATAATGATAAAAATAATGAAGATCAGTAGACAGAAATTAAAGTGTAAAATTTACAACTAAAATATAAAAATTAAAAAAAATAATAATATTGCATGGAAAATGTCTTTAGCAACACTATCTTGATGGGAAATTTGGCAAAGTAAATGAAAAACCAAAATATATACGCGTATATTCATACATATACCTATTCTTATACATATATTTACATACATATAATGTTATCAATGAAATTATACAATTATATAACGACAAATACATACAATAATAATATATACATCTTAAATATGTACGTATATATACATATATAAACATATGCCCAAATATTTACACAAATTCACATTTTTACACCTATGGACATATGTATGTATCTACACATATACATATATGCATTTATAGCCAAATATATAAAAGCACACACATTATAATATTATCACACATGTACTCACACACACACACATATATATATATATACTTAGAAACAAACATATGGAGACACCTGTATACATACATACACATACACACATACAAAATGCACACAGAACAAACAAAAATATTAATAATATTATCACACATCTACACATTTATACATATACATACATGGAAACATATACACACAACTATATATATATACACAAATATGCATATACACACATACACATATAAACATACACATGCACATAAAAATACACACACACACATATATATATACATACATACAATTACGCGCATACATATATAATCATACACATGTACATATGCATATGCATATATATATATATATATATATTTATACATACCCATACACACACATACACACACATACATACATACATATATATATATATATATATATATATATATATATATATATATATATATATATATATATGCACACCTGCATAAAACATATAAACATTAGGTATTATTCGGTGTCATGATGGTTTAAATCCCGTAGTTTCCATGGGTAAGTCTTCCTAAAAAAATTAGGTATAATTTGTTATTTTGAACCGTTTTTTAAGTCTGCATTTGAAGATGATTTCATTATGGTGATTCAGTAATTCGTCAATTCTATTACAGTTGATTATTAATATTTTCTTTTAATGCAGAGATAATTTTTTTCTTCTCGGAAGTTTTAAAGTGTCCTAAACTTGGAAATAATTTCCCATTTCAGTTGCGGAGTGAAGCCATTTTCTTTCATATCCCAATAACCTTTAGATAGCGCTATCTAATTCTTGAGAGATTCGCTTTTGAAAGAATGACAATAATTATAAAAGTGTTCTTTCCAATGCCCTGAAAATATTCCTGTATAACTTTTTTCTGGTTTATATTTGCTTTGGGGAAATTGGGGATTCATAAACTACATTTTCAGTCAAACATAATCCTCCCAGTGGGATCTCTGTTTTGACCCTGCAATTATAGTTTGAATTATTCTCTTGTATTTGATTCATAGGAAATTCATTATCTAGATTATTATTGTGTAAATTTATATTTTTTCCATATTGTTTACACATGAGTAACTAACTTTCAAGTTAATTTTATTAAGATTTTATTCTATGTCTTGTTATTACTAAAATGTTTCTCTATTAATATTAAGTAGAATTTATTAAGTTATTAATGTTAATGATAGATAACTTGCAGAATGGGGTGTTGAATCATACTATTTCTCTTTTACTATTTTTGGATTTATTTGGTGTAATTTCACTTTGTTTTTCTTGATAATTTAATTTTTGTTTGAATTTGCTCCTTTTGTGGGATGCGTGACACCAGTTAGGGCTGCTAGAAGGAGAAAAGTAAAAGGAAAGAAAGAGAAAAAAAAAAGAAAGGCGAGAGTTAAATTTAGATGATTAAGGAAAGCCATCACAAAAGGGACATTAAGCGGTGTTATTTTGACAAGGGAAAATGGTGAAGATTTTCATTGCCATTTTCGAGAATTCTAAATAGATAAAAATTAACTGGCGAACTTATATTATCGGGAATAGATAAGCATTTGTGTCACGGGAATGCCATTTGGGGCTTCCACAGAGTTCTAAAGTGATAAAAATTTAATAGGTTGTCCGTTGACCACACACTAGTTGCAAAAAGACCAAACCACATGTTAAGTCTTTGTCGATGGGAAGATGTCGTTGGACAAGGCATCTGGGTTGTGTTGGAACTTAACAATGACAGCGAAACTATTTTATCAAAAATTGGCGAAAATTTCGTTGACGACTTCCATATGAATCCGGCTGTGAATTGGCGAAATTGTTTTGTCGTATCAGTGGTTGGCGCCGGAGAGTGAGTGTGTCTAGTTGACCACCCGCTTGTGAATTGGCGAAAATCTCATTGATAGGTACCAGGTGACATTGAGGATAAGAGCTGCGATTATGGGATCACACCACGAAAGAAAAGAGAAAGAAAGAAGGAAAAAGGAAAAGGAAAAGAAAAGATATATTTTTTTTTCTTTGACCAAGATTTTTTTTGAAAACAAGGCTAGTCTGGTCACACCCACACTACTGGCCGCCCATTGGATGAATGTTAACGAGAGCAAGGCGGAGTTGAACATGTGATGCAGGGGGGGAGGCTGCGGCCACCCATTGAGGAGATAGGTATGAGATGTTACTGCGAGAGAGATGGAAAACCGTTGACGCCCTCTGAGGGTATGATGAGATACCCATATGAGAACAGAAGAAGGTGAGAGTAGGAGAAGTCTTCCAAAAATGGAAAGGAGTGGAAAATTCCTGACCTAAACCAAAAGAAGTGGACTGTGGATTTAGAATTATCAAGGAACCTCAAACCCCGACGAGCCTACCCCGGTTTTGGGTCGGCGTCCATATAAGCAAATTCGCAGCGATCGAAAATCAGTTTTCCACTTTCGAGTTTTCCAGTTTTCGAGTTTCCAGTTCCAGTGAGTTCGAGTTTAAGTTGATAGCTCTGAAGACCCACCACGCATTAGCTGACTAAAATTCACGTAATTCCGAACTCATCTTCAATCCAAGAACAATTTATTTTTGAAGAACGACTTAGTCTCATACCACCAAACAAGTTTTAAGAATATCGCCTGAAGACACACTAAGAACCAGTTTCTTAAAGAACAGTCAACTTAAGATGTTAAGACTCGCCTAACAAAAACAACGTGTCACGAATCCATATAGCGGTTTGGGAGAAAGATGTAGTCCTACATTCAGCAACCAGATATAAAATATTGTTATCCTTTATAACACATTTGAACTTTTCGAGTTATTATTTTATTTTCTTTTACACATACTTGTGCGATATCACCCTTATTCGAACTCAGCTTGCAGTACGACCCAGCGACTGATTGATTTCGTCTGCCTAGATCAATTCACAACGTGGGTAGGTTAGACTAGAAATCAAAGCAGTTACTTCGGTAACCAGACGTTGGAAGCGAGCTGGGAACGATGAGGCTGATACCGAATCCAACCAGATTCCCATCCGAATCAGCAAAAGGTTAGAACGTCACATTTGGTGCCGCGACCAATATCAAGCCAGTTGGTCGTCACAAGACAGGATAGCACGACTGACACAGACAGGCGGACGTCACGTTTGGAGCGGCGACAACAGCGCGGGGGACGTCACAGATGATTATATTTAAGTTTGTTTTCATTGACTATTTTGTAGCTATAAGACAGTTTCTTTATTCTGAGGTTGACAGTGTTAGGAATCTGTTTTATAACTGATTTAGGGTGGTTCGTGTTGACGTTGATGTCTAAGGGGGTTTGATTTTCTTTTTGAAAGTCTTTGATGGTGTTATTGGAGATATTAAATGTGACGAATAGGAAATAAACCATATGTAAATATCAATTTTAAAACCTAAAATTTAGAATTCCTTAATGACTTTTTCCCGTAATATAGAAATTAGAGGGACATTTCCTCTTCTGAAATGAATCCAAGTCGGGTATATATATATATATATATATATATATATATATATATATATATATATATATATATATTCGACGTATGAGGGTCAAGCAGATCAGTTCCGCGGAAACCGACAGCCCGACAACAGCAGATGAGATTTGATTATCGTGGCGAAGTTTTCGTGCAAGACCAGACACACTTTTTGAAGGGCCGAATTCAGAGACCTGGTGCACTAATTGCCAAAAGGTCCCCAAACGACCCTCCGCAGGTTTTGAATTATGAGTTTTCCTTCTCCTAGACCAGTTGACA
>CAHIKZ030005568.1:1572500-1590000 GCA_903632075.3 Acanthosepion pharaonis
TGAAGAACGTCATATTTGTCATTTTATGTTAGAAGAAATAAGTCAGTCTAACAATGGAACAATAATAAAATAAAACGAAATGATTTGCGATGCTCTTATAAAGAGCGTGTCCCATCATTTCCGTGGTCTTTAAGTACATTCTTCGCAGGCAATTTGCAAACGAGTGTATTAAAATGTTACTTTTACTCAAGCTCTTTACATTTTGGGGAAAAAATAGTGTTTATAAAGTTAGTCCCATGAACGAAATTTGTTCCAAAACTATACTGTTTTCACTGATAAAGAGTAATACCTGAGGTAACATAGTTTTGCTTCCACAAGAGCATTTAAGCAACAAAAGAATATTAAGTACAATCGAAAGTAAAAGAAACGATATTTTGGTCCGAAATAGACATTTGAATCTATTGGGACATCTAATGAAGAAAGACGACTTGTTTAATTTGACTCCCTTAGGACGTAATGAATGAAAATTTTGCAACCGAAAAATAGCCAACAAAGGGACCAACAAATAACGTAACTAAAAAGATCGTGGGAATGTATAGCAGATCAAGGGGTTACAAAGGATACAAAGTTGTGGAGAGACATGTTCTCAAAAGCCGATTTCCTTATTCAACGTCCAAGAAAATACAACTGATTTTTTAAAAAAATATAAGTTTCTTTCTATTAGCATATTCTCATATGTTCACTCCACGTTATTCGCAGCATGTCTCTGTAGAACCACATTTCTCTTACTTATTTGTGAAATTGTCTAGCATTCGCTACAATATGGGAAAACAGATATTACATAGCAGCTAAGTACGTTTTTGTTTGTAACGAGATTTTCCTGTTTCTTATTACTTTGCTTAGCTTTAGGAAGTCATATTTCGCTATCCCAATGCACTCCCTGTTCTCTGTTAAACATTTACAAGGTATATAAATTGTTGTACTTGTTTGATTTTAGTATCTCCTATTTGATATTTGAATTTTCGGGTGGTTATTTTTTTGAAATCCATATATTCTCTCACTTTACAATTGATGTTTAGTCCTTTATTGTCGAATCTATTTACTACCTTTTGGGTGAGTTCAGTTATTTTTTCTATCTGCTATCAAGACTGTGTTATCTGCATATCTAATTTCGTTAGGATTTTAGCTGCCAATAATGAATACTGGTAACATTGTTTTTAATCATTTCACCCAAGGTAAGCCGAAAATGTCACTGAGGACGCGGAATTTACAATGATTATGAAGTGAGAAACAGATAAAAATGGAACGTCATTCAGAAAAACTGATGATGGCTATTTACGTTGCGTTTAAATTTTTGCTGATGTATGTATCAGGAAAGCAAAAAAAAAATATTAAAAGGAAGCTCTACATGCGTGAAGTGCAAGAAACTATTAGTATAGAACACCTTGATGCAACAAATTAGTTCAAAAGTAAAACGCTGAGAATGAGTTGCCAGTCTAGTAGCACGCTTAAATTCATGTAGACGAGTCACTAAGGAAAATTTCATCAGAAGAATTGCCATGACTATATTTGTAGAAAACACAGAGGGAAGCCACGGCACGCCAATGAGAAAGTGACCCAAAAAATTGAGATGCCCTGTTAGAATCGATTGCATTACAGATACTACTTAGACATTTTCAAGAACTCCGAAATATATATTAGGAGCGCTATTCCAGATATGACAGAAATATTCAATACACAAACTAATGGTTGATTTATAAAATTGCAACAATGATTATGACGAGAAATATTTTCTATCACGACACGGTGAAAAAAATTTTCTAGCCGTATACCTGGCAGTTAGTTCAATATAATAATTTAGTTTCATGTAAGTAGAAAACGTGAGCTGAAGAAGGTGAAATGTTTTACTCGTCTAGATTTTACTATCAGCCAGGCTCATTACAGACATAAAAGATACTCCGTTTTTATTAAATTTATACAGCTTTATTTTTGAGGCGTTAAAATGCAAAAGCCATTCCATGAATCACTGATTGGAGGTTCTTTACGAGAGCAGTTACAATATTTAATTCTCTCAGAATCATCTCATTGTAAATATTGAATACGTCCTGCGGATTAAACTGTTTTCTAAGTTATTTTATATTGTGCTGAATACGCATTTACATCCATAAGTATAAATATTCTTCAGACATGTAAATCAGGCACATTTCAGGATTATTTTAAATTCTGCTGTAATTTCCGTCGAATTCTATTTGCATATTTCATAATCCATTCATCCCTGTTTTAATGGTGTAATTTGAAAATTATCTTTTCAATTAATTTCGGTTTCACTATGGTATATAATGAACTCACAGTATAATTTCGAATATTACTTCAGTGATTATATTTTGATGTTATTTGTTCTTCAGAATGTCCTTAATTACGGTTTTCAACATGAGTGAAATTCCATAAATGTTTGGTAAATATAGTGCTGTTCACGATTTGGATTCAAAGTTGAGTTTCTACAAGAATGACCTAAAGAAATGCTTTAAAACTCCTTCATACCTACTATTTAACCAGTAGCTCGGCGGAGTGGAGATTGATTCAAATCTTACTTATGCCGATGATACAGATATTCATATTTGGGTTAAGAATGATATTAAACAGAAATGCAGATTTCTCTAACAAATGTTCCAAGATATATGATAGAAAAACCTTTCCAAAAGAAAAACTCTGATCTAGAATTGTGCTGAAATCAATAATGTAATGTTATCTAAATCAGTAATAAGAATTCAGGATGTGAATTTAGTAAATTCAAACAATTCAAATACCTCGGTATAAGGATAATATTTTATACAAATTTATTATAGTTGTTAAGGAAAATGAAGCCCCAGGTTAAAACACCCAAGACGCGTCAAATGTTGATCACACCAAAAAACCGTTAGCGGAGAACAAGACTCTGGCACACGAACGAGACAAATGGAGGAAAATGGTGGACAGCTCGGCACGTCGGCGCCCTAACGACTCCTTTCGGAATTAAGAGAGAAATAAGAAAGAGAAAAGAGGTAGCAATGCCCCATAACGCAGATTATTACAAAACCAAAACATTCTTAAATAACCACGAAACATTGGAATTATCATATAGATTTTATGTATGCCGATGCATATCTAAACTCTAAGGTCCATGCAAATATTTTCTCAGATAAATGGATGAAAGGTTCTTGAGCGAGTGAATCTTGAAGGTTTCAGCCATTCGAACAATGTGATCTAACAAGTACGCCACTGATGATGTCCAAAGAGCACTTGCTCGAAACGTTCTACCTATAACAACATATACATCAACCGAGATATGAACTCAAGTCAGAAATAATAAAAGAATATTGAAAACTACTCATCTCAGAAAGGAAATACTATATTGCCGATTGTATTCGTCTGCGCTTCCACTTTTGTTTATCTATCGTTTTGCAACTCGTGTAATCTCAACTAATTTTATTTTGCCGTATTCCAGGTCAATTCAGCTACAATACTTATTAAATTATAGTGTACCAAATGCCATCTAAGCTTTGTACTGATTACTCTTCAAATCTTATTCAAAATTATTCAAACGCACAACGAAACAATATATTGATTATTATTTCCTTTGAATTCTGTCGTATACACATTTCCTTCCGGGTGCCAACATGAGAAAAAAGGTAAAAATTGATTTCATGACATTTTCCATTAATCGTTTTGTGAAAAATAAACAAAAAAACAAAAGATACAAGATCACAGACATTTTAGATAGATAAAGATTACCTTAATGTATGAGCTATACCTGTGAGTATATTTTCGTGTATTAATTCAAAGCATGGAGTATACTTTCAGTGAGTCTATCGGAACTATTTCAATCACTCTGAGCGCTCCAACTACACATTGAAATGTGCTACATTGTCCTTTGTATCGTGACTGTTATTTGAAGATATTAAGGGATGCATTAAAATCTGCTGGGACTTCCATGTTAATAAGAAAGCACTTTCTGTTTTCGTGGTCCTTCATCACATTAGATTAGACTTTCGGTCTTTGTGTATTTTAAGTCCTGTCTCTGTAACCGGGACTGGGTGATATTCTTACCAGTTTCTTGCAGTTTACTTTACAAAAAAAGTTGCATATTTTTCAATTTATTATTATTATTTTTATTTTCTTTGATTTCTGGCGTTTACACATTTCTTTCCGGGTCCCGCCCAGGGACCTAAGGTTAGAGATGGCGTCATGACACTTTCCACTGAAAAAAAAAAAAAATTACATAGATAAAGCCCTTCGTAAGGTGTGGGCTGTACTTGTCAGAACAATTTTTTGTATCTCCTTGAGGCATGGACTTCCAAGAATCCCTTCAATTAGTCTACTGCAATCTTTTCCAACCAGTCCTAGGGCTCCAACTACAACAGGGATTGTTGATGTTCCTATATGCCACATTTTCGAGATTTCTATTTCAAGGTCCTTGTATTTTGACAACTTTTTGAATATCTTCAACGATACATTTCAGTCAGCAGGGACTGCCATGTCAATAAGGAATCACCCTTTTTGTTTGTGGTCTTTAATAACAATATCTGGCCGATTGGCCTTGATTGTTCTGTCAGCGTGTATTGTGTAGTCCCATAGAATTGTAACAAGTCCTATCTCTGTAACCGGGTCTGGGTGGTGTTCATACCAGTTTATTTCAGTTTCTTTCCCATAGAATTTGCAGATTTTCCAGTGCAGATATTGGCCCACTCTTTCAGGCCGGGTTTTATATTCAGTGGGTGCCAACACCGTGCAACCTGATACAAGATGATCAATCGTTTCTGGATATTTATCACAGAATCTGCATTTTGGGCTGACACAATATTTTAGTATATGTGCTTGATAATTCCTTGTTAGCAAGCATTGGTCCTGCGCAGCAAGGATAAAACCTTCAGTTTCCGCTTTCAACCCTGCACTACGTAGCCACTGATGGGTACGGGTTTTGTCTACATTAGCTTGTTTGGTACGGGCAGAGTATTGGCCATGAAGCGGTTTATCTGGCCATCGATTCTGTATCTGGTCTTTGCTGTCTTTTTTGTCTTCGTCTTTGCTGTCTTTTTTAGGTATTTTGAAATTTCAGCCGGTGTATTGTGCTGTAGTTGCATCTCTACGCCCATTTGAAACTCCATTTTGAATTTGTTGGCTTCTTTCATTACGGAGTAAAGACGCTTACTAGTTTCATGTTCCTTGACGCATACCACCATCCAGTCTTCTGTAGTTTCCAAATATCTTTGGAGGCCAATTGTTGTAGTTTTGTAGGACAGTTCTAGTTGAACTAATCCTCTGCCTCCTTCGTATCTGGGCACATGCAGACGATCAACATCAGCTTTGGGATGATGCATGCGATAGCAAGTGAGAAGCTTTCTCGTTTTGGCGTCCATTCGCTTAATTTCAGCTATGGTCCAGTTAAGGACATTAAAGCTGTATTGCACCACAGGGACAGCCAATGTGTTTATGGCTGATATCCTGTTTTTTGAGTTTAGCTCAGTATTTAGTACCAGACGTACACGCCTGTAGTACGCTTTTCTTGTTTTTCCTTTCATTTGGGGGTGTTGTATGCCATCTCCTTCGCTAATTCCTAGGTACTTATAAGCTTCACCATGCTCCAGTTCCCTAATCTTTGTGACAAAATCTAAATCTATTAAGGGTGTTTCTTTAAGTCTATCTTTCTTGAATATTACTTTTGCACATTTATCTAATCCGAATTCCATACCTATGTCGTCACTGAAGTATTTTAGCATATTGAGGAGGCCTTTCAACTCATTGTCGTCTTTGGCAAAGAGTTTGAGATCATCCATGTAGAGTAGATGATGGAATATTTTATTATTATTATTATTATTGTTATCATTATCTCCTTATATTTTTAGATTACACTCATTTCTTTTTGGTTCCCAACCAGACAGCTAAGGTCAGAAATGGCATCATGATATTTTCTATAGAATATTTTTGTGATAAAAAAACAAAACACGACCTAAGATCAAATTCATTTTACAAAGATAAAATCCTGCGTAAGTTGTGGGTTGTACTTGTGAGTACATTTTCTTTTATTTCTTTAAAGAATATTTTCAATGAGTCTATCGGAAACTTTTTCCAATCAATCGGAAACCTCAAACTACAACTGGAATTGTTGATGTCCATACGTCTCACAGTGTTGTGATTTCGATTTCAAGGTCCTTACATTTTGATAGTTTTTCGAAGATCTTCAAGGATATATTGCATTCTGCAGAGACTGCAATATCAATAGAAAAGCACATTTTACGTTTGTGGTCTCCAATAACAATGTCTGGGGGATTAGTTTTGATTGTTTTCTCTGTATGTAGTGTAAAGTTTCATACCATTGTTACAATTCCTATTTCTGCAACGGGATCTGGGTAGTGTTCATATCAACTTATTACAGGTTATTTTTCTATAAATGTTGCAGATTTTCCAATGCAGAATTTAGTCCACTCTGTCATACCGTATTTGATATTCATTGGGTGGCAATACCGTGCAACCGATACAAGGTGGTCAAATGTTTCTGGAAATTTATCACAGAATCAGCATTTTGGGCTGATATCTTCTATTATCACTCTTCTTATTATTATTGTTGTTGCTGTTGTTATTGTTATTATTATTGTTGTTGTTGTTGTTGTTGTTGTTGCTGCTGATGCTGCTGCTGATGATATTGTTCTTCAGTGAAAGAGCAGCATTCCCAAAAATGAAGCTGGGTTATAAATATATGACGCCTGGTTTACCTATCATGATAGACAGTCAGACAATTGTATCACGGTCACCTGCTTCGCAGTTATATAAAGCGAAATGGTAAAAGATTTTGGTAAAACCTCTGGATAATCTTACACATTGGACTCAGTTATATACAACTTCGCGTCGCGTAACTCCGCCCATTATCACTCTTTCCGTTTGAGGGTGTTCCCAGATGTCTAGGAATAACTTGCTTCCAAGTCACCTTAGATTTCCTCATCATTCAAAATTAAAACGAAAACTGTCCTTTCAATATTCTGCTATGACTCGTCCCTAATTATTATGGTGTCAACCGCTAGGCAACCTACTCAACTGGTAAAGGGTAAAATCAATGACAACCAAATCTCGGGTGCTCAACGACATATTTAGATTAGGATTCCTTAATTCGCCATTCACTTCCATTAAATTGATATCATCATTTGCGGAAGTTAGGCCTGGCGAAGTATCGTGGGATTTCTTCTTCTTCTTCTTCTTCTTCTTCTTCTTCTTCTTATTATTATTATTATTATTATTATTATTATTATTATTTTTTTTTTTCTTTGGTTTCTGGCGTTTACACATTTCTTTCCGGGTCCCGCCCAGGGACCTAAGGTTAGAAATGACATCATGACACTTTTCCCTGACAAAAAAAAAAAAATATATTACATAGATAAAGCGTGAGCTGTACTAGTCAGAACATTTTTGTGTATCTCCTTGAGGCATGGACTTCCAGGAACCCATTCAATTAGTTTACTGCAATCTTTTCCAACCAGTCCTAGAGCTCCAACTACTTTTGATTTCTGGTGTGTGCTCATTTCTTTCCGGGTCCCTACCAGAGAGGTAAGATCAGAAATAACATTATATTTTCCACTGAGCAATTTTACATAGATAAAGCGCTTATTAAGGTGTTGGCTGCACTTGTGAGAATTTTTTTTTGTAATTTTCTAAAGCATGGGCTACCAGGAATGCCTTCAATGTGTCTACCTGGAATGTTTTCCGAGCAATCCGAGGACTCCATCTACAGGAGGAATTGTTGATGTTCCCATGTGCCACATTTTTGACATTTCAAATTCAAGGTTTCTGTATGTTGATAGCTTTTTGAATTTCTTCAGTGACACAATGCAGTCTGCATGGACTGCCATATCAATTTGTATCAAATGTATTTTCGCATTTTCGATATATTTGCTCCATGTCTTACACAGATCTAAAGAATAATTTATATGTCGATTTTCCTGATACTGACATTTCGTTTCATCTTGCTCAGCTTGGAAAACATCGTTTCCGCTATTGCACGTTTTGCCATTAGGCAGGTGTCTCTCGTACTTGTGACCAAAACATTTTATTGAATAAAAATTTTTGCTTCAAGATTTCGATAATATGGCTGAATACAACAAGAGACACCTGAAGAAGACCGGAGGGTAAAAAGACGAAGCCTTGTGCGTATAACCATCACACGTTGGAATAGAAAAGAATATAATAACCTGAAATATATTTTGAAGATATATATATATAATATTTGTTGAGAAAATGTTCATCTTTACATATTATTTCAGATTTTATGCTTGAAGCAACTATTGTTATTCGCCCAATTATTAGACATTATTTAAATTGGACTACACCTGCCAGTGGCAACTGAGACATTTTTGACCGTGTTACCTTAAACTGATTTAAGCGTTGTAAGTCCCGTGCCGAGGTGTATAAGGCCAGCTGAACTTACGAATATGATGTTTACAATATAAAGTGGGAAACCCGAAAACCAGCATCCGTTACTTGGCGAAAAATGGGCTCATCGAATTATATCTTATGTAGAGCTTTTTTTAATGCCATGTAATTTCATGATGTTCAAAATCATGTAGGTCTACCAAATATTAATTTAAGCAAGATCACCTCAAGGGAAGCAGTAAAACCACTAAGACTCAAGAGGTTATGGGGGAAGAGTGAATGAATTAGAGAACAAAATTACAGCAATCAGAAACACAGTAGATAACGGTTTTACATAGAAGTTTTTGAAGCTCAAATTTGACTGGATAGCATAGATCCAAAAGAGAGTTCCACAAGCAAGAATTTCCAGAAAAGAAACGGCTTGCATAAAATATACGGTTGCAAACTCAACTGAATGTTAATGAGACATCGTCGCCCGTCTATTACGGTGCTTAAATTAATAAATCTAGTTAACAATGCGAATAACTTATCCGAAAATTTACCATGAAAGTATTTATAGAAAAGCCACGGGTGATGGTAATATTACGATGGTGGAAAAGTGACTAAGACGCCAGATCTGAACGAATAACATTGCTGATTTATTCTTTGGATTTTAACAAGAATCTCTTGAAACATAGCAGTTCTGGATCAAATGTGGCAGCAATACACAAAGAATGGACGAATGGTAAACGTTTAGATATGTAAGATAGATTCTGGAGAGAAAAATTGTTTAGCACGCCAAACTGAATCTATCACACTGTTAGCCCAGCTAAATTCTGGGTCCTTCCCACACTGGTCAGTACTGAATCCGCTCAACTGCCCCTCGTTGTGTTTTTTAATCGTGCAATGAAAACTGAACCGCGGCGAAACCCTGCTACAATAGGAGAAAAAACATTTCCAATGCCTCAAAATAAAAATGACATGAAATAACAAAGAATGACGCCGTGTTAATTTTAAAAAATTATTATTTAGTTCTTGATACAACATTAACCTTTGCCCTTAAAGTTTCTATATTGACACATTGTCTTTCTCTTCTGAAGCTTGGATCGGATTCCAAAAAAAGAAGGTCGGGAATACATTACTACCTTCTCGTAGCTTTTTACTAGCTTCTGTCGGTTTCAGGTTTGGGGGTCTTCTAAGCGCCAGTTTATATGTATTTCGACCGACTCTTACTGCACCTCAAGATTCATTATCTTTCCAACTGTGGAGAAACAATATTGACCTTCAAACAAAGCCGCTGGCTGTCACTTATTGCAAACAATAAATTCTTTGTGTTTATAGATTCTTTTCTATGTCTTCGGTGTCAAAAAATTCTTTGTTGGCTACTTTTCAATATGACAGATCTTTGCACACTTTACATGTTTATAAAACTATATTTCAGCTTGTTTACATTATTGGCTTGTGATTTATAACCAATCTATTTGTTTTCAACTGACAAGCAGTTGCAATTTACAATTTTCAAATTATATTTTCGGATTGATTATATTATCGCCATTGCGAATCATGAAAATTTCATTTACTTTTCAGATGACAAGCAATTACATTTTACATATCACAAATCATATTTTGGAGCCAACATTCTATACTGCGCTTCTGGTTATCAGAAAGGAAAAAAAGTCTTTTTTTCCTTGCTCTATATTTCAATTCATGTTCTTGCCTTAACGTTTTTATCCTTTCTAATTCTTCATGTTCTATACGGAGTTTTTCGCTAGCACGCTTTAATCTTTTTTATACTACCAGTGTCACAATTGTCTCTCTTTACCCGTTTCAACGACAAACAGTGGCACTTTATAGTGCCACAAACTAATTCTCCTAGCAGTTGACCTAGCAATAGATTCAATATATTATTTCTACTACAACTAAGTCGAGGGCGTTTACACGACAAAGCGTAATGAGCCACTTTCCTGGACATTATCATCAGCCGTGCTGATGGGAGGCAGACGCAGATAATTCATAGAGAATAGTTTCCTTTTGGAGGCGTCAAAATTAAGAAGTTATCGTTTGCCACAGTTAACAACAAACTGAGTAACCAAGATGAACTGGACAATAGAATTTTGTGGCAATCTAGAAGGAAATACGCAACGAATCCGCTATCATTCATGATAATTTTCACACTGACAAAATTATTTAGTTTCTCTAGATCAGGGGCTCTTAACCGGGGGTAACCATCCCCCTTGGGGGTATGGGAACCAAATGCTGGGGTATGGGATTTCCTTTCTGGGTACTGGTAGTTCCCTCTCCACCCTGTGTTGTGAATTCATTGAATTCCAAGAGGAACCAAGAAGGAAAGCTGATTTTGAAAAAGCTGGGATGGATGTCAAGCAGTTTTGGTGTGAACAAATCTCTGCTTACACAAATTTGGCAGTTAGGGCAAGGCATGTTTTGGTTCCTTTCACAACTACGTATCTCTGTGAAACAGGATTCTCTGCATTATTAAATCTGAAATCAAAGTGGAGAAATCGACTTGATGTGTCAGATGACATTCGAGTAGCTTTGTCAGTAACTGTACCACGATTCCATTCTTTGATTGCACAAAAACAACAGCAAATATCTCACTAGATTAGTAAAAGTTTTTTTTTTTTATGTAGTCGAGATACTAAAAAAAAAACTTGCACATTTATGTTCTCTTCTTTTTTCTTGTGTAATAAAACTGAATTATAATTTATTTTGCTTTCAGTAAAAAATATAATAAAGTTATCAACGCTTCTGTGGTTTTTTATGTTCTATTCCTAGGAATCCATATCTAAAGTACAGTAAATTCAAGTTATTGAAATATTTGGAAGACATACTGGGAGATAATAGGATTGGTCATAATTAATTCGACAGTCAAGTGAAGGGGGTATGGGACCATATTGTATAATCCATTGGGGGTCTGGAATCATCAAAAGGTTAAGAACCCCTGCTATATATAAACTGCTGATATATGTAAGTCGTGTTCCAAAAATTTTGATGTCCTTGCAAATTTTATATTTATTTACCAAATGTAATCATGTTTCTATATGCGACAATATATTTTGAAGATATCTTATTAATCGAGTTATGGAAGATGATGTCCTTCAAAATTAATGTTCTTACTATTTTATAACTGTAGGTTTTCTGCCAATCGCCGTGTAACATTTGGAACACTCTATATCTTTATTACTTCTTAAATAACTTTGATTTCAAATAGATACGCCAGGAATGTTATACTTTTGGCGGAAACATTTTAGCCGGGACAATTTTATTCCAAGCAACCCTTCATTTAATATTAATGAAATTTCATCATGCTTTTCAATTTAGGCTGCAAGCATTTTTGCATCGCGATTTCCGTGAGAAAAAAAAATAAATAAAAATAATGTTCAAAAATCTGATGCATCATTTTGCAGAACAATTTGTTTCCTTACAATATATGAAGATATTTATTCTTCTTGTCAAATACGCTCAGATCGCAGTTTTCCACAACTTCCTATCTATGCCAGTCTAAACAATATTTGTTCCGTTACTCTCCTTGCCAACTGCTGTCATGTCATCATTTTTCTCAAAATGATGAGTTGGGTAACTAGGTGCTTCTTTTTGCACCTCTTAGCTTTTAAGGTACTTTAAATGTATAACACAATAAATATTAGAGAATATCAACCTCCCTAATATGTATTGTTGTCATACATTTAAAGCACGTTAAAAGCCGCTCTATTGAGTTTCATTTAAGCTAGCTACAGGGAAGGGCACAATAGTTATAGAGGAGTAGCCGCGTGAGGAAAGAAGAAAGTACAAAAGAACTCAAAATTGATCACTGCATTTAAGTATTGCATTAATATCTAAGTTTACGTTTTAAAAGCTCACCGATAATTCTTCTGCCGTCACTTAATTTTAAGATAATTTTATGTAGGTCGATCCTTAAATTCTGTGCAAGAAATTATGTTTAATTCACGGGTTACTTCAGCTGGATTTTGCTATTAATTTCCATTATTCACAAGTTTAATTCCAAGTTATAAATATCGTTATCTTACGCTAAAATTCGTCAAAAAAATAATCCCGTAAAAATCGTCGAAAACTATCGCACTCATGAAAAATTGCGAATCCAATATTTCAGTATTGTGATTCCTGAATGATTTTAAATTGTTCACGGATTCGGCCTGATTCCAAGTGTTAATCAGGAGCAAAATTAAATAGTGTGACACGGTGACACACTGACATTCGGATTTATTATATTGATGAATGATGTGCTAAATTTCGCAAATAGCTATATGAGGTATAAGCGAATGGAATAATTTTAGAAATTGGTTACAGTTGAATTTTTTTTTATTATTCAGGAACACCAAAGTGTTAAACGACATAAATACTAAGAACAAGAAAGAAAATACTATTTTTTATTTTATTTTACGTCTGAGATTTTCAAATGGAATTGGAAACAGTGGCGGTGAAGGCCATCAAATTTATATGTATTCATGAATATTTATTTTACATATTGCATAAATGAGAAATCGGAAAGTCTGCATTGTATAAATGGGAAGCCTTAATGGACGCAATCGCAAGGCTATATTGAATGATTTTATATGATTTTAATTTAGTTCACTCGTCTTTACATTTTTTTTTTACATTTCATGTTTCTCGTTATTGTTTATGTTTCATTGTTTTCATATTTATAGTTAATATTCATTATCCACGTTGCTTTATCTTCATTTTTCTATTTTCTTTTTTTTAATCTTTAAGGATACTCTGGTTTCTGAATGTTCTTTAAGTCTTCACTTTTCTTTCGATTTTTCTCAAACTTTATGGCTTTGTAGGTTTCTTTACTTTCTCAGAAATATTACTTCTTTTTCATATTTATTCAGTATCATTCTCTAATGTAATATTTTATTTCTTTTTGTTTTAACCCTTTCTTTTCAAATCATTTTCTTACAGCTTACATTTTCGTTACTTAATTATTAATTTTACCTTTTTAGCAATGTTTTATTAATTTTCATTTCTATTTTTATTTTACATTCTTACCTTATTTCTGGATGTTTTACGTTCAAATTTCTAGTTTCCATATTTTATAGATGTTATTTTTTTTTATTATATTCTGGTGTTTTGTTCAAAGTCTGTCACGCATTGACAAAATTTTCTTGTATTTAAAGCTTCCATGTTTTTTCATGTATTGTCTCTTTCGTATTTTTCTCAAATTCCCTTTATTTAAATTCCCAAAACTTAGCTACCGTATTCTCTTTTCATTTTTCGTTTTCTTTCTTTCTTTCTTTCTTTTTTTCTTTCTTTCTTTCTTTCTTTGTCAATTACATTCTCTCCAATATGTTAATTTGTTTGAATCTTGTATTCTTTAATTAAGTCATTTTTCCACTGTTATATTTTTTCAATTCATTTTTCTATTATCGAATTTGTCCAGCCCATTCTGTCAAAGTTTATATGTAACTTTCTTGCTTATGTTAGTTGCTGTTTCCTTGCGTTTTGTTAATTCGATTATCATATTTTTCTGTTGTCTGTCTCTTATTTATTTTCTAACTATTGTCTCACTATTTTTTCCTTCTGACACATTTTATTCTATTGCTTTCCCTTCGAGATTCAGAATTTCCCTGCTGTTCTATCTTGCTTCATTTCTTGATTATTTTTTATTTAGCTTCTTCTCTTGTTTCTCTTTTATCTTGCGGCCATTAATTTTTTTTTTTTATATTTCTTGTTTCTTGCTTTTGTTGATTTCCTCATGTTTTTTTTTTATTCGGTTGACTGTTGATTTCTCTCTTGTTTTATGATTTTTTTGTATCTTGAAATCTTTTTTGTTTATTATTTGTTTATTCTTTTTCATATTTCGCTTGTATCTTTCTTTCGTTCTAATTTTTGTTCTTCTTTTTGTCTCTCTTTCATTTCTGTTAGGCGGCATCTATCTCTTTAATTCTTCCGTTTCTTTCTAACTTACTTATCGAATATTTTCTTTAGCTTTCTTATTAAAGAATTCACTCCATCTTTCATTTATTGTATGATTTTTTAAAATTCCTTACATTTTTTAAATTCATTTATTCTTCAAATTTACTTACAACTGTCCGAACCGACTTTCTTTTCTTCTCTTTCTTTCTTTAAGAATTTATTACTTTTTAGCTATTTAATAATGTTTCAAGATTGAATCGAAAATGTATATTGAATTTTATTGTATTTTTATGTTTCAATCTTTTTGTTTTTCCATCAGACTTTACCACATTATCGGAATCCGTTAAATCTATTCTGTCTTTGGTAATTGTTTCCACTGTCATTACTCTACATTTGACCGGTAGAATTTAATTTCAATTCCATTGTTTTATATCATGTATCCGACATTATTTATTTACTTTTGCCATACCAATTTTTATTATCTGAATACATATTGATTAGCAATTTAAAATTTATACACCCTTAAGATATATGCAAAAACACATCCCGTCACTAACACCCGTCATCTAGAGACAGAACCCACACATAACACAGAAATTTGGACGAAAATGTTTTAAAAAGACAATCTTCAAATAATGTCGAAATGTGCGTGTATATATGGAAAAGCGGTTACGTGTAATTCTTGTTTGTCAAACTCTGCAAAATATATAAATATATATGCCATATTATATACTCTCGACTCTCCCGTCGAGTTCGACGTATGAGAGTCAAGCAGATCAGTTCCTAGGAAACCGACAAGCCCGACAACAGCACATGAGTTTTGATTATACTGGTGAATGTTACGTGCAGGACCATCTACGCTTTATAAAGGGCCAAATACAGAGACCTGGTTCACTACGAGCCACAAGGTCCCCAAACGACCTCTCCAGGTTTTGAATTCAGAGTTGTATTTCTCCTAGACCAGTTGCCATCCAAGGCACAAACGCTAGATTCTTGAGTTTCATACAAGACAACCACATGTTGGCTAACATGACCAATGGGTAACGCCAAAATTTCAGCAGTTGAAAAAAAGCAACCGAATGAGACGTGTACCTGCTTTCTGTTTTTTCCGAAGACCGAATAATGCAGTAAACAACAATAATTCTGTTGATTGAACACATTTTATACCATCCAGGAATTATAGATAAGTCACGAGCAATAAACTTGACGATTGCTAACATCTGCTTATCTGTCACTTTACTATGAAGATATTCATGGGATCAAACGATCTCTGGTTATAAACTTAACCCTGAGAGTAAAATTTTTATGACAACTGTTGATATGTTTACACCAAAATAGAGTTAAGAAATATGTGGATTATCCTAAAATGAAGGAAATTTATGTATACACGTCGATCGCATGCTACCTCAAAGAAATTCCTTCTTTTTTTATCTGATCTTTTTCTATCCTTACGTTCATGTTATTAAACTATTTATATTAATTTGACTCCACGTTTGAGCTGCCGTTTCTTTTCACAGGTTAATTGTATTTTGCGTGCATTGTTTCTATCCTGTAGACATTCTTAACTCATAGAAATCTGTGGAAATCATATCTCGAGCCATATATCGCATCCCGGCTCAAAAACAAATATTATTTATGTGTGAAACCTTGATGTTTATATATATATATATATATATATATATATATATGCATACTGTATATAGATATATACTGTATAATTTTATATGACAAAACAATGGTTGATTGACAAATTGAAAATAATTCAACATAACCCGTTTTCTCTGCAGAAAGATTTCATTAGACTAAATTATTTGACACATAAAAACATCGTCACTGACGACAAATGAAGGCACAGTAAAATAAAGAGGGACACAACTACTATGGACACGATATAACTGCTATAGCTTTCAGGTGTTTGGCAAAGAGCAAGAGGACAAGAAAAGGAGATGCGGCATTGCTTCGGATTGTCTTAGGATTGGTCATTAAAACGCAAATGTCGCCTTCCCTTAAACCTTCTTGCCGGAAGCAAAGAGCAGTTTGGGAAGTCTGCTATTGCTGATATAAGAATGATGTCCTGCATTGGCATTGCTTTGGATTGTCTTATAATTTATCATTGAAACGTAAATGCTGCCTTCCAACAGACTTTCTTTTCAGAAGCAAAGAGCAGTTTTGGAAGTCTGCTATCGCTCATATAAGAATAATGTCCAGCCCACCTGAGTTGGATTTTCATTACGATGTTTTCCACACCCGTCATATTGCCGTTTATCAGAAGTAACTGATTCTAATGTGATCATCGTATTTTCTGCCGCGGATAGTATGTAAGAAACCCATATGGAAGTCATCACGTTGAGTGATGTGTCGTCTGTAGAGAGTCACAGATGCTGCAACATATAGTAGGTATGTCAATACTCATGACTGGTTCACATCGATTTTCACCTTTAACGAACGCCAACAAGAATACCAACGTCTATGGTGAATATTATTATAGGGAGTTCTAGGTTTTCAAATCATACACTCAATTCCTTTGTCCATAATAACATAGCTGTATGCAATAAGTTCAATATATGTGAAAAAGGAAACGGTTTTCAAGAATGTTCCACACAACCAAATCGATGGAAGCAACTGCTGTGGGATGCTTACAGATAGTCAGACAAATGATAACCGCTTTTATTTTATGCTGATGGTAGGACCAAATCTTACGATGCCAGAATTTAAGTGTGTGGGCGTAATCAGCTGCAAAGTGCAAGACATGAACTCTATTCACAATTGTTTTAGTTTTTGGTTATTGCTGTTGTTGGTTGCACAACGCTTCTTCTTTCTTTTATGTGCCATGTAATTTAATGACGTAGGCGGTTATGGCTCTTCACTTCCCCCTATCCCTTGTAGCTATCAATATGTTTCCTTCCTCTGACTCCTCTCAGAGATCACGTTCTGTAATCCACTTGCTTAAGCCCGCTAGGTAAGTCATGCTTTTCTTTCCCTTGCCATTTTTCTCTGTATTCGGACGGTGAGATACTCGAAGCCGTCTTTTCTCATTACGTCTCCCAGAAATTACTTGTGTCTCTTCCTGATGGTAAGTATAAGTTTTCACCTTGTTTGCATCCTCTCGAAAATCATATCTTTGCTCAAACAAACGGTCCATGGTATCCTTAGCATCCTTCTCTAGAACTATATCTCCGTTAAACAAAATTGTGACATCTTCAATAACATTCTCAAAAGCTGATTCCAGCAGTACATACGATACAATGCAAATAAGAGACCTGCAAGCACACAATATTGTCTTGTGCCA
>CAHIKZ030005568.1:1592500-1647500 GCA_903632075.3 Acanthosepion pharaonis
GACCTCCACTGCCGACAAGGCTGAATGCTTTACTCGGATATTTTCAGTCAACTCGACGCTCGACTCACCCGGTGTACCCATACCCGACTTCCCTCTTAGAACTGAAGCCCTATTGAGTGGGTTACACATAACCCCGTCATTGGTATTGGGCGTTAGACCCCAACAAGGCTAGTGGTGGAGATGGGATACCAGTCATTGTCTTAAAGAAATGCGCGTCTGAACTGGCGCCCGCCCTTTCTAAACTATACAACTACTGCCTCAAGGAATCTTGTTTTCCTGACTGCTGGAAGTCCTCCTCGATTGTTCCTGTCTTCAAGAACTCTGGCGACCCCTCTGACCCTTCTAACTACCGTCCTATCAGTCTCCTACCCTTCTTCGGCAAAGTCTTCGAAGCCCTAATCAATACCGGGGTGGTTAATCACCTCACATCCCATGATCTGCTCTCAGAAAAGCAATGTGGCTTCCGCTTTGCCCGATCTACAGCTGACGTGCTTACGGCCATCACTGAAACTGTCTACCGAGCCTTTCAAAATAACGGGGAACTCGTGCCTAGACATCTCCAAAGCCTTTGCTAGGGTTTGGCATGCCGGCCTTCTTCGCAAGCTCCAGGGATATGGCATTACGGGTCGATTGTTTGATCTAATACAATCATTGCTGTCAAACCGTGAATTGAAGGACGTTCTCAACGGATTCTCTTCCTGTTCCTCACCCACGAACGCAGGTGATCCTCAAATCTCCATCCGAGGCCACATTCTATTCCTTATCTACATAAATGACCTTCTTGAGGCCATAAATTCCCAAGTTGGCATCTACGCGGATGACACCACAATTTATTCCTATCTCAAAAACAAATCTAGTGTCACTGACAAAACAAACCTGGCCGTGCATCTCGAAAAGGACCTCCAATCTGTTGTGAACAGGAGCTGGAATTGGCTAGTCAACTTTAATGCCTCAAAAACAAAACTGCTCTCTATTAATCACCATTCCCTCCATTAGAATATCTGACGCTCAAATTTCCGAGAGCAACTCTCTGCGGCTGCTCGGTCTCACGTTGACTGCTGACCTGAGATGGAAGAAATACATTGAGTCAATTGTTTCGTCTACCGCAAGGAAAGTTGGCTCCCTGTGCCGCACCAGGAATTTTTTCTCCCCGGAATCGATCCTCCAGATCTTCAAATCAACAATTCTCCCTTGCATGGAGAACTGCTGCCATATATGGCCTGGAGCCCCTTCTGTTTGCTTCGGGGTTCTTGATAGGCTCCAGAGGCGGATATGCAATATAATTGGCCCTGATCTGGCATCTCGCCTACAGTCACTTTCTCACAGGCGCGCCGTCGCCTCTCTCTCTTTTACAAATACTTTCATGGAAATTGCTCCGAGGAGCTGCATTCGCTGGTTCCCAGACTTCATGAGTTCAAGCGCCCTACGAGGCTGGCATCCCGCTCTCACCCCTTCAATGTCGAAACTCCTAAACGTAGCCGTCTCTTCTACTCCAATAGCTTTATGTCTCGCACCTCTTGTCTGTGGAACACCGTTCCCTGTTCCAGTTTCCCTGAGTGCTATAATCTCCAGCTATTAAAATACAATGTCAATCGACATCTCCAGTTGCCTTGATCTATCCACTACCCTTCTCCTCATCCTTTCTTCTATCACTTCTATCTGATCTGGCTCCAGATTTTCTGTAACCCCTTGCGTCCTAGTGGCTTCCCGCCATGCTTTGGGTGAAACACTTAATATATATATATATATATATATATATATATATATATATATATATATATATATATATATCATATATATATATATATATATATATATATATATATATATATATATATTTATTATGTATATCTATTTATCTGTGGGTAAGTAAACCTGTGTAGCACAATTTCAAATAAATTGACAACCCAGGTAAAATGAAAAAAAAAAAAAAAAAGCAGCAGAAACCTCCGAACGGTGTGAAAAGAAAATGTCCAGTAGCTTAAATGTCGCTTACAAAGAAAATAAACAGCGAGTAATAAGTTAAAACGAAGAGTGCTCGATACACTAAATTGAGCAAAAATAAAATATATAAATCCTAATGAGCCAGGTACTACTTAACCCAGTTCACCCTGATGATCCCATATAGTGAAACCTACGCAGATAGTATTTATATATATATATATATATATATATATATATATATATATATATATATATATATATATATATATATATACACGTTTTATTAAATAATATACAAAAAAGAGATAGACAGAGAGAAAGAGAGAGAGAGAGAGCCACCTGATTGTTATGTACCCAAACCATTGTGTAACTTATAAGATGCCTCTCGTATCAGCATGTGTATAATATCGGGGCTATCGTAATTCCACCTTGTGGATTGAATCCACACTATGTACTATTTTTCGATTACTGGTGTGTTGTCTGATGATCCATTCAGATAGATTTCAGTGATATTATTTGTATGTGTTTATCTTTCATTTCTATACATTCTCATACCACATCAGTTGAATAGTTGAACACAAAGTAAAATCAAATTCAATTATCCCCGCCTCCAAAAAATTTATGCCACATATCCTCCATCTACTCTACAAATATATGTTTATACTTTCCACATTTTCCGTTAAAAGTCAGGCCCCAACTGACTAAATCGTCTCACAAACCATATCCAGGCTCGAGAAATTTCGAGAAAAATCATAAACCTTGATCTACGAAGATTACTTGTCCGCGTAAATTCCCTGTTTGTTATTAATATAATCCAAGGGCTATATCCAATCTGGGAAATGTTTAGATGTTGCCTGAAGGAATCAATAATCAAAAGGTTGATCTCAAAGGATTGTGACAAGTTCTTACAAAAGGGATTGATACAATACTGTGCACGTATGCAATTTCCTTCGCGATTATCAAGTTCCTCTGGGGTAGGTCCCTGTTGTTGTAAAATACCTGTTTTATGAAGCGCTTGAGATCAATGAATTGTCCTTTAATTCTTTCTTCTCTGTCCACTCCACTCATTTTCTGGTTTATTACCGATTTGTCTTGGAACATTATTATGTTATTAGTAAATATCTATGCAGTTGAAAATACACGTCGTGCGTGCATCTCTAAAAATCAAGATGATCTGACCGTGACTGGAGAGAACTCATTCAACTTATATAAAACAGCTCATAAGGCTTCTGATATCTCAAAAAAATTTAGCAATGATCCTTACTTTGAAAATATGTTGGGACGCGACTTCAGACCTCATTTTCAAGTCATATATATGATCCACCGTTTAAGATGCTGGATAATTTGTCAGTTCCAGAAAAAGCTTGAATTCTATCTACATTGCATATTATCATTTTAAAAGAATTAGCTCAGCTCAAAATTAAGTATGGTTGCCATGATTTCAATGAGTTTAGTTGTTCGCTATCATAATTTTAATTGGCGTTCATTGGTAGGTTTACTGCTTTTGTTTTCAATAGAATGTAAAGGTAAACAGACCTTTTACATATGTATCTACTACCCCTTGAATTGCATGTATAGGTATTTACACTAGTGTTGATTCTCTCTTAAAAGAAATATTCTATGAAGACGTCTCTGGTAAGGAAGTAAGGGCTTTTCGTTTCTCAGTGGGCTGTCCTGTAGTGTCCGCCATATTCTTCCTGGTACGCATGTGGCACCGTAGAATTGGAATCTCAAATATATCCACCCTATTTAAAATGGAGTATCCCATCCGTCTTGCATCATAAATCATTGTACATTAGAATTTTGATAACATATTTTAACTTGATGTCTTCACGCTAAATCAGTGCAATGGCTAAATATAATCAACCATATATTCAATTGTGAAAGCAGAATAGCATATATCATATTCTTATTAGTTCAAAACTCACAAGAAAAGTGTATTTCTTCATTAGGGAGTTGAGATGCAATCAAACCAATCAACCATCCATCTTGATTCTACAGATTCACAATCTGCAATTAATTTTGCAATCGGCAATGATACTGACGCCAGGTGTCCCTGCGTAATTGAATTTTGAAATTGAGAGTTTTGAGATTTCAATATTGATTAACAATTGCTGCTCTAATCTTTTAATATTGAGCAAATTATAAAAATCAGCTTACCATTTAATCTGCTTCGATGGAGTCCGCAGCTTAAGACACACACGTTTGAATGGAAGCATTCCTGGAACTCCACATTTTTGAATAGCACGCAAACAGAATTCCTTGGTGTCTTGAAATCTTGTTCATATATTTTTGGGTAGAGGAAAATACTGCAAGGGGCATGATCTGTGTTTGTCAGAAGTGGGGAAGTTTTGGCTCGATCCAAAACATCCGCTGAATTTTACGGATATTTCAGGCTAGCAACAATTCTGCCAAAACTGTTCAATAATTAACTAAATATCTAATATTCAACATTTCAATAAATATATATATATATTTCGTTTGATCAATTAGATAAGAACATTTAATATTTATTGATAAGTTGAATATATATATATATATATATATATATTATTATTATTATTATTATTATTAAATATAACACACAATGAATGTCTATTCTATCTGATCATAAACCGTTATAACATTCGAATACTTGATTTAATTTCTAGTGAAAATAAAGATATAAATTATCCAACGTTTGTATACATGTTTATTAATTTCGTCCTAAGTTTTCCTCTCACATGTGGCATCCTCAGAGTGGTTATACAGACATAAAATAAAGATATCCACCATCAAAACTGATATTTTGTTAATTTTACATAGAAAATTGTTATGCGACATTAACGGTCGCGGAATAGCAGACACAGTTCAAGATGCTGTTCTTTGACGTCATACCAACCGATAGACCGAAGTATTACAACAGAACCATCTAGATGCAATGTAATGTGTTGTGTCTAATCTGACACGTAATTTTATTGAGTGCGTGTTACTTTGTTTGAATTTAGATTGGCCTCCAATATCTGAAGGTTATTTTTACTGTGTGTATGCCTGAGTATTATTGTGTTATTAACTAATACCTGTTTAATATTATGTACGTGGCTATGTTTTTCTAAGAAATGTTGTTTAATAGAAATAAGATCAGAAAGGTAACAGGTTAGCCTAGATGAGAGCGTTTTTGTAGTAAAAATAATATATGTAGCGGGTTTATTATTAACATCAAAGATACAATCTCTAAACGGTCATGTAAACTGGTACACTATATTGTTTTTGTAGAGGATTTAGTTGTATGGTTGAAGTTTTATAGTGATTATGAGGTGAAACATAAAAGCACGCGTCGATAAATTATATGCGCTATTTAGGTTTTCTTTTCAATTATTCCTAAATATTGAGCCCTATATATTTACTGTATATTTGAATATTTTATTGCTGTGGTAATTGGAGAAAGCTTCTTTTGGAATAGGTTCAACAGAGCTGCCTTGCCAAGAAGAAACAAAGAAATGCCGCTCATCTAAGCACTTTCCGTGAACGTAGATCAGCGAAAGTCTTCACACATTCCGCCTTGGAGTGAGAGGTTGGACGGTGGAAAATATTTCGTCACTTAAAAGGACTCGGATACTCTTTTAATCTCTCCCGTGGCTGGAGTGGCCGGTCTGTGTAGCTCTCGTCTAAATATAGCAACAGCAGTTCTGTTTGATTTTGTTTGGTTTGTTTAATATTATGTCATACCAACCACAATGGGTCATTCAATGCAAACAAGAATTTTACTGCTGGTAATATATTTTGCCAAAATATATTGCTGGTAATATTTTTCCTTTTCAAAGATATACTGCTGATAATGATTTTTCCAAAAAAAATTTATTCCTGGTATTAAAACCTATTTTTATATTTTCATAGGATTTGAACCCTTTTTTAACTGGAACCTGGTAACACCAACAAAGAGATGGTTCCAGGCTCCTCAGAAACTCCAACTCAAATGTCTTGTTGTCGGATGTAGTTTATCGTCTTACCAGGATACCAACAGTCGTTCATACTAGGCCTTATCTGGCTTTGTAAAGATAGGGAATTGCACGTTTAGTCAAGTATATACTAGATATGTGTCGGGAGCCGAACATTTTACCTAAATATTTAGCGATGGATCATATGTGACAGCTTTTCTCGTGGTCAAGTGGGTGTTTGTGGACCAGCACTTTCTCAAGTCACGGTGTCTCCCGAGGAAGATATCCGTTCATCATATTTCGAGATGGATCGTATGTGAGACTTTCTTTCGTGGTCAAGTGGGAGTTTATGGACCAGTAGTTTCTCAAAGCACGTTGTCTCTCGAGGAAGACATCCGTTCAACGTGTCGAACGGTAGTTGGGAACACGATCGACCATGGTGTAATGTAACCAGTTAAGTTTAAGAGCCGCCATTTTTTTTACCTCTGAGAATTTCTTGTTGAACCGGAAGAAAAAAGCTTCCAGACTTTTGTCATCAAGACATTTACAAATGATCTGACAATTTTCTTCGACAGGTCATTCATATATATATATATATATATATATATATATATATATATATATATATATATATATATATATATACAGGACGAGTAAATGCCAATAATTCTGTGTAATTGCTCATATTTTTCATGTGTTTTGCACAACTTGGGCTCTCACTTACTCTGCGTGTGTGCCTGTGTATATATACAGACATATTTATATATTGATATATACATGCACATATATATACACACATATATTATGAAAATGTAACCCCCATCTATATATATATATATATATATATATATGTGTGTGTGTGTGTGTGTGTGTGTGTGTGTGTGTGTGTGTGTGTGTGAAAAGTGTATATAAATATAAATAAATATAAGTATGTATAATATGCGCTGTACTTATTAGAAAGCGCTCAATATCAGAGATAGTGCTAATATATATATATATATATATATATATATATAACCTTTTTATCAATTTTTATACCACATATATGTGTGTGTCTGCGAGAGTGTGTGTCTGCGAGAGTGTGTGTTCTTGTCCACTCAAATTCGAGGAAACCTGTCTACTAAGACGGCTAGCCAATCTCTGTTGCAGACTCTGGCTGAGGCGCATTTGTTTCTATTCAACACCACAGAACCCACCTGTGATTGATTTACACTGCTGAGCAGGCCTTAGTTACAGTTTCTATGAAAGAGCGTGTTATCTAGCGTGATCAACAATTTGAACAAGGCCAGCACGTTCAAGCCCTCAGCCACGATGCTTTGAGACTTCGTGCGAGCACAGGTATCGACTGCCTCCAAGAGGTCTGTATACCAAATTTCAATCGCAAGGCTTCGGTAAAATTCGGGGTATGGCTTTTAGGCGCTTTCATAATGTGCCGCACGCTACGATCAACATGGTGAGATTCGAACTCGGGGGTGATGGTGAGAATACGGACGTTCGAATCACTCGGTCGCGTGCAAACACACGCATAGAGACAGAAACACAGAGACAGACACACGCACACATGTATATCCCCCATATATATATATATATATATATATATATATATATATATATATATATATATATATATATATATATGTGTGTGTGTGTGTGTGTGTATGTATGTATGATTGAGGTGTTATGTTTTCCTCAATATGTTAGAGAGTAGATAAACAAATTTAGCATTAAAAAGTTCGTCGAATGGCTTTCATTGGCGAGCAGCAGTTTAATAAAATTATTAATCACTGATGGCTTCAATTTAATCTTGCGCCATTTGCTTCTATTAGCAGAACATTTTGTAAACCGTTTTTTTTTCTACATCCATTAACATTTATCCACCTCAGCTGACGTACCTGAATTATCAAATTCACTTAAAATCCTTTTTTATCAATTTTATCGCATTTGGTTTTACAAATTTAAATGACATTTTGAAATAAAAAAAATATAAATAAAAATAACACCCGCTGAGATATTAAGAAGAAATGCATGTATCGTATTTTCAATTTTATTCATTTATTTAAATTTACATTGGTGTTTGGTTGATTTTATAAATACGTCGTTAATTTGATGTGCATGGGGAATTATTCTTGCAAACACTTCAACATCTGATGAATTAACAACACAAGTTTCTCAACACAAAATTCGTATAACGACCAACACGCTGATATCCATGGGTATTAAAAATAAACTCTCTGGCAAAATATCTCGTAAAATTTTATCATTATTAAAGAAGTTACGATGAGATATTAATGGCGACATAAATCATGTAGTCATTATTATTGAGAAGCTGCTAGAAGATTTCAGTATATGCATTTCCCCAATATCCGGTAGATTAAGATTACCGTTCAACTATTTTTAGACAGATAATATTACCGCCTAGTAAAAAATATTAAAAGGCATGTGTCTTAAAAAATAAATCTTCGGCCATATCGCAACATATGACAAAACAACCTCGAAAAAAGATTGTAGCAGTTGGCACATTTTATTTGGTTGTAACTTTCTGCTGTAGACGAGAAAGGCCGATGTGAATTGAGGGAAAGTGACAGGTCTAATGATCTAATCCTGTTGTGCCTTCCTTTTTTTGCGTAGCTGTAACCACTGGCTTATAGAGAACAAACTTTATTTGCCCTGTCATCTTTCATCTAAAATCGTCATTCATCAAGTATTCATGGTCTGGCTTCGCTCAGTGCTCTCTTTGTCAGGATGTTTTTTGTGAGGTCCACTTCAATTTACTTCTAATCGTCCAAGCAATAACTGTAACAGATTTCAGTTATTTTTTCTTTAACATGATATTGGCTGACATGTGCTAAGTATAACATCGAGGTACATAGACGTCAACACTGAAACGCAGAGAGACTTGCATTTTAAAGTTTCGCTGTCAACTGCAACTAGGCGATATTTAGACAATTTTTATTAAGCAACAACTTAATAATGAAACCGTTACTTTTTTCTGAAAACGTTCATTCTCGGAATTAGTTTTCCATGCTCCCATTAAATTGTCAAGCATAATTCTAAGAGTAACTTTATCAATATACGTGTTGTGATATGGAAAGGACTACCTAATTAGTATGGCTAAGGTATAGAGACTATATAATTGCCCAAGCCGTAAGAGCAGGGACAGAATATGATTATATATAGCGAGCATTGTATTCAAGCCCCAAGAGAGAAGAAGCTAGATTTATAGCCCGATATCTAAAGTGTCTCCAAACTGGGGGAATATCAAGGAAGCTACAAGAATTTTTCACGGTACTACCGATAAACCGAAATTAACCTCAACTTTGTGTCTCATTGTGTTTCTTCGTAGGCGTACCTCAAAATACAGGGTATTTTACGCAAACAATGCGTGTTGTACGTGCGGGATTTCGTTTGTCGCATCTAGTTTATCCTGTACCAGTGATGTCTCTGTCTTCGGACCGAACGCAATTCATTATTGTCTTCGTCTTCGGGAAAAGCGCAATCCAATATTTAAGAGATATCCGGTTCCAGAAAAAAAGCAGACCGCGCTAGTACCTCACACATTGCACTAAAGTAGTAACACCGATGCCAGCACAACCGACTGTTGCTGGGTCTGGTCTATATTTGAACCTGGCTCGGATGCATCTCATTGTGATCCCCATATTAAAGTGGCCTTGTATCGCATCTTTCTGGCGTGTAGTTGCAAGCAGTTACCGAATATCATTAATGACTTCCGATGGACTTGGGAAAATACAAATTAAATCAAAGCTTATAACAATAGGTATGATGCAATAAAATTAAATATGGAACCGAACGTTTGTTGAAAAGTAATATTCACTATTTACAACGAGATTTGCTCTATTTACATTATTCAGACTATTGTCCTCATCTTTGTCGCCATGTTTATCACAAGGTTTCGGCCGTTGTACGCTTCGCTTTCTTCAGGTGGTTGGAATGTTGAAATGAACCCTTTATTTCGCTCACTGGGGTAGACTGTTCTATTTCCACGTGCCATGTCTAATAGCTGTCAGTTATCTCCTGTTAATTCCCCGCTGAAAGTTCTCCACTGCCTCAGCCAGGTATTAAACACACACAATATGGGTCCTGTCACTGGATCTAACTAACGCCTTTATCAACTGTGTCATGTGTCCTGAAGAAGACCGGTGTGTACAACGGCCGAAACTTTGCGATAAACATGGCGACAAAGATGAGGACAATAAACCGAATTCTTAATATGAAGCAAAATTGGTAAACATTTCAACTAATGAATAAAATCAAAAATATGATATATTTTAAATATTTATTTTCAAAAATAAATGATTTATTTCGCCAAAAAATGAAAATGATATATATGCAAATATTTCGAATCTTTTTAGTTAATACATTGAGTCGTTTCATTTTTTCGACCACCTACCTTCTGTAAACACTGACCAGAGAGATTGAGATCTGAAATTTGACTAGGCTAATCCAGAGTATTTATTGACTTTCTCATTCATTAGAAATTTTACTGGTATGACTGGGGTGATTGGAAAAAAACAGGAAATCTCTGGCTGATAGCATCAGCATCTGGTTCAGAAATTGCTAATCAGCATGAGAATACATGTTTCCTTGAAATAATAAGGAATGGCCCAGGTGTAGTGGCAGTATAGAAACCTCGTATCTTAGCATTTCCACCAATATATCTTTCTGTTGTAATGAGGTTCTTTGCCTGCTAGGCATTGCTGGCTTTTCTCCAAACATGACAGTTTTGATTGGGAGCAAACAATACATTCTTTGACACCTGTTTCCAGAGAATGTGCATTCAGTAAGAATCTGGATTACCCAAGTCGTCTCTGTCAAAGTTTGAAAGAGTAGATTTGTTCGTCGTTGAGAGCAAAGGCTTCCTTCTAAAAAACCTTCAGTGAATGCCATGTCCATTCAATTTTCGTCGGATTTTAGACATGTATATTTAACCAAGGACACTTCGAACTGGTTTAATGTTTAGCAAGCTTGTTTCGCTTGATTATTCGTGATCGTGTTGGGAGATCTATAGTATAGTATAGGGAGACCTATAGTATAGTATAGGGCAACCTCACTGGTTGCCATATACTTTCAGCCATGTAACACATTTAAGCTACGCTTAGAATATCACCATGTTCATTTAATAGAGATTTTGCTAACGACGTGAAGGTTTGCCAGTGAGGTCTGCACATCTCTCGATGTGTACAGGTCTATAATTTTTCTAGTGTTTTTCTTTCTTTTTTTTTGCCGACAATTTTACTAGAAATCTACTTCAAGCCAAAATTGCTTTCAGGTTGATTATGTTTCATTTGTAAATTAAGTGCCATACCATGGGTGGATGGAGCAGAATTTTTACTTATTTATTTATTTATTTATTTATTTATTTATTTTGCTATTGTCTTATATCTTTCTCTAAAACTAGTTAAAAGTCCATACATTGATGTCATCAGATATCACTTTGCTTGTAGGTCTTCTGTTTTTGAATTGAACACGAGAGCAACACTCCAATATATATATATATATATATATATATATATATATATATATATATATATATATATATATATATATATATATTCGCGTGATATATTTTTGTTTAGGTGAATTGTTACAGTTGTTAAATACTTTATTCCACTATAATCTAATCTTGAATTTGAATTTAGACTCCAACTCTTATTTAACGAGTATATAAATTGGCCGAATGTCTGTTCCTTCCGAGTGCTTTCGATTAATCATCTATCAGTTTTCAAGGATTTTGATTGTGCTGTCGTAAATTGTCTACAAATTGTTGAATAATCGATATATTCATAATACCCGAATAAGGCCGGTATAGTATGACCGTGTTCATATTTTTTGTTTTATCTAATTTTTTATGATTTCTGCATTATGAATAAGTTTCGTCCACATCCTTCCCGATTTCAATGACCCCAAAAGGCTCAATGGTAGGGAGCTGTACGTTCAACCGACTCCATGATTATGTGCTGGTATCTTCGACATTATTATTTATAAATGTGTTTTCGTCGGCAACGCAGTTCACTATGGTGCACTCGATTGATAAATAATGTTCACCTTAGTTTTGATTTAGCAGGAGAAGTTTTGTTGATGATAATTAGGTTGTTTTTTTTTCTGACATGTATAATTAAACCGAGATTTTAGTTGAAATAATTGTTAAATGGAATATGTGAAATAATTAGTCGTACTGGCTGTTTTCGTTCATCTATTTTCTAACTTTATTGGTAGTCGTCAGTGATTTTCTTCATTTTCCTGGATCATACTTCAAAAATATTTGATGTTATAATTTAATTGAAAGAATTTGTAATTCTTAGATGTTGTTTTTAGTTTAGTTTTTAAATGAGGAATCTTTTTTAGTAATGCAGTAGAGTTTCATGTTCATCGTTAGTCAGTTACCACAGACGTAAGGTTATATCTCTGTCTATTTTCTATAAATACTTTCATAGTAATTATTCAGATGAGCTCTTCTGTATTGTGTGTGGGGGGTTATTACTAATCTTATTTTCTTTAGTTTCTTGTAATTTTTTTTGTATTCATATTGTAAATACTCATTGGGGCTAATTTTTAGAATTGTTGTTTTATCCCCCCCCCCCAGACAATGAATTGTACGTATGGTAACTAGTTAGTATTTTCATAGAGACAAATAGGTATTATGGTGGTTGTAGTAAGAAAGGTACGAATGAATGTGTTGTTTTGGTGTAAGGAATATTGTTCGTAAGATTGGGTCAGTGTTTGCGGCTAGCTAAGTTATAGTTAAGACAGAAGAAGACCGTCCTTTCCCCAATCCCCTTTTCGGCCATGTGCCACATTTCTGTATAAAACAGAATAAATATCGCACTTCTGTAAAGGATGCGGCCGCCTTTCGTTTCGGGTGTGTTTTTTTTTTTTTTTTGCATTTATTGTTGTATCTGTCTGAGTCTGTGTTTGTGTGAGCGCTTGGGATGAATAAATGTTTTCTATTATTATAGCCCCGCATTGATTTCGTCCATTTAACTGATATTTTCGCCACATTTAGTGATGGTGGTGTTTTTATTACTAGCATTATTTTGTTTAGTTTCTTGCAAATAATATTGTTTCATATTTTAAATACTGACTGAGCCTAGTTTCTTGAATTTTCGTTTTCTTCCTCTCACCACTACACACAATGAGTTGTACATATTTGAACTAATTAATATTTTCATAGAGACGATGAGGTGCTATGATGGATGTAATAAGAAAGGTACGTAAAAATGTGTTGTTTTGGTGTAAGGAATATTAGGTCAGTCCTTGTGGCTGGCTAAGTTATGGTTAAGCCAGAAGAAGACAGTCCTTTTTGCCAATCCCTATTTTGCCCTTGTGACACATTTCTATGTAGATATCAGAATTAATATCGCTCTTCGCTATAGGATGTGGGCGCCTTTCGTTTCGGGTGTTTTTTTTCGTATTTTTTGTTGTATCTGAGTGTGTGTTTGTGTGAGTGCCTATGGATGAATGAATTTTTTATATTATTATAGCCCCTTATTGATTACGTCCATTGAAATGATATTTCTGCCACAGTTAATGATTGTGGGGGCTTTTATTACTAACATTAGTCTGTTTTGTTTCTTGCAAATAGATTTGTATTCATATCGTAAATACTCAATGGGGCTAGTTTTTAAATTGTTGTTGTATTCCCTTTACCCCGCAGACAATGAATTGTACATATTGGGACTAGTGAAGATTTTCATAGAGACAATGAGGTATTATGGTGGATGCTGCAAGAAATGTAAATAAGAATGTGTTGTCTTGGTGCTAGTAATATTGTGGTATGATTGGGTCAATGTTTGTGGCAAGCTAAGTTTAAATTTAAAATCAAAGAAGACCGTTTTTTCCCATTTCCAATTTTGACCTTCTGCCACATTTTCTGTATTGAATCGGAAATAAATATCGCTCTTCACTATAGGATTGTGTTTTTTTTTTTACTAACATTATTTTATTTGGATACTTATAAATAGTTTTGTTTTCATATTGTAAATTCTCATTGGGCTCAGTTTTTAAGCTGTTGTTTTATCCCCTCCACAAGACAATGAATTGTACATATGGGGACTAGTTAAGATTTTTATAGAGACAATGAGGTATTATGTTGGATGTAGTAAGAAAGTCAAGTAAGAACATGTTGTTTTGGTGTTAGGAATATTGTAGCATGTGGGGTCAGTGTTTCTTGCTAGCTAACTTTAACGTTAAGACAGATTTTGTAAATAATTACAAATAAATATCGCTCGTCGCTATAGCATTTAGATGTTTTAAATTTAACCGCAGTACTGGATTAGCGTCGAGATCTCATCCATTTACAGTTGAGCTGCCTAGATGTAACCATAAATTCTATGTTAAGTTTGTTTTCTCGAACTTCTTGCTTGGAAAATGCCCCTTCTGTCTCCATGATTTCCGGCCAACTTAGATCTGAAAATGTTTAAATGCAATATCAATTGCTATCTGCTACACTCTTGATTGCTCTTTCTTCTTCTCACTCATTATTAATGTTTCTGTTCCTAATTCTTCCAAGCCCAATAACCGTCTTAGTGGCTTTACAGCCTTATGAAGACGAAAAATATAGAAAATAACGTATACGTTAGATATAACACACCTTCTAATAAATATAGTAAGATTTTTTCTATTACATTTGTGGCTCTTACACATTTTTTTAAAGATAATGTAATTATTGTGAGCGGTGCGGTTTTATTCGCTTATGCCTTTAGCAAATCGTTTAAATTTGTATTGATGTTAATCAGTTTTGTTTTTTTTCTAAATCCACTTGGTATAGTGAATAGTGTAGCAATTTAATTTCAGTATTTTCTTGTTATGTTATTGTTCTTTTCATGAATGAATCAAGTTTGATTCACAGCTAAATAAAACTGCAAATGAATAACCACAATAAAATCCAAATTATATTCTTTCCTGTAAGACCACTATTATACAGAAGTTTATCTTCCCTATAGGGACATGCGTTACCGCCGATAACATATTCATAGATAGTTATGACGGATATACTAGCACTTGTTTATGAAGATAGATGATGCTACGTCTCTCTCTCTCCAGCATTTTATATGGGGCCATTTAAAACAACATGGATATAAAACCATCTCGATACGTAATATATTGTTGAGAAAACAAATGTTACAAGCACTTTAGAATATTTTTTTTAAAAGTTTGAAAGTAATGGAAGATTTTACATAGAAATCATCACTAATATCAACTATTAACATTGCCGCACTGCATTGGTCATAATGGTGAATTAAGTCTATGTCTCTCTTACAACCGTTTACAGAAACACAATTAAAATCATTGATAATGGTTAATTGCAGAGTCAAATGCGCTTGTAACGGCCAATAATGAGGGAAATTTCCAAATTCACACGATCTAAAAGAAATCCAGTGTTTACATTTAAGATAAATATAATAAAAATGAACATAAATAACTTGACAGTCATCCTAAATGCATACAAAGACAAACTTCTTGTAATTTTTGTAAAATCTGTATTTCCTTGTGATGTTGTTATCAAAATGAACCAAACAACACTCAACAAAATTTATTACGTGCGTAGCACGAATGTGTTGAAGGGGAAATAATATGAATTTTATGACATATCACGTGCTACCAAATTCGATTAGCTCCCTTGTTTTACAAGAAAAAAATCATGGTTCCGACGGATTAATTGAAAATTTTAAAATGGTTATAACAGAGCGCGTTCACGCGAGTTTTTTTTTTTTAAATCACCATTTAAGAAATTGCAAAAAAAATTGAACAGATATACAATGGGCTATGATAATTTTTAGCCACCCTTTATTACAGCAATGTTGGTTTGTGTAATAACATATCTTATTTTTTCATACAATACCGTGTTAGTATCAAGCTATTCTAATCTATGAAGGATAGTTGATTATATTTTGCAAAGTAATTTCGCGGAATTAAAGAGATTGGTGAATTTCAAAGAGGACAAATAATAGGACGTCATCGGTGTGTCAAGTCAAATAGAGAGATTGCTAGATTTTTCCAAGTTAATCACTAAACGGTTAATAATTGTTGTGGTAGGATCCACCTAATTTACATAGTGGAGTACCGACCATATAAATATGGTTGGTACCGGGAAGAGAGGGAGGAATCAAGAGATTCAACCACTCTGCCCGACTGCGACTCAGTCAACACATTCTCCAGGAACGGTCTTACCAGGAATATACAAAAGACTATATGTAAATATTGTATACACTTTCTTGTTTCAATACATGTTGTTCTAAGTACATTATGTGTTGCATTATTATTCCATGCATTATTCAAGTTTCAACAATAATATTATCAAGAAATATAATGAATAAGACCATCGTCGTCTTGAACAACGTACAGGAAGACCAAGCATCGTGTCTGAGCGAACGAAAAGGGCACTGAATAGGGAAGTCAACAGAAACCGTCGTCAGAGCGTCATACATGTCGCCAACAGCAGGGAAATCTCGCCATATGAGGTGAGAAATACTCTGAAAGAGCTAGGATATCAAAGAAGATTTGCAAGAAAGAAGCCCTTGATTTCAGAGATTAACATGAACAGTCGTATGAACTGGGCGAGAGAATTCTAGAGCAAAGATTATGAATTTTGGTGGTCTGTAATTTGGTCAGATGAAATTAAATTCTGCCAATATTCGAATTTGAGATAGGTTTATGTTTGGGAAAGGAATGAGACATGGATCAATGAATGTCTGCAGGAGAAACCAGTCATGGCTCTCAGACAATTTCTGCAACCACATCAACCCTTTGATCTGGCCATGTAACTCCGTAGCCTGCATCATCTTTGATTGTTATGTGTTTTGCATAGTTGCGCGAATGAACAATAAAACACCCCATGACTCAAAAGAAGAACTGAAGGCAAGGATTATGGCAGCATTCACTGTTAAAGAAACAGACCGTCCAGAAGAGATGCAGGAGATTCCGCAGTCGCCTGCAGAACATGATTGAAACTAACGACGATTTTATTGAATAAACTTTTAAAATATCTTAGTGTAATTTTGGTAAACATATCTGTGAAAATGTGAGGTCTGTATAATTTTCATTTTTGCGTAATTCAGACGACAATTTATCTATCGCACCCTGTGCATGTTTTTTGTCGACATCATTACAAGAGGCGTGATATGTTTGTTGTATGTTGTAATTTTGTTGAAGTTATATTTTGGAATACAGTTTGATTTCTGTAAAAAAAAATATTGACTATTATATGGATTAATGTCATGGAAGTGTTCTTTCATGTTGATTGTTTAGATTGGTTGGTTGATCTTTTGTTTGATTTCATCTAGCGATGTTTCAACCTCGCTGGGTCATTTAATGCTGAAATCTATATATTTTGAACAGAGTTATGGCCTCAGCTAAATATGTATTGAATGCAATTGTATGCATTCATCTATAGATACAATGTATTGTTGGTAATTATTCAATCGAATGCATTATTAATCCTATCATAAAATGTATTTCAGGTCATTTTTCTTTAAAATACATTACTGGTCATTTTACTAGAAATATGCATTGTTGGTAATTCCTTTCATATAAAAATATATATTGATGGTATATTGTACTATAAAATGCATTGCTATACTTTCAACTTATTGTTTGCGGGAACACTATTTTCTGAGAGCTCCGACGGTAGCAACTCCTGTCATTGCGTGAGCTGGTTGACCAGAGAACAACAACACTTAAGAAATGGTTCCATGTGACTCAAAACTTTGAATCTCTCAATGTTGCCGGAGGTATTTTATCATCATACCCAAGACTTAACACGAACAGATACTAGTCATAATAATGATGTTGATATTCCAAACGATGTGAAGCAAGTGTTTAGGAGGGAAATTCAATGAATAGTCGAAGGAGCGATATCTGCTATTGAAGTTTTTTTTTTTTTTTTGTTTTCCTGAAAAAATTTTGAAGAGAAAGATTGTATAAATTTCAATCGTAGATAGAACTGTCAAAGTATGCTAAATATTTCCTTATATGAAGATGACTACGTACTATTATCATTGTGCAATCACGCAACATGAAATTTTTTTAGCAAATGACTTGCGTAACTTCAAAATTTAAATATAAAATATTTTAACTTGAGGACAGAAAGTGTGAAAGGGAAATTCGAAGGCACATTAAGATGCCTTACAAATGCTAAGCAAAGTATAAAGAAACAGCCGAATGTATTGAGAAACAAAGAAAATAGAAATTAAATATCAGTCCTTCTATATGGAAGTTAAAGATGGACAATCTCATTATAGAGGAAGAAGAAATTTGAAGCAATATAAATGTGGTTCTATAGAAGGATGCTGAGAATTCCATGGGCTGAAAATAATAGATTTTTACTAAAAATGGAAAGAAAAATGATACTAATACGTAGAATAAGAAAGGAAATGCTGAAAACAGGTCTGGAAAATCTGATACTTACGTGAGAAACTGAAAGCAAGATGGACAGAGCAAGCCGACGCTTAACTTACCTTGCTTTAGTGAATGGATGACATAACAATGTTTAGATCGATTGATATTTTTACGGCCTATCAAGCATTTGCAGGTTATTTAAAGCCAGAAAATATACTTAGATTTTAAGAATCTTTTCGAAATAGTTATGGTTTAGTGATACAAGTTTTACTAATTAACCAAAAGCTGAAGGGAGAATAGAAGGTCCCATGTCTTTCCTCGGGGTATTTGCGCGCATACAAATATAATAAACCCAACGGGAATTGGAACCCAGCACACCGACTAACAATTCGGAGCCATTAATGATGACACCTGGTATTACCATGTGGTGACGGATCAAGGTACAGAGCAAGCGCAACGTGGGTTAATTTCAGTGATCGTCTGCGAACCAATGTTTCAACGTGATATGGCCGTAAGCCTGTACAAAGGATATATAACAATCAAACAAATTCAAATATATTTTCATAAGCCAGTGCAGCGTATTAAAGCGACAAAATTTATAGAACTTAAAAATGAGAAATTATAAAGAACCATCATCGTCAACGTCCTGAAAGATTATGTCATTAAGAAGAAGAAGAAGAAGAAAAAGAAGAAAAAGAAGAAGAAGAAAAAAGAAGAAAAAGAGGAAAAAGAAGAAGAAAAAGAAGAAGGAAAAGAAGAAGAAAAGAAGAAAAAAAGAAGAAAAATAAGAAAAGAAGAAAAAGAAGAAGATGGAGAAGAAGAAAAAGAAAAAGAAAAAGAAGAAAAAAAGAAGAAGATGAAGAAGACTAGATTTCGCAAAAGACCACAAGTATGGATCACTCAGTGAGGATCGGACTCATTGCTCAGTCTTCTTCTTTTATGTAACGTGCCACTTCAGGACATAGGCGATCATGGCTCTCCACTACCCACTATCCCATGTAGCTCTTAATAAATTTTCTCCATTTGCTACTTCGCCCAGGCCATTTTTTATCATCCAATTGCTTAAGCCCGCTAGGTTTGCCATGACTTGCTTTCCCTTTTCTCACTTTGCCTCTATTCGTCCTGTGATTATCAGCTTTTTCAAGCCCTGCTTTTCCAGAAACTCTAGCTGCCTCTTCATGATGTTAAGTCTAAGCTTCATCCGTGTTTGCACCCGTTCCAGAACCTCATCGTTGCTCACATGCTTGGTCCATGATATCAGTATCTTTCTGTAGAACCAGACCTCCGTTGCCTCGAGACTCTTCTTCATCTTTGATGAAATCACCCAACATTGGCTGCCGTAAAGGAGGACAGATGTCACATAGCGGCCAAGTACTCCTGTCTCGTAATACTCTGCCTAGCTTTTGGAATGCGTCTTTGGATGTCAGTGTCGCATTTACCGTCCTCTGTCAAAACACTTCTCAGATATTTAAGTTTCCTCACCTGTTTGATTTTCGTGTCCCCGACCTGTAAATGGCATTTCGAGCTCATCATTTGCTGATTGTTAATCATTAAAGCGTACCAAATTACTCAATGTGTTGTGTTTTACCAAAAGAAAACCAAAAGGAAGATTGTTAAAAACTATTGCATATTTAATTATAATTAAATTTGAATGTGAAAGCAATTAGTATTTCGGTCATGAAAAACAAACAATTTGCAGTTAATTTAAGACATTTCGTCATGGTCCGGTTCCTTGTACCACGGTGATAGTACAAGGTAGAAGCAAATAAGAACTCGAACACAGGTATGGAATAACACAGATATATTACAAACAGGAATATATACAGAGAAGTAGAAAGTGTTAGTATGAACAATCAAGTTTAGTAGAGAGAACAATGTAGTTTCGACCAGTATCACTATTCCAATATCTTGCAGTAATTGTCTGAACGCAACTCTGTTTTGGACTGTCTCTGACTCGACTCTTGACTCGACTTGAACTACTGACTAAAAACTACTGACTCGCTCCTTAGCTACTCCTGAGACGCAGTATTTTTAAGTATGGAATAGTCCATTATTATTATTACGGGTAAGATCCCATAACACATATGAAAAAGAAAAACATTTTATAAGTATCGCACAATAGGTCTCTTACGCCTTTTTCATTGCTCCAGATACATAGTCATAAATAATTGTTTGTACGAAATTAAGTAAACGGCATAAACTAAAGATATCGTTAAGAGTTTATGTTAGGTTTGTCCGTTTTTAGTAAGTCTTTTCTTTACTCTTGTTCTTTAAACTAATATTAATACTATTATACACAAGTTATATGTCCAAGTTCTTTGAATATCGTAGGAAACACAAGGAAGTTGAGTAATGAATGAAGCTGTAGGAAATTGCTGTCGCCGGAATGATCCCGAAATCACGAGTGAAATCAGTTAAAGATCATACGCGATATCGCGTGCTTCAAGCAAGCCTATAGAGACACGCTACTTTTAAAGATTGATGTTTTGACGTGCTGGCGTGTGTTTTGGTTGGAGGTGCACAACGACGCCGGTGACCGAATAATATCTCAATAAACATCAACGTCAATTCCTGACGTGACTTGGAGTGTTATATGAATGTGTCGCTGTAAGGGGAAGAAGAGAAAGACATATATATATAATCAGGGTATCATCTCAAGAAAACGTTGGACTCAAAAATGCGGAGGATTTTTTTCTAATTTTTAAATATATAACAATTTCTTTTTTCATATTCCATATAAATTCCTACGGATTTTCTTTCCTTTCTCAAGAAAAACGTATCCAGGGATTTTAACTGCAGGTGTTGTTTTATTTCAGGAGAAATTGCTGGCGTGGAAGCTAATGAATTATACATATTCACATTTTGATTCCATAAGAATAGTGAGAAAAAAAACTTCTTGGAAAATAAGATGATACGATTCAATTTCCTTTCCATGTTTTTGAAAACTTGACAAACATATGAAAGATAAATGAAGCACTTGAGTCAAATAATTTTATTCCGGTTAACTCTACAAATATCATGAAGGAATACGAGCACCTAGGAATACCTGCATCGGGTCAGATCATTGGCGAAAAGACCAGACATATAGGAGGTATGAAAAGTCTAACTATACACTAATATTAACAGCAAAAACTATAAAAGGGCGTATGAACTTTTCGTGAGGTAAACGATTATCTGGTAGAATGGGGTAAACATTATGTATGCAGCGATTACGATCCCTGGGCGGAATGAATCCAAGACAAACGTCACTGAATACGGCGGAATGTTCGCCGATGGAAGCAACAGCCACATATCCATGACAAAAGTGAAAATTTGAATTAGAAGGAATCGAGTGTACTTTGACCTGGAGAAGGTTTTAACCATTCAGGTCAACTTGGCCATGGTATAATGTGTATGAAAAGATGCCTTTCTAGCCTGTAACCCTTATACGTAAAGGTACATATTCACGTAATTAACTGCACACATTTCACTGAGTAGCATGATGTTGATAATACCTTAGTAAAAACAAAAACTATCATGAAAGTTTGATTTTAGTCTGGTCTTATTTATACGTGGGCGTTCTTCTGCGCAATTTCCTATCGTTTTAGTAATTGTTGTTTCTAGCTTACTCGTTAATTTTCACCGAACATCTTGACTTCAATAAGTCTTGTAAATTTCAAATATTCCCTGCTCTCTTTATTCGTTACGTATCCTAGAAATATCAACTGCCGATATTTTTTATAATTATTTTAGCTATATTTTGCCCATTTTGTTCCCATTCCCCTTAAATCTTTATCGCTTCTTCCAATACTCTTTTAGAAACACATAACGGTTTTCTCAAGCTTTCACTTATCCTTTATGGAAATAGTTCAACATTCTTTGGTGAATTGATATCACTTATCATTTTGGCACTCTTTTCCTGTCTCCAAATATATTGTCTTGTAGAAAGCATACGACAGCCATAAAATAAGTTTTAAGACATTTTAGAAGTACATGACGCTAATTTCCTTCTAAGTAGAATCCTCTAAATTTAATGGATATATTATAGCGCTCCAACCGTTTCCTAAAGGCTTCATGGAAGTCACCCAAATTGAAAGTATCCAGAAACCTTAATAGAGCTGCCCATGAGGTTCTCTTAACCTTGGGAAACACACCAACGTTACGAGGAGAAGATTTTTACTGTAGAGAGTGTGAGGGACTGTTTTGATGTCCATTTCTCAACACAAATTCAGTAATTAAGTGCAGGTTACCAAATTATCTCCATGCCCCGTCTGCATTTTGTAATCTTTTCAATTGTGACAAGTAGAGTTTAGTAAGACGTTTTCAAAGAGCTTGTTACGTACGTCTCCTTCACTCTGGCAGAACAAAAGTTGACAGGTCATCTTACTAAATAGAGAGTATTAATATATTAAAATTACAATAATCTAATACAGTGATAACAGCTTCTAGTAAAAAAGAATGTTTACATCTAGCTACCTCAACTGTTCTCGCTGCTAGTCTAGTATTACGCTTAAATTCAAACAGTGTAAGTATACAATAGCGAAGGGCTCATCTGAACAATTACCATGAAAGTATTTATTTAAAAAAAGGCACATAGAGGGAACATCGTGGCAACTGACTGAAATCGAACTGATTGATCTTGACTAATAATATTGCTGTCATTCCTTTGGATTTTATCAAGGAGCTCGGAGTAAATAGCAGGGCCACCGAACCATATAGGGCAGCAATATACTAATTATAGACGAATGATAGTCATATAGATATGCTGACTGCAAGCAAATGTAGATTCAATGTAGTTTTTCCACTTGATGTCAGCTGAGAACGTTATACCTAGAAGGCGCAATGAGACAACATTTTGCGGGATAGCATCAACGATGCCGAGGGAAGACAGAAAGAGGACTCTCAGATAATTAATGGAGAGAAGATTAGTTTTGGAGGTGTTAAAATCGACAAACTAGCTTTTGCCCATTTAACGACGGTCTTGAGTTCGTTTTATACATCAGCTGCCATTTTGACGATGTCTTACTGACTAGCCTTATTAACGAGGCTGGGGAAAATGAGAGTGGCTTCAGCGTATATGCCAAGTTGAGAGCTGATGTCATCGGAAATGTCATTAATAAAGATTAAAACAGCATACGACCAAGAATGGCGCCCTGGGAGACACCCGCGTTAGAATGAAAAAATGTAGATCAGTAGACGTTCAGGAGAACTTTCGTTTCACAATTTGATAGGAAAGACTGGATCAGCTCAAAAATGTGCCCCAATATAGCGTAAGATTTTGCTTGGTGGAGAAAATCTGAATGCTAGATCCCTTCAAAGGCTTTCGACACATCCAATGCTACACCCCAGCCTTCGTCGTTTTTGACTCGAGCTTGATGGACTCATTACGCAATTATCGTTAGTCCATAAGCAATTTATCTGGAAAAACGAAGGCCGTATTGCTTGTATGACAAAAGGCACAGTGAGGAAAGATGATGAACCAATTCAGCATTGATTAGGAACACTAGAAGTTTCTTAAAAGAGAAACAATCCTAATAGACCGATAGTTGAATGCGTCAGACGGTTCACCAGCTTTCTTACAACTGACTTCAAGCAAACGGGAAAGCAGGATGCAGCGACACACACACACACACACACACACACACACACACACACACACACACACACACATATGTATAAATATATAAGAAGCAAACAAATTATATATATATATATATATATATATATATATATATATATATATATATATATATATATTAGTGGTAAATATACATATACATATGCAATAATATATCTGAAATATGTTTGTTTTACGTTTGTATTTTTATATGTTTACACTTGATTTGTAACCTGTAGTCGATATTACGTTTGTCAAATTTTCTTGATTACACAGCAACCCTTTAATAAATGCCCTTCGGTTTTAGTTCCCTCGCCCCATCTCTCTCCCCCACCCTTTTTTCTTTTCTTTTCCTCTCCCTCTTTCATGTTCTGACCTTTAAGATTAAATCGTCTATTTTGTGTGTATGTCACCACAAAATGTATCTTTTCCTGTATATCTTTAATGTATTTTAGACATCCGAGAATATTTATATTTCTCTCACTTAAAACGTATCTGACTCCACTCTTTAAAACGTATCTGACTCCACTCTTTAAAACGTCTCTCTGTTAAATTTTAATCCCCCTTCATCTTTAGATCTTCCTGTTCTTCTCTCGTCTGTTACCCCTCCCTATAGCTTTCATTTACTCTAACATTCGTCCCACATTCTCTTACATACACTCTCACTAAATTTTATTTCTTATTTTTTTTTTTTTTTTTTCTGTTTTCTTTTGAATTTGTAGGTCTGATGAATTGGATTTTATTTACGATTCCAATGGAATAAATTATGACCATGGAATGTTAGTGTTTAAACCTTTTTCTTTATATATATATATATATATATATATATATATATATATATATATGCACATTACAAAATTTAGAGTGAACATGAGTTAGTTCGTGGAGGACAGCTATTAATGTCTATTACATAGATGCCATCGAGTCCACATGCTTTGCGTGGATCAAGCTTAGAGCGGATAGCAAAATTCATAGAAGCGGGTTTATGCACATGACTCAACAGAGAATCAGTCCTAAGTGTAAAGTTTGGTAAAGATACTCTAGATGAGTCAATATCCAGGTTGAAGCGGCTTTAAGGACAAAGCATTTGGCTTTATCAGCAGAGGATGATAATCCCTCAAATCGATTGAACAGGGAGGACAGAAAAATTTAACTTATTTTAGTACCCAATTAGAGAGGCACCAGTAGAACCGGAGACAAAGTTTTTATGTCTATGTGATGCCTAATTATCGCAGCAAATTAAAATTTAGTAAAAGTCTAAAATTCAAGATCTAATAAATAAAAGAATAATCAACACAGATATTTCAGCATTTAAAGACTTACCAGCACGGCATCATTCCAATCTCTGAAAAATCGACTTTCTCTTTTTTTGGAACGGGGAAAGTAGACCTTATTCTCAATGGTGGAAATTAGCAAAAATTTAACCGACACTTGTGAAATCCTTTCTACTGTGGAATTTAGTAGTCATTCCATTGTCTCGAATGATTCCAATTTTCAAATAATATCATTCATTGATATATATATATATATATATATATATATATATATATATATATATATATATATAAAAAGAAAGAACAGTAAGATATATAATCCGGTGTTCTTATAGATATTTTTTATTTTTACAAAATAGTGCTCAATGTAAATTTACAGAGCATTAATATTATAAATTAATTGATTTAAAATATGTTTTTCCGCTACACAGTTCTAACCATGTTTCAAAAATAGAAGCTAAAACCCGGGAATTTAATTTTGCAATTAAATTAAAAGCATTAGTTCATTTTTATCTTCAAGTGAATTTTTGGAGTAACTTTTAAATATTACTGGGTTTTAAAGACACAGCTAAAATCACGTTTCCATGGTTACAGAATATTCTACTTCAATTAGACAAGGGATGTCTAGATTTTCCTTATATCAGTATCATTGTATCAGTTATTAGCTACAATTTGGTAAGGCTTAGGGTTGTATTAAAATTTTTAAAATTGTAGTTAAATAAAATGTATGCTAAACGAAACACCTCTATAATAAATGTACTACAGGCACTTCAATGAATCTAATAAAACACCTACTGAAAAATGAAATTATAACAAAAGCTAGATGATGTAGGGTAGTGTACGACCCATGTTCTTTGTACATACATATGAAGCTTTATTACTTTTAAAATAAATAAATTAATTAATTAATAAATAAAGTTTACTAAATCTGAAGTAGAATATTCTGTAACCATGGAAACGTGATTTTAGCTGTGTCTTTAAAACCCAGTAATTTTTAAAAGTTACTCCAAAATTCGCTTGAAGATGAAATGGAACTAATGCTTTTAATTTAATTGCAAAAATTAAATTCAGGGTTTTTAGCTTCTATTTATGAAACATAGTTAGAACTGTGTATGGAAAAACAATATTTTAAATCAATTAATTTATAATATATATATATATATATATATATATATATATATATATATATATATATATATATATATATATATATAGGGTGTCTTCTCTAGCTGTGGAAATTGCTTTATTTATTTGTTCCCTGATTAGGTGTTGTTTATATAATACGTGTTGTGAATTGATGCTCAGATTTATTATATATATATATTATATATATATATATATATATATATATATATATATATATATATAAATCTGAAGTATCAGTTCACAATTATATTTAAAGCAATTTTCACAAATAGACAGCCTAATGTACAAGATTAAAAAATAAATCTAGCCGCATCCCTCTAGTAACCACTTTCAACCCCACTCTGCCTCCACTATCCTAAATAATCAAACGTCGCTGGGAAATACTACATCTCAAACCAGACCTAAAAAAAACTGATTAAGGAACCCGGCTTCTTGCATATCGTAGACCTAAGAACCTAAAAGAAATCATAGGTAGTAACCACATTTCAGGGGACAAGGTAATCAGTAATAAACTAAGAATAAAAACAACAGGATTTTCCCAACCATGTAAAAATAAAAGAAGTTTATGTTGCAACCATATTAAACACACGAATTCATTCACTAGCTCAATCACTAAATCTACTTGCAAAATCTACCACGATTCTAACTGTAGAAGTCATAACATAATTGACCTCCTAGAATGAACACTATGCCAGAAACAATATGTAGGAAAATCTGAATGGACTTTTCACTACAGAATTAATAATTATCGCAATCGAATTAAGTCGACTCCCCATGAAAAATTATTACCTGTAGAACAACATTTCCGCCTGGAAAAACACGATTTCAAAACCCATGCCAAATTCATTATAATTGAGTGAATAGAAAAGTTCAGAGCAGATAACATTAGAAAGATTTTAGAGTCCCATGAAAATAAGAGGATACAACGTCTAAAAACACAATATCCGGCCGGTCTAAACCATAAATTTAACAATATAAATAGTACTAATATATAACTCAACAAATCAATACCTACCCACATTTCTCACCCACATAAGACAGAAATGCTTACGGAGGTGTTGAGGCCTCACACTTATACACACACCCACACGAATATACACATTACACCCATCATACTCAATCACTCCCTAATGAGCCAAATGATAACACACACCCACAGCAATACACACGCTTACATATATCATACTCACTCACTCCCTAAGAACCAAATAACTCACACACAAACACTACACAGAGACACATCCACTCTCCAGGACCAATAAAACTGTCAGACTGACCAAGGTAATTCAGGGAAGCATAGATCCATCCAGGTCTTATCTCAAATAACTTAAAAGAGACTGTTTGACTAACTCAAGGAATGTTAAAATATTCATGTTAAAAAGATAAAAAAATTTAAAAAAAAAACAAATGAAAACTACACAAAAAAGTTCATTTTCTACAACAAGACATTCATTTCTGTAGTTTACTGCTACCAGCAAGCAGAAATATTAATTCTCCCGATGATGGCCATTTTGGCCAAAACTATTCGAGGAATCTCAATGAAATAAAAATAAAAAAAACGAAAGAATATTAATCTACAACCCAGTGTGTCTGAAGATTTTAATTTTTAATATTCTTTTATTGTTATATATATATATATATATATATATATATATATATATATATATATATATAATATTGACACAGAAATTTTAACAATTAAATGTATATCTTATCTCTGAAAAATTGAATTTCCCATATTTGGACCTGCTAGTCATATGGTGGAAACTGGTCAAAATTATATATATATATATATATATATATATATATATATATATATATATAGAGAGAGAGAGAGATTGATAGATAAATAGATAGATACAAGTATATAGATATGCAGCTAAAACTAAGATTATATATATATATATATATATATATATATATATATATATATATATATATATATATATATATATATATTAATCTTAGTTGCATATATATATATATATATATATATATATATATATATATATATATATATATATATATATATATATTAATCTTAGTTTAGCTGCATATCTATCCTTGTATCTATCTATCTTAATTTCTATACATATCATTTTATGGATATTATTTTTGTTGGCAGCTTGACTTAAGCTGACATTCCAGTTCATTTATGGAGAATGAAATTGACTAGATTGGGCCTTCATCACAAAAGGTAGGGAGGAGTAGATTTGATCGGCAAAAAGAAACTACAATATAACTCAAAATAAATCGCTGCATTTAAATGTTTCTTTAACATTTAACTATTTAAATGTTTAAACTATAATTTTTTCTGCTTAAATTAAAGACAGTTTGATGTACGTTGGTCCTTACTTTCCGTAAAAAAATCAATTATTTTTATTTCATGGGTGACTTTCGCTGGTTCTCGCAATTAATGTCGATTATTCCCAAATATATTCTTAAGCTAAAAATTTGTTATCATAAAATAAATTCATCACAAAATATCACGTTCAAATATCGCCGAAAACAATCGCAATAACGAAAACTTGGGAATCGAAAATTTTAGGATTGCGGTGCTGGTTACTGCCCGGAACGTTTTTAATTAATTCAAACACGGCCTAATTCTAAAATGGTATAATATGTTTAGTTATGGCCTTTAGGATCAAAGGTGAGATACATTGATATTGGAACTTACTATATAGAAAAAAAACACTCTCTCTACACACACACACACACACACACACACACACACACACGCACACACACACACACACACACACACACACATATATATATATATATATATATATATATATATATATATATATATATATATATATATATATAATGTTGACACAGACATTTTAACAATGAAAAGTATATCTTATCTCTGAAAAAATGACTTTCTCATATATGGACCTGCTAGTCATATGGTGTAAACTGTTCAAAATATTATTGTGCAGTAAGAATTCACATTACAGGCCAGGAAGGCGGCATAAATTTATGATATATAGTATAATGATAATTCAGAATTAATATCTATCTATCTATCTATCTATATGGATGTGTGTGGATTTTATGACATTTAAGTGAGTAAAAAAGGTTTTGAATGATATGTTGATCATATTTCATTAGTGTTTTCAGTAGTTTTTGATTTCCGTTACTTGTTTGTAAAGATATATTCCTAGATATATACATGTTTACCTAATACCGGCTCATTTAAATAATTTTGCTTGTTTTGTCATCTATGAAGTTTTCTTTAAATATATAATCCCCAATGTGAAGCGAAAATTCGAAATATATTAGAAATATTTTATAAGGTAAATACAAAATATTCAGCAATGATTTAAAAAAATATATTCAGGAAGAATATTCTTCACTTAACAATATATATATAATAGGGATATTGTTTTAAGATATGGTATATTTATGTGTTAAATCGCTCTTGATCAGTTATATAGCGTATGTACATGGACGAGAATCTGTTTTTTTTTTTTGTTTAAAAGGATCCACCAGGCCTTGTGCGTTGCGTGTTTTCTCGACTATTTATATATTGTCGTCACTGATGCACTATGTCCATGTTTATTATTATTATTATTATTATTATTCTAACGGATATTGTGTGCGGGAGGACGTCATGTTTCAATTTCTTCCATGGTGTATTGAGTGGAATTAATTATGGATCAATACAGTTATTTTCTATTTTATAATGTTGTTTGTTAATTAGATTATTATTTACTTAATGTACTTAATTATTTATTGATTTGGATTAAGTTTTATTCTAATTTATTCTTATTTATTTATTTTTTTAATTATTTATTTTCTGTTCGATTTTAGTTTTTGAATTTTACGTAACATAATAAAAATTGTTTTAGTGTCTGAATTTTCAGAAGAGTTCTTGCATTTATTTAGTAATTTGCGTTGGTCTTGGAATGAAATAATGGATTTTTTTTCCCATCCAGAGAGAGAATTGGTTGTAGCGTGTAGCAAATATTATTCACTGGCTACTCATCTTCATATCCACGGTTTGGTCTCTGTAAATGCTAAATAACCGTTGATATATGACTACATTTTCTTCTACATGAAGGAATTAATTGAAGCACCTATGCTTCATACGAATGTTGATAGTTCTTCCTGGTTTTGACGATAAATTACACCCGGCAGCAACATTGGGATGTTTTGAGTAGCGTGGAATTACCTCTTAATTGCTGTTGCCTTAGGGGCTCAAATATGGGCAAATAGTGAACCCCTAATCTGGGGTCAAAAAATGAAAATATAAAATTACTTTAGAAAGGATTGCCAGCAATACATTTTCATAGAAAGAAATAATAAAAAAAATTACCATAAATAAATTATTGGGAAAAAATTTACCACCGACACATTTTTGCAAAAAAAACAAAAAAACAAAAAAAAATAAAATAATACAAATAAAAAAAAAATACCGATGCTCACAAAAAATAAGATTTGGGCATTAAATCCCCCGTAAGGCGTTGATATGTCATTATTACTGTCAACAGCATAAATAACCGCGCGTGCACGCGTGCACGCGTACACACCTACACATACATTCAAACTTGGGCCAATAGAATATTGGTTACTTTTATACATTGGCCTATGTTCATCTTATCATCAACGTTTTGATATTTTTCCGAATGAATTAGTGGTGCTTGAGGGGGCGACTTTTCCCCCCCTAGTTTTGATTTTAAGACATATCGAAACAAAAAATCACCCTTATTTAGAATCAGTAAAAGACAAGTCTAAATTTCACGTGGAAATCATGAGGAGAGAAAAGTATATATATATATATATATATATATATATATATATATATATATATATATATATATATTCATGAATTATTCAAACAAAAACAAAAGCAAAGGTTAATGATTTAATTGGCGAGAAATCCATCATCGCAAACAATTCAAATAATATACAAAAATCTCCGAATCCGTTATGAAGGAATTGATCCTTGTTTCCATAAATTTCTGCCGTATTAGTTCTTATTTTTACTACAAGCTTTCGTCTGTTCCTACAGACATCTTCAGGTATAGAATAGATGTTGTTCTTGTTTTTTCTCTTAGTTATAAGAGGACAACGAAAATATATGTATTGTTGTATCCGAAAATGCTATTGAAAATGAGTTATTGTTTTTGGAGCGCGCCAGTAGCAGTTTGTTTTTGTGTGAATAATTCATGAATTTGTAAATTGATTACACGTTTATCGTAATTTAAATAACTGACCCAAGTGCGACTTTTGGATAATAAGTGCGACATTACTGTAATTATTGAACAATATAGTTCATGCCACTTTGACAGAAAATTTACCAGTAAAAAATTCGTTCATCACCATATTTATATGAACGCACAACCTTTAAAAATGAAAATCAAACTCAGCGTTACTACTGGCGCGCTCAAAAAACAATAACTCATTTTCAATAGCATTTTCGGATACAACAATACATATATTTTCGTTGTCCTCTTATTACTAAGAGAAAAAACAAGAACAACATCTATTCTATACCTGAAGATGTCTGTAGGACCAGACGAAAGCTTGTAGTAAAAAAATAAGAACTAATACGGCAGAAATTTATGGAAACAAGGATCAATTCATTCATAACGGATTCGGAGGTTTTGTATATTATTTGAATTGTTTGCGATGATGGATTTCGCCAATTAAATCATTAACCTTTGCTTTTTTGCTTTTGTGTGAATAATTCATGAATTTGTAAATTGATTGCACGTTTATTATAATATATATATATATATATATATATATATATATATATATATATATATAGTAAGGGAAACAAAATAAAGCACTGCGTACGCTATCTGTTAAGCAGGTGTGGAATGGGTGGAAGAAAAGGTGTTACGGGAAATAGTAAACAAACATTCCCAAGAGTTATAAAGGAGATGAAATTGGAAAAGAATAAACAAGAACGACCAAGTCCTGAAGGGATAGGCCACGTAGAAGAAGAAGAAGAAGAAGAAGAAGAAGAAGAAGAAGAAGAAGAAGAAGATGACATTCTGGTTATAAAAAAGGCGATTCTTCTGAATTCCACTATAGCGAAATATCATCTTTAATTTTCAAAGATAAGATTCAACATCTTATGTTAGCTTTATAATATTATTCTTCCATTTTGCGGATTGTTCGCTTTTAGTGTTTTTCCGTTTTGCCCTTGATCATTAATATAATTGTTCTTCAAGCTGAAAAGCCAAATTGTGATGATTAATATAGCCTCGTTATAGTAACGATAAAAATAGATATAATGTTAATTGCAGATTGCTAATAGTTCTAACAAAAATAAATACATCGATCCTAAATAGAGAGAAAGAAAGCTAATTTGCAAAGTCTTTCTATCTGAGCAGAAGTGATTTACTGATATATTTTCTCCTCCGTTGAGATTGAGTTGAATGAACATCAAAGAAATTATTTCAGTAGTAAATACTGTCATATGAATAATGAAAGACACGTTATCAATAACTTTATTGGTATAATACAAGTAGGAAAATACATCAAATACAACTATGAGAAGGAATAATAATATTGACAATAATAATAATAATAATAATGGTATTATTATTATTATTATTATTATTATTATTATTAATTCTTTCCATATCGGAAATATTCAGCATTTTCTGGGCGAATATTGACGCTACTATCTTACGAAAATTATAAAATATTTCACTTTCAATTGTTTTTCAAATGAATAAGATTCGCATGTTCACTATCTTATATCACATTTTATGGGAGTTTCCTTCTTAACCTTTTGTTTAACGTAATGTAAATATGTACCGTCTTCATTTTGTTGCTTACTAGCAGGCTTCGTCCGCTCACTGTTGCTTCGCAATGTAAGACATATTCACTACTTGAAATCTTTGAAGCAGGAATTCTAAATGTGACGTCCTTGTCGCAGCGCCAGCTGTGACGTCCTTGGTCGCGGCCTCAGCTGCGACGTCCCTAAACACAGCCTTCGCTCGCTCCTCGCTGCTCCGTTCGGGTGCCGCCGCTCCAAACGTGACGTCCGCTAGAGGCGTCAGTCGTGTTGTCTCGTCCTGTGACGACCACCTGTCTTGGTATCGGTCGCGGCACCCAAATGTGACGTTCTAACCTTTTGGTGATTCGGATGGGAATCTGGTTAGATTCGATATCAGCCTCGTCGTTCCCAACTCGCTTCCAACGCCTGGTTACCAAAGTAACTGCATTGATCTCCAGTTTACCTACCCACGTTGTGAATTGATCAGACGAGATCAATCAGTAGTTTGGACCGTAATGAAAATCGGGTTCAAACGGGGGTGACACCACACAAATATGCATAAAAGAAAAGAAAATGATAACTCAAAAATTCAAGGTATCAAAAAAAAAGGATAACAAACTTTATGTCTAGTTGTTGGATACATAGGACTGCGTCTATTTCCCGACCCGTTCTATGGATTGTGACACGTTGTTTTCCGTTAGGCGAGTTTTAACGCTTCAAGTTGTTTGCTCTTTAAGAAATTGGTTTTTCGGTGTGTCTTCGGGCGAAAGTCGAAAAAAACTTATTTTGATGGTTTGGATCTAAGTCGCTCTTCAAATTAATTGTTCTTGGATTGAAGAGGAGTCCGGAATTTGCGCGAATCTTGGTCAGCTATCTGCGAGGCGGGAATTCTCTCGAACCGAACTGGAACTCAACTCGAACTTAACTGCAACTGAAACTGCAACTGGAACTGATTTCTGCTCGCTGCGACTTATATGCACGCCGACCAAAACCGGGGTGTGTTTGTCGGTGCCGGGGGTTGCTCGATAATTCTAAATACATATCCACCTCTTTTATTTCTGGTTAGGAATTTTCAACTTTTTTCCATTTTTGGGAGACTTCTCTTACTCCCATCTTCTCACCATACTTCAGAGGGGCGTGAACTTCTTCGTAGCAACCTCTCATACCCATCCTATGGATGGGCGGCGACAGCCTCCTCCTTGCGTCACGTGATCACCACTCGACCAATGATGTATCAGTCGGGCGTGTACGATTCCGCGCTTTTGTTTCAGGAAAAAAAAATATCTTGCTTAACAAAAAAAAAAAAATGATCTCTTTCTTTTCCTTTTCTTTCTTTTAATCGCAGTTATCATTTTCTCTAGCCACAAACAGAACAATACCAACGATGGTGATCATAACTCTTGTTCTTACCTGGTCTTCGTCAGTCATCTTATCGCTAATTATCAGAATGGGTGGTCTTTTTAACACTGCCAGACCGTCGCCTCGAAAAGAAACATTTCTAAGTTCCCATTCATTTTTTTCGGTACACATTTCTGATAACACAATTTTATTATCGCAGGCTAAAGATGTTCCGTCGAAAGAAATCGGTTAGTGGACACATCTTGTGTATTTTTTTTGACACAATTAATTTTTCATATCTATCCAAAGCCCTGTAGTTTCACCTGTGTTTTGTCAATTATCAAAATTAACGTTTTCAGTTGGACTTTTCTTTGCCTAGTCGTCTGGGATTTCCTTAATCAGATGCTTTCCCGCACCAGCGGTTTGTTTATGTATCCCAGATAACACAGCCCGACGCCAGAACACACCCGATTCCTTTATCCACTAAGAATTTCCCTGCCATTGTAATGACACTCTTTCGCCATTTGTTACTTATCAAAATATTCCTTATCCATTGTCTCTTAGCCGTAGTGTTCTGCTTATCATCCACGCTTTGGGTCTTCGCCTCTCCTTTCCTTTCTTTTCTTTCTTTTCTTTTTCTGTCTTGGTAAATGGTGCCACAAAATAAACATTCATAAATTGGCTTGTTATATTTAAGGAAATTTTTACAAATAGATGCGAACTTGGTACAGGTCAAGTAAAATTTAAATTTCAAATACATTTGTGCAGATGATATTCCTAAACAAAACTACTTTTGATATGAAAATCAAAACATAAATCGAACAAAAGAACAGAAATGAAGGACAGTTAATTAATGAAATAAACTTTTTAATATAATCAATATGCAAATTAGATAAACCTGAAGAATGATATTACAGATGTTAAGCTTTTAATGTGTAAATTGTTGTACAACGTTTATTTATCATCTGTAAGTTGTGTCTCGGTCTTTGGGCAGAGTGCGCTCAAAGGCGGCTTCATCTTGCAACTGAGAGGTGCGCAGCCCTATGCAAGAGCTACCAATGCCGCGCCATATATATATATATATATATATATATATATATATATATATATATATATATATATATATAATGAATAAATGAAAAAAAATACCTGTAAACAGCTTAAATAGAGTTCGCGCCGTTGTGATTGGCTGTTGGCCAATCTCCAATAAAATGTGTGATAACGGGGTACATTTATAGAAGTCAGTGTCTACAAGCATTTTTTAGAGGGCGTATCAGAGTCTGATCAGCTCTGATGGGATCGACTTGGTGAGGTCAGTATGATGTTTGAAAGACCCGAAACTGCCCAATGATCCAATTTCAGAACATCACTGACGACGCCCTCTAGCGCAAGAAGAGCGTATATTCAAAGTATATATATATATAATTATAATTATTTATTTAGAAAATTTATAACATAAACATGTTATAAAATCACTACATAATATGTGTATATATGTATGTATATACGTATGACTATACACTTATTTCTGGAGGTATTTCTTTTTATCTTATTTTTCTTCACCTACTATATCATAAAACTATTATCAACTTATATGATTAAAATATATGTTTTTATAGATATTTGTGGATTTTGAATTTTCGTTTTTAATGTATCAAATAATATTATTTTCAACCATTTTTATATTTGTATATTTTCTCGCTTAAGTCATATTTTAATAAGTGCTTTGCATTTATTTAGTGACACTTTCAATCTTAAATATTTATTGGTTGTGGTATCTGATTGTCTACGTCAATGTCGGTGGATATGTGTACATGTATTTATCGGTGTCTATGTGTATGGAAAGTGCATTCAGTTTTAATTATGTATGTATGTATGTATGTGTTTGTTTCCCTCCTTTTTTTTCCTAAAGGTCCGTGGAGATGTTCCCTGTCTCGTCACTCATTTTTTTGTGCGTATATATATCTAAATATGTCTGGATACTTATGTATTATAATCTGATTGTGTTTGTGGTGCTTTACGCGTGATTTTACGACCCCATTCGCACACTTGGGATTAAAATGTATACGTATATATTGTCGGAGGATCGGATGGAGTAACGTCTTATTCTAACGTAATTTCAACGAAGAAATAAATTGAATAACATATCTATTTCTCCTTTTCTCCTCGGTAAGTATATAATTTTAAACTTAATAGTGATTAAATTTGGATTTTAAAATTGGCAGTTTTTAATTTTAATATCAAATTCTATCATATAATCTAATAATTATTGGTTAGAATAAATTCTTTCTTTAATTTTACCCGTATTTTAACGATCTGAATAGCTATTACAACATGACTTCGTTGTCAGGCTTTTTGAATTTTCCTATACTTGTATTTTGATTGGTCATTCTAGCTTTTGGAACAACGTTTTCCCCTTGTGAAAGATCGTTAACGAATTTGGAACTTTTAAAACCATTTGTTTTACATTCAACATCATCACTTGATAAGACACCGGGAGTGTTGAAACAAAATGGCTATTATTTTAGTGATTTTATAATATGTTTATGTTATGAATTTTCTAAATAAATAATTATATCTGCCCTACTTTGTATTGAGCACTCTTTTAAAAATAGTAATTGTTGGTTATTGTAATTCATTCCGTATACACCAATTATATACTTGTATATATATACGATTGTGGCGACTCTGAAATTTTGTTCCTTGCCCGGATGTACGCGCTCGTTCTCCCCACATTAAACCTACCGTGTGTTACTACGTGACTTCAGAGGGTTAGTCCAAATTTTTATTATATATATATATATATATATATATATATATATATATATATATATATATATATATATATATATATATAAAATCCAACTCGGTACTTAACACCAGCCACACACACGTGGTATTTTTTCTTAATTTCTCTTTCACTTGGGTATGCAGTATTCCATCAAATTTGATAACACCTATATTATTATTTTTTTATATGGCGATTACACATTTCTATCCAGGTCCCGCCCAGGGACCTAAGGTTAGAAATGGCATCCTGACACTTTCCACTGTCACAAAAAAAACATAAATACATACATAAAGCCCTTCGCAAAGTGCGGGCTGTACTTGTCAAAACAATTTTTTGTATCTCCTTGAGGCATGGACTTCTGGAATCCCTTCAGTTAGTCTACTGCAATCTTTTCCAACCAGTCCTAGTGCTCCAATTACAACAGGGATTGTTGATGTTCCCATATACCACATTTTCGTGATTTCTATTTCAAGGTCCTTGTATTTTGACAGATTTTTTAATATCTTCAAAGATGCATTGCAGTCTGCAGGGACAGCCATATCAATAAGAAGGCACTTTTTTGGTTTGTGGTCTTTAATAACAATATCTGGGCGGTTGGCTTTGATTGTTCTTTCAGTGTGTACTGTGTAGTGCCATAGAATTGGAACAGGTCCTATCTCCGTAACCGGGTCTGGGTGGTGTTCATACCATTTTCTTTCAGTTTCCTTCCCGTAGAAGTTGCAGATTTTTCAGTGCAGATTTATTATTATTATAATAATTATTATTATTATTATACCTTTTATTATTATTATTATTATTATTATTATTATTATTTCCTTTTTACTTATGTTGCATAATCATTTTCTTCCAGGTTACAAATAGAGATCTAAGATCAAAAATGACTTCATGACAGTTTCCACTGATATTTTTTAAAGTATCCCTAAAATCACACACATTTTTCATAAAGGGGCACCTCGAGATGGTGTAATGGTTAGCAAGCTTGTCACGCTAGAACAATTACGGCTGAGTAGTGAGTTCGTTCCTCACTGGGTGCCCCTTACTTTCGGCCGTGTGCCACATCCAACCTACGCTTGGAAAATTACTATAGGGCGCCTCGACGTGGTGTAATGTTTAGAAAGCTTGTCTTACTAGATCAATTGCGACTGAGTAGTGAGTTCAATCCTCACTGGGTGCCCCATACTTTAGGCCTTGTGCCACATCTAATCACCATATTTTTCTTAAAGCACTTTGCGTTGTTGCTGTTATTATCATGATCATTTTCATGATCTTTATTATTATGATTATTAATATTTTTATTCGCATTATATGATGTTGTTTGCTGGTAATCGGGTTTATTTTGAGGACACCACTCCTGACTTAAGAAAATAAACCAATCATTTTTTTTTTCTTTTTACTTAATAATTGTATCCAATATTTTTCTGGGCACGCCAGCTCTTTGTAATCGCCTTGTTTCCAAATCCCAATTCATTATCTGCAATATTTCCTCAAGTTATTTGCACAACACTCCAATTCTCCAATGAACACTGGCACTGTTATTGGTTATTTTGGAAGTCCTTTACAAACCTTCAGAATTCCATAATTTGTATAAATCAGTGTACATTTTGCACTTCTCTTTCTTTTACAATTCTCTTCTCATGTTAAATGCGCAGGAGAATTATGTCACGTCTTAAATCATTTTTCCATTTGAACAGACGGACTAAATCTTAGCTATTGTCTTTCAATATTTTAACTCTGTGTATCGGAATTTTCGACACTTTTTCACCTTAGCATTATTATTATTATTATTAGTAGCAGTAGTAGTATCATTTGATTGGATGTGTGTTGTGTTGTCATCGACAATGACTCGAACTAATTACGAATTCCTGTTGGGTTTTATCATTCACTCCCACGAAAATCCCTTTGGGAAAGATCTGAATCCATCACTTCTCCCCCTCCTACAGCTATTGCTTGTACAGTAGGAGAAACCTTGTCCTATAGCCAGGAAAAATCGGGAACGTCCCGCAGGAAAATCATTTGTCTAATGTTATCATGAATCGAAAGAGGCAGTGTCACCCAATCGTGTCTCACGAATGGCACTTAACTGACTGATTGTCATTAGATTTTAAAGTGCTCAAATGCAATAATGTTACGCATTCTCAGAGATTTTATTATTTACAACTTATATTTACTCATTTGATCAACTAACATTGCCTAGAAACATTGCCAACATTATATTTAGCATAGAAAACATTAATAATCTTTACTTTTTATCAAACACAACTTTTGTTTTACAGTTATACCAAAAAGGGCACCTCGGCGTGGTGTAATGGTTAGCAACCTTGTCTTGTTGGATCAATTACTACTGAAAAGTGAGAGCGATCCTCACTGGATGCACCATGCTTTCGGCCTTGTGCATAATCTAAGCTACGCTTGGAAAATCTCTACAGTTAAACCAAAAAGCCACTAGTGTGCAAAGTGTGTGAAAACTAATAGAAAAACTATTTAAATATTTTGGGGAGAAAACAATAAAAGAACGGAAATGAAGTAGAAAAAAAAGATTTAATTATATGAAAATCGCTGTTGTTTAAAGCAAGAGACTGGAAGTAAGTTCTACAACTGAAAAGTCCGAGAGAAGACATTGTTAGCAGAGTTCATTCGGTACCATCTAGCAATTCCAAACTGTAACAGGATAAGACTTAACTGCAAATCTAGTATTGTTTTTCAATTCGAGAAGTCGTGGTGCCAAAGAGCTACAAAGAGGTTAAATTCTGTAATACAATAAAAGTTTCTTTCTAGAAATTCGGAAAATTTATGTATGTTAAAATTAATGGAATCACAGACCACAAAATAAGCGTTACATGAGATAAATCTAAAAATATTAACGGCTGTCACTCTTGAATATTCATAATGGCTAGGAAATTCCCAGTATCGTTTACTTATTTTTTACTGGGTCGCGTTAAAAAACACAGGGACGTGGGATCTTACTCTACTGCTTAACTTGATACCATTGACAAATAAAAGGCGTTAATTCCAAATGCAGCATTCGCAGACTGTTTATTTAATTACCATAATGTTTTGAATCTATCCTACTTATTATCCAATGTAGAATGCAAAATATTAATTAAAATTCCATATATTAAATTCACTAGTATCGTGCGAGAAAATTGTACTCTTCAGAATATATCTTACATATCTATAAGTTCACCAATCATACTTAGGATATGTCTTTCATATATGGTCTGGTGCCCCTGTTAATTGTTGTATTAACGTTTGTTCTGGGGAGTTATTTCTTGACGGCGTCGATTCCATTAGGTTTTATCTTCTTTCGCTTGTGTTTCTTCTCGAAATGTTTTTGGAGTCCGGAGATGAAAGTGAACATCAACAAAAGGGATTTAAACTTGTCTATTTTATTAAACACGTCGACGTGTACATTTTTAACTAGCCAGTGGGGGGTTCGCTCTATCACCCCCACTGGGAGGAGCAAGTTCCCCGAGACACAAAATAACCACGTCTACTGTATAAGACATATAAAACTGTTGGAATTTTGGGATATGATTGTACTAGTGAGCTAGCCAAAATGAGCTGACTCATTTTATAGTCCAACAAGAGAAGTGTTAACCAATCAGAAAGCTCAAAATATTCAATCCGACGTGTAAAAAGTAAGCCATATTGTTTTTTCTCCAAAAATATCTTCACTCCCAACCTCTAATATCGAAGACCTGAAGAATTACTTAAGAGCTGCTACTTTTTCCGAATATTCACTGCCAACTTCTGATATCGAAGACCTGAAGAATTATTGAACAGCTGCTACTAGTGATATTGGCGTTGTTCCATTGAATACATTACGTACTACACTGGATTCTATATTCAAAGACTATGGCGAACATGTCCAACAAAAAATTAACTCTTTTAAGTCACCTTCTATCTCTCTAACATTACTACGCTAGTTTTAAACAATCAAAAACGACTGTTTTGTCTACCATATCGCATTAAAGGTTACCCTCAGAAGGTCTGAGCCAAAATACACTGCCTCTAAGAATAATAGTCTGAAACTAATATTTAACATTTCTTAATAATAATAATTTATGAATTTTTTTCCAACTACATTATATTTAACATTCCTTATCCAACCATGAAAAAATTAGTTATTAATTTTATTTCAATTATTTACAGTAAAATCCCCTCTACAATTTCGTGTATGCAAGGCGTGCTCCTTATATTATTTCCCATTAAACCTTTGTGACATGAACACTCTTAAACAATATCCTGATAAAGAATGAACATAACAAAATTCCGACCATTTTTTTACGCTTCACAAACATTTTTTAACGGAAAACGGAATACCTGACAATCCTTTATCCATTCTAGGTCACTAGGTTTCGTGACGCCTCAGACGCCAGTCTGGATACTAGTCACTTAAACAATGACTTTTTCAATATCTCCACCCAGGTCAGCAGGTACTACGTCTGCAAACCAATGTTCCTGGAGAGAACAAAATTTCCTCCCTCTTCACTTGAGACTACACAAAATGTACATACACTTCATTGGAAAACAAATATACTGATACAAAAAACACGCAATACATGCCAAAAGATCCATGCCAACAATTCCATAACAGAGTCACAGACTTGACATCTAATTTTTATACGCTAAATTTGCTATGAACTATATTCTCCTCTCATTCCCAGTGACACTGCACATATGGTTCATTATCACTCTATTTATGCAAACCGATTAACTGCGATTTTGGCTTGCATTTTATCAGATTAACATGAACAGATTTTCACGATTTTTACCACCATTAATTTCCTATAATTACTGTTATTGCTCATCGGTCTCTGAGTGTCCAAAATTCATCCCGCACCATTTCCATTTCTTCCTGCTCCGGGATAGCCCACACACGGGGAAAACACCTACCCCGCTCCACGCCTCCTACCTAATCAAGTACTGGCTCTATCGTGGTTGCAAGTGATCATGCATTCCTTAGACGCTATCGCAACATGCCATCCCACAAGCCACTTGACCTATTACTCTAGGTCATCGGGTGCACCAACATTTAGCCCCTGGGGGATCTTAGGGTATATTTATTCGAAATAAATACTTCGTGGCGCACAAGCAATCATTCTACTCCCCATAAATCATGGGGTCCCTAACTACGTAGCTAGGTGTGACCATTTCCACCCCAGGACACTGACCCAAACACATTCGCAAATCCGAAGCCTTGCAAGCCGAATCTTCTTATTCCACAACAATTAGCTAACTGACTTTTCCCAAAAAAAGACTAATGCCCAAAATTCACCAGTTAATAACTTAATTAACCACGTAAGACAAAAGGACAATTCTTTGTCAGTTAATTACAATTAACAACAAAATTCTAAACTTGAGAGGCACAAAAACTTCAACTGATTAGGGTACATATAAATCACAGTGGGATTGCCCCATCATAAAATGCCGCCAAACTTTCTTTCCCCCAAAATATTTTCCGTTGTGTTCATGTACGCATATGCAGGCTTTCACATGGCCAATCATCTGGTCAAATTTTCTTCTTCTAGAAAAAATTGTTTTACTTAACAGAAAATTTCGGGGAGAGATTTTTTCCACAACAAAATAAAAATTACAACTGGAGCATATACCACATGAAATCATGCCAAACATGACCTTAGACATAAAAAAGCATGCCAATAAAAAAAAAATCAACAATTCATAATCAGTCTTATTGTTGAAAATATATTTATTTCTCTATTGGTTTATGTTATTTAAGTTATGGTAATTTTGGGAAAAATAATATCGCCCAAATATCCGCCAAATCTGAAAGAAAAAAATAAGACGCTTAAACTTAATTCAAAACTAAAATCGGTTCAAATTATTAGAACACCTTTTACTATTGAAATTTCTGATTGTATATTCAGTAAAGATATTAGTAAACGTAAAAAAGATACACTTCTAAAATTTCTCTAACATAGTGAAAATTTACATCTGATATTTTATTTTGATTCAATGTGTTTTTTTTTATTTAAAATGGTGGAGAATTTTTACTTATTATATCTTTAAACAAAACAGATATAAACTCTCAGATGAACAACTATTTAGAGAAACGTGCGCACTAAAGAAATCCTATCGAAAGGATAAACGCATCACGATTATCATAATACGATATTCTAAAACCTTCCTTACATGAATAACGTATAAACTCTAATGATCGGATCACACAGAGAGACAAATTGTTCTCATGGATTATACTCGATACTTAAGTATTGGTATGATGAAAGTATTGCCAAGATAATAGGTAAGAAATAAATCTGTTTCATTTCGGCTGTAAAAGGATAAGTCGACGACAAACGAAAAAAAAATTAAAAGTAGATAAGCATTAAAGAGAGAAACACTGAGTAAAGGACAACAAATGTTTACTGTGGAAACTTATCTTCAAAACGAGAAGCTAAAGACGATGAAAAATGTATATTTCCCGAAAATTCAATAGAATCGTCCAGCGAACGAAATGAACTCGGTATAAATACGTAAAGAACACCTTAGGGAAAAAAATCAATTATAATTACAGTCTAAAAGAAGTTTATAATATATGGACGATATCACCACTAAATTGGACAAGAAAAAATAATCAAGTGTTCTGTTGCGCAGGGATAAAACAGTAAATCATTTAATGTTTATCTCTCTTGTTTTTTTCTTCGATATGTTAGAAAGCATAGAATCTAGGGATGATCCCACTGCGTTTTGCTCTAGAAATTCCATGGGGACTCATTAAAATGTCATATTTCAGATAATGCAGTTGTCGTTCGACAATTCGATTACTTCCTGTAGATAGGCATGTCATTTTAATCGCATAAATAAAGGTTGTCCCTCGTGACCTGCTATGCGGGGAGCACAATTATTCATTCCTTAGCATCTCGTAAGGGCAGGAATCGAGCCCAGTAAACCAAAATGTCGACTTACCCTGTCAGTAAACCCTCATCAATTGAAATAAAAATAGAGCAATCGGTAATTTCTTATCGATAGACATTTTTAAATGATTAATATAAGTATTTTTTTTTTCAGGTTGAAATCATTCACTTCTTCATCTGTTGCTGCTTTTGAAACACGTTGGCTATTGATTTTTTTTTCTTTTAAATGTTTGTTTCAAAATTTTAAATTATCCTTTAGTAAAAAGAAAATTATCTCAGATATAAGAAAGTAGTGAACAATCTTCCGAATTTTAAAAATTATCTCCATTTATTATTGTACCTTAACACATTAAACAACGTGGATATCCGCGGATACTGTTATCTCTTTCTGGTTAATAGGTCAACTTCAAAATATTCTTGAAAATTGAAAATTCTTCTTATTAAATTGTGATTTTATTAATTTAATGAGTTGCTATTAATGTATGGCGCACATCAGAGTGGTTTTATATATTCAAAGATAGTTATGCAATACGTATGAGTTTGAACAGAATTGCAAATCAGCGATGAGACAGCGAAAGCTTAATCAGAAGACGTCGTTTGATATAATGTTATTTAGTATGTGATCCATCATTTTGTTACTTACACGAGCTATATTAGAGGTTAAATTGTAAGCTGTTTTACGTTACAGGGAATCTAAGCATTACTTTATAGTTTTGGAAAGTTTTTATTTCAACATGCTGAAACTCACAAGACTACACAAGAAGTTTCTAATGAAATTCCGATTGATTTTTTTCTTAAATTGAAGGGATTATGGGTTCAGACAAATATTTCTTCTTTATTTCTTGTTAATCTTTGTGATCTTAATCTAATTTTAAATATCATATCCCGTCCGGCGATCATTTTTCTCCAGAGAAACATTTTAAGATACAATCTGTGAAATCATATGCACCTTTTTTATCCGTAAGAGTGTGGAGTTGTTTTCTGTAGCCTACTTCCGGGATTAAAACTAAGGTATTGCCTTCTCTTAAATTAGTTTCTACTTAGATTGACTTCCCGATTAACCTCTAGCTAGTGGCGAGAGAATAAGAATTCAGAGTTTTCAACAGACAAGGTCAGAATTTGAACTTCGCCATCCGGAAAGACTTTCTTCATAGACAGCCGTTTCACAGCAATTTCACAAAAACACGCACCCACAACAACACACACACACACACATACATATATATATATATATATATATATATATATATATATATATATATATATATATATATATATATATATATAAAGATAGATAGAGATAGATAGATAGATAGATAGATAGATAGAGATAGATAATTATGGAATATATAAAAGAATTATAAGCGGATGACAAGTGTCTTGTATGACGCCGTATTTTTGATAAGAGACTTACGAGTCAATATAAATATAGCACACTTGTTGCATGTGAAACTATTGCAGAAAATACACCAGCTGACACCAGATCTGCCTTTGCGGGTCCCACTCATTTTTCAACAGCTTTTAAGGAAAATTAAACCACCTGTAACTTGACACGCCACCAATTTAATTTAACTGTAAAAATAAGACATTTCAACCAAAAATGAGACGATATAAAGTAAATGAATTTCGTTTTAGGTTTTGATGTTTCCTTTCCAATATGGGCATCCAGTCATGATGAAGTGTTTTGTTTTTCTGGAATTGTCTCATCTCCACTAAAGTAAAACGGGACGCATACAATTTATTGACTGCCTATTCATGAAAAAAGTAATAGAATTTACAGTATAAAATTTTACTATAGTTTACTTCATGAAAATTAATTTAGTTTTGAGTTCTTAACAACATTAGCCTAATTAACGTAAGATTTCATAGTGTTATAAAGTTCGTTGACCCACCTTTGTTCATCTCAATAATAAAATGGCAGTCGGATGTCTAAGAAAGTGAACTGTAAAATATAAAACAATGTTTCCCCCGGTTTAGACAATTTCAATTCAAAAATAGTAAATGCATTTTAAAATACAAATATATTCCCGAATCAATTTATTCCAGCAGTCGGCAAGAAGAAAAATATTCTATTGAGAGAGGCTAAATACGAGCGTGTGTGTGTATTAAAACATATATCTGTGAGATAGTGTGTTGCTGGGGTAATGGAACAAGTTTTTTCCAAATTCATCAAAATATAAATATCTGCATATTTTGTATGTTATTTTAAAAATTTGTCGAATAAGATGCAGAAAGTCCTAATCAAAATTGTGAAAAAATATCCAAAGTTATAGTTTGTACTGTTTTTACTCAAGAACTTATTAGAATAAAATAAAATTAAAAATAAACAGACGCATCTTGTTGCTTAAATTTAACGAAACGTGTTCAAATAAATTCATATGTCAGATATGCATATATATATATAAATATATATATATATATATATATATATATATATATATATATATATATATATATATATGTGTGTGTGTGTGTGTGTGTGTGTGTGTGTGTGTGTGTCATTCACAGACAGTACTGTTTCGCTGTATCGCAGATACTATACATCTTTCTGTGTGTTATTGCGTGTGTGTTTTCAGACATAACTAAAAAATAAATCTGGCAAAGACAATATTAACAAACTCCGCCTATGAATTTTGTAAAGATAAAAAATTGAGTCCATAAGAGTATGAAACGCCGTGGCTAAGAAATATTTCCTTTTGTCATATGCACACACACACACACACACACACACACACACACACACACACACACACACACACACACACACACACACACACACACACACACACACACACACACACACATATATATATATATATATATATATATATATATATATATATATATATATATATATATATACAAGTCTGTTTATCATTTGAATAGTGAAACTTCAATATATAATACTGTTTGCTGTTGCGTACAAACTATCTGTATAAACTCACATTCTTTCACAATTATAATTAAGTTTTAAAACCGGTACCCCATTACTACAAAAACAGACAGTCGCGCACACACAGATATATATATATATATATATATATATATATATATATATATATATATATATATATATATATATATATATATATATATAAATTTACTCGACTCTCCAGTCGATTTTCGACGTATGAGGGTCAAGCAGAGATTTGATTATAGTGGTAAATGTTTTGAGCTTAACCTCCGCACTTTTGGAAGGGCCGTATACAGAGACTTGGTGCATTACGTGCTACAGGGTCCCCAAAACGACACTCCGAATGTTTTGAATTCAGAGTTGTCCTTCTCTTTGACTAGTTGCCATCCAAGACTATAGAACCCAGTCTCTTCTGCTATTCACCCATAGCTGGAGGAAGATGAGGAGCATTCACACCATTTCCAAGGTTATTAGCATGTAAATGAATGTAACAGATTTGACTTGAATTTGAATTCAGTTCTCCAAGTATATATATATATATATATATATATATATATATATATATATATGGCGTCTGTTTGCATCTAATTTCACTGGGCCGAAAATTTGTAAACGGCATTCTGTACTGCATGTCATTCGCAACAGGCGGCGCGAATAGAAACATTTACTTGTGTTTGGTTATCAATCTGAAGAGAGTGCTTGAGGATTCTTAAAGAGTTAGATGAAACTAATCAGTATTAAGATTGTAGAACCTTCCAGTCGGTCTACATCAAATTTCATGTGGCCACCTAACTCCCCAGACTGCAATTAACTTGATTATTTTGTTTGGGAGGCAGTTGAGTGAGAGACAAACAAAACTCTTGTAACACCAACGAGGAACTACAGGCAAGAATTATGGCAGCATTCGATTAACTTAAACAAAGAGAGAGTCGTCTGGATTGCGTGCTTGAATCCAAAATTGTTTTCATTTTTGCGTAAATTCGACGAAAATCCATTGCACACACACCCACCTCTCTCTATCTATCTCTTTCTCTCTGTGTATAATATATATATATATATATATATATATATATATATATATATATATATATAGAGAGAGAGAGAGAGAGAGAGAGAGAGAGAGAGAGATCTAAAATATATATATATACACGTCGAATATATACATATATATACATATGTTTGTGTGTGTGCGTGTGTGTGTTTATATACATACATACATATATATATATATATATATATATATATATATATATATATATAGAGAGAGAGAGAGAGAGAGCGAGAGAAAGATTGGATCGATTTTATCATTTTTTCACATGGATATATATATATATAATAAATAGTGAAAATATATATATATAAAATATATATATATATATATATACATGTATATACTATATATATATATATATATATATATATATATATGCATGTGTTTTTACACACACACACACACACACACACACACACACACACACACACACACACACACACACACACACACACACACACATATATATATATATATATATATATATATATATATATATATATATACATATATATATATAGCTATCTGTGTTTGTGCATATATATACATAAATGAATATACAGATTTTTACCTACACTCAGAAATTTAAATTAAATAGTTATAACCCTGTATATCTCTGTCTTTTTTCTGTTCAATATAGTTTGGAAAAATATATATATATTCCGAAGCAGATTGAGAGAAACGGAGATAAACAGAAAGTGCATAAAACAAAAGAGAGAGAAAAGGCGAGCACGGAAGAACGTTTATGTAAATATTGTTTACTCTTTAGAATTGAATATTTGAATGTCTACCTCAAGCTTCTCGGCTTGATCCACTTCACATAATCTAAACAATATGACAGACCCTCACATTTTCATCGGCCTAAATAAATTTCAAACATAAATTTCACACATGCAGACATTAACCTACATACATCTGTATGTCTGGGTATTGACAGTTAGTGGAAGAGCATGGGCGTGATGTGCGTGTATATTTTTGTTATTGTCATGTGATTTCTTGAAGTGTTTTTTTTTTAAATTTTTTTTTTAATGTTCCAAGAGTTGGTGACATAATACAATAGTATGTAAATTCCCACATTAATTAATTCTATATTTTCGCTGCCGAAGCAAGAAAGACAACAAAACATATAACTAATATTCATTCGCATATATAAAACGCAGTGAAAAAAATAATTCTTTTAGGCGCCGTACAGAAAGTGGTTTTGATGAAAACGGAAGATAATCTTTTGAAATTTTTTTTCTTTTCGTCTATTTTATAGCAAATGATATTTACCCTTTATGCCCTAAAAAAACCTGGTCGTTCTCCGTTGCATATATATATATATATATATATATATAGAGAGAGAGAGAGAGAGAGAGGGTGAGAGATAGAGAGAGAGATCACTTATGTTTTCTAATATCCAAGACGTGACTTTATTATTCTGATTTGTCAAAACATCAGCTCTCATTATTCCTCATATATGGCCCTGTTTTTATTGCCCCGATTATAGCTAACGTAGAATTTTCTATTGTATCTGTTTTTCGTATAATTGTCTGTGAGAAATATGATAAAAGAGAAAATTTTCATATACTAACGATGGAGTAGCGGCACAGAAGCTTAAAAGAAAGCATCATTGATTGAATGTCAATGTTATTATTATTATTATTATTATTATTATTATTGTTGTTGTTGTTGTTGCTGTTGTTGATGTTGTTGTTGTTTGGTTATTATATGTTCAAATCATTTACATGATGTTGGTGTCGTACTTATATCCTTAAAACTAGTCTTCCTTATCAGATTTATCGTTTTGTTGCATTAAAAAAGTTGCTAACTGTTGTGTATGATACACCTAATTTACATAAGTGGAATACCGACCATATAAATATGAGTTGGTACCGGAAGACGACGGAAGATTAAGAGATCGAATCCAGAGACTCTGCCCGACTGCGACTTAGTCAACCCATTCTGCAGGAACAGTCTTCCCAAGAATATACCAAAACTACCTGTAAATATTGTGTACCTTTTTTCATTGTTTCAATACATTTTGTTTCGTACATTTTGTGTTGTATTATTATTATTCCATGCTTATTCAAGCTTCAACACTAACATATGTAGTTCAGATTTTTAACAAGGATATTGAAAACATTCCGCATAAGTTCTCTTTGATTAACTAAGATTATATATAACTAACCATCTTCTTAGATATCATCATCTTTTCATGGTTTTCGTGAGAATTACGCTTATCTTCCGTCCTGAATGAATTTTATTAAACTGTAGATTAGCAATTGAACACTCACAACCAAGGTTTTTTTTTCTCTATAATTTCGGTTAGGGAATTAACAGATAAGTAAGTAGGTAATTGACAATTAATTTTTAGTTAGGTAATTAATATCATGCTACACATTCTAATCTCTCATTCTATGTCCGCTCATATTTTTCGCCGTCTTTCTGCCTCTCGGAAACTGTTATGCACTATCTATCTATCAATCTATCTATCTATCTATCTATCTATCTATCTATCTATCTATCTATCTAAAATCTATCTATCTTTCTCGATCTTTCTCCATATATATATATATATATATATATATATATATATATATATATATATATATATATTCATAACCTTAATAACACACACTGATTTACACACATATGAATATATTTATCTCTCTCTTTCTTTCTTTCTTTTCTTTTCTCTCTCTCTCTTTATATATATATATATATATATATATATATATATATATATATATATTGGACTCTCCAATCAGTTTCGACGTATGAAAATCAGGCATCTTAACCAAATGTTTCAGTCATGAATTTTGTGCGATAATCTTAAGTGGCACTTAAGTCCCGCAAGTGACTTCCAGGCAGCGTATGGAGCCATATTGAAGAGTGTGGGATGAGGTCACTGTTAGATTGCCTGAATTTTTAGATCTTGCACTGGTTTTCTTGAAGACGATTCAGACGAGCAGATTGAAAACTGCTGAGTCCACTAAAACACGTTGATCTCCACTCTACCCGCTCAAAGGCTAAACGCTCGGGAGTGTTAGCGGTATACTGGCAGCTGACAAGTTGCTCTTCCGCTTGTCTTTCTATCTAATCCATGGACGTCCTACATTCCTGTACCACTGACCTAACTGGCTGCACATTATTATTTTGGATATTCTGCCGTCAGACATTCTCAATGCATGACAAGTCCACCGCAAATGTGACTGTATGAGGAAAGTCTCGTTTCCGCCAATTTTACACCTGTTAAACAAGTCTACATTGGATTTCCAGTCTTGAAAGCCAACTCCACAGATGGAACGCATACACCACTTATACAAAGCATCCGGCTGGCTTATATGTTACCTGTATTGAGTCTACGTCTCTGAGCCGTAAAAAAGGATGGCAAGGACAACAGATCTGTAAAACTGAATTTTCGTATCCAGTCGGATACCGCGCCCATCCCTCAAGCAATGGTGAATTTTCCCGAAAGCACTGGTAGCCTTTGCAATCTGATGTATAATTTCATCACGTAAAAATTTACTATAGTTGATCTTGCTACCAAGATATGTGAAAGACTTTATATAGTGCAGGGCCTTATCTTCTATTTTCAGTGGTCTAACTAGAAATTTGTAGACTGGTGTTTTTTGTAGACTGGTTTTTTTTTTTTTTTTTTTGTAGGACAAGATTGGTACACTACTACAGTTTCCTTTGTGCTAAGTGTATGCAGAGAAACGATTTGGTAGATATTGGGTCTCCTCAAATCATCATCTGCAAAAAAACAAATCTCGGATGATAATTTGTGTATCTTGGCTTCGAATCGCTGATAATTGAAGAGTCCACCAGTTGTTCGAAACTGAAACTTAACAGCGCTCTCTGTGTCTGCAAATACATATTTCAGCATCAGCGATAGAACATTTTTTTAAAAAAAAAGAACAGGGTCCATGAAACACCTTTGCTTGGTGCGGCTCGTGACATCAAAAGTTTCTGATATCATATCATCAGACACGAGATTAGCTTTCATTCCTTCATGAAAAGAGATGATCGCCTTTAGCCTTTAGTTTCCTCAAGTCTTGCCAAATCGATTCAAAGTGTGAAAGGCCTTCGCCAGGTCAACAAACACCATGTACAACTCCTGGTTTTTTCTCGCGAAAATTCTCTGCAAATTGACGAAGTGAAAATCTCATATGTGGTGCCACGACACGATCGAAAACCACACTCTTATTCAAGATAGATGTCGTCAACAAGGTGTATAATGATTCTGATTAGAATTAATCTAGCTAGAATTTTGCCTGCAATAGAAAGGAGTGATATCCACCGATGATTATCACAAACACACCCTGTACTCCTTATTTTGCAGAGGTGTTCGACAGAGGCGTCTGTATAATCTTGTGAGACACAGCCTGCCTTCGATATCTACACGAAAAGGTGATGCGACATTTCTATCAACGTTTGGCCAAAATGCTTCTACACTTCAGGTGGAATGGGATCCTTAAGAGCAGGTGATTTTCCAGATGACATCTGCTTGATAGAGTCACTTACCTTGATTGGTAGTTTCAAATTGACAACTCCAGATTTTAACTGTCAGTAACCTAATTGGTGTTTGACACAGTTTCGATGTGCTCTTTCCAGCGATACATAATATCTGACTTATCCGTAAAGACAGTTTCACCATCTGTGATTGGAACAACACCACCTTTCTGAGAAACGAAAATTCTCTTGAGGCCATCATAGAAGGCTTTTATATCCTTTCTATCTGAATTTTCTTGGAGTTCAGTGGCCTTTGCAGACATCAACGTAATTTCCTGCTTCTGAGATCTCGTTTTACCTGACTTTTTATTTCTTGTAAACGATCCACTTAGTGGAGGTGTTCTTGTCCTCAATTCACCATTTATGAGAAGAGCGTATTTGATCTATAAGTTGCTGAATATCTGTATTATTGTCATCAAACCAGTCTTCCTGTTTTCGCTATGGTAGTCCGAGACCCTCCAAGGATGCACAATTTACGATAGGAAAATGAGTAAGCCAAAAACTGCTTTACCGAAAGCACTGGTAGCCTTAGTAATTTGATGCATAATTTCATCACGTAAAGATCCACTATAGTTGACCTTGCTATCAAGATATGTGAAAGACTTTACATAGTACAGAGCTTTGTATTTCTACATTTTATTAAATTTTCGACTTCATTTTATTATGTTAAGTATTTACGGATACTGTAACGCGCACACAAACACAACGACACAGACACACACATGAACCGATTATTTTAGTAGATAATAAGAGAATATATTATCATTGATAATTGAGTTGTACTAACAAAGAATATATATATATATATATATATATATATATATATATATATATATATATATATATATATATATATATAAGACATGGGGGCTGATCTGGAAAAATATACTCGCGTAGATTAGTTAAATATTTCATACAGATTTTCCTTGGAGGTTGGCACATTCCACTGTAGAAGCCTAGAAACATCGTGCTGGATACATAAAAATAATGAAATTTGAATTGCGATTACAAATTTTCATCATTAATCAACATTCAAAGGGATACTTATTTCGTTTATCAGCAAAATATTTAGTACGACACAGAATTTGATGCATTTACGACTTCTGTCTAAAGGTCTTTATGTCGACATATCTTGATTCAATTCTAAGTTTGTTCATTGAAAATCTATCTCTTTATCTAAGTATATTCATATATATATATATATATATATATATATATATATATATATATATATATATATATATATATATATCTGTTCATATCCATCACTCAGTCTGCTCATATCTTTCTATCTATCTGTCTGTCTGTCTATCTCTCTATCTCCGGAAGTTCAGATATATGAAGTCCAGTCGTCAATTTTCTATCTCTTGCGATCCGAGAGTGTGTGTAATTACATAGAAACACATTTAACGAATGATTTAAAAAAAAATTAAAACGTAAACAGATTTAACATTAAAATTTATGAATTATGACGATTTTTTGCATGTTGAGTTTGCCAACAAATACTGCTTTTAACATGATTCCAAATGCAAATATTTCCAAAAAAAAAAAGAGGTATGCTTTTATATTAAGTAAAGGCTATCAAATACCTTATCATTTCTGTCATTTATTTTTTGAACAAATATAACCATAATTAATATATCAGCCTATTTGTTGGAAAACGAGTGTTATTAATTTCAGCTAATAGTCACCTCATATTTTAATTAGTTTCGCTTTTACATTAGAATATAGAAACATTTCGGTCAAAGCAAACATGAACATCATTAATTAGTTTAAGCATTATAAATTGATCCTTGTGTTATGAACAGGTATGAAGGATTGTGATTTCTTATCTACATTTCCTTGGTCATTATTCTCATTGAAATTAAATTAATTATAATTTGCAAAATTTTATATTCACTGATTTTATATGGCTTGTCCAATCCCGATGTCGTTCTTCATAAATTTTTTCTTATAGTTCGAAGCAGCATCTGATTATATAAAATCTTTCGTAAGTCGGCAGATCCTCATACGTCGAAAGCGTCGGGAGATTCCATTATATATATAATCAATAAAATCCAAAACTACCTCATATGGTATATAGCCTATATAGACAGGGGAAGATATAGGTCGTCTGTCTTATCAAACTCGGCGTGGTCTTAGTTCCTGTGTATACAGTTAAAGGGAATAAAAGTTAACGATAAAAGCTAAAATTTCAAGTAGAGGGCAACTAAAAATCCATCAGGATTGAATATGATCCCCCCCACAAAGGACATATGAAAAATTAGTGTTTACATTGGAAATTCCGCCGGCGAATGGAAACAGTGATCTTCCACTCATAGACACTCATTTTCCTTTGTCTCAATTTTTTTCATCGTTCTTTTCATTTACAGTTTATTAGATATGTCATTGTATGTCCAGATGTATTTGTCTCATATTCTTTATATGTTAATAAACTACACGGATAAATTACAGTCACTGCTTGATTTGATTGTCTTCAAATCGTGGATCATATTTTGGATGTCTATCTTCCTAACGGCCATGCATTCAGTTCTAATACAATTTATATTTAATTATAA
>CAHIKZ030005568.1:1652500-1865000 GCA_903632075.3 Acanthosepion pharaonis
TCAAATTTAGATGAATTCAAGTACTGATCATTATAGTAGTTCTTTACTTAAAAAAAAAAAAATAAATAAAAACAACTTTGATTTCTTTTAAGTTATAGCTGCTTATAATGTCAATTCTAGATGAAGCCAGTGTTTTACGAAAGCTTGGAGATTAAAAGTAACATCAACAAAATAGATCATCATAAGACAAAGTAGAAAATAGAAAAATGAATGAATGGAAGATTGAATTCTCGATATTGTAAAAAGACACAGAAAACAATACCAATGTATGACGGAGGATGTAGGACATTTCACAAAGACATTTGGAAAAAAATGAGGGCAGAAAAAGGTGAAGGCTTAATGCATTTTGTGCAAAAATATAAAAAAATGATTATTACATATGTATTGAAATGTGTCGTCTGGCAAGCACAACATTTAAATCGACAGTGTAAGTCGTGATAGCACTATTCAATACACAATTAGTAAAGTCACTGCAATAATGTTATCATCATCACCACGACAATTACCCAGGACTACTTATCATGAATAGATCAGTCCATTCATGATAATAAGTAGGGTAACTGGCTCTGTACCACAACAAGAACACTGAAAATAGAGAAAGAAAAATAAGTCAAAGATGATATAACTACATCGGATACTATTTACATTATTCAGGCTATTGTCCTCATCTATGTCGCCATATTTATCACAACGTTTCGGCCGATGTACGCCCCGGCCTTCTTCATATATCTATCTATCTTCTTATTGCAGTCTGTGATTTTTATATCGGATATATCTTTCAAAACGAAATAGAATACATCCCAAATCAGAGTAATATCGAAGGAACAAAAGTACTTGCAAAAAAAGTGCTGTCAACAAAGAGAACATTCCCTTCTCTTGATACTAATATTACTGTATGATTCATTTCTAATGTTACTTGTTTGATGAGCTCTTTTTAGAATTTTGATGAAACCCAAACATATGAAACTTGATTTCTACTCTTTTTTTATCGTCTCTCAGCCAGTTTTGGTGAATTTGTCTGGAATGAGCAACTGTGATGGATACCAAAAAACGCACACTTTTCAAAATATGTGATTGTTTACTAGACAGTACGTTTATTTAAAATTTTGTTTATTTATAAAAAAAAAAAAAATATAAGAGAACACTAAAATTTTGTTCACATATATTTCTAATCTTGTAATTGTGAAAATTAATGATTCACTTGCATGTTCCTATTTACAGAGGACCAATATTATTTACGAATTTACAGGTTTCATAAGGAGCTGTTACCTGACTAATCCAAATTTGTAAATAATTATATTGGATATATTACATGTTTAAAAAGAAAACTCACGTTGCTTCTTTCTAACTATAGCTCAATTAGGTCTCATTTAAATAGACATGAACATCTACTGCAATTTCTCAGTAACATACTCGTTGATAATACAACTCTAATAGCATCATCTACTTGGAAAGAAAGGCTAAATATAATGGAAGCATTATTAATATAAAAAAATCAACACTCATTAACAACTACGAACACGGTCAGAATATGATCAACGTGTTCGGGACATAAAACATTCATTCATAAACCTCGAAATACATAAATAAGTCTATCCATATATCCACATATTCAGTTAAAAGTAAAATAAAATTCAACTCTGATAATGGTTAAACATATAACCGAAAGCCTTTGAAAAACATTCGAACAATAATATGATTTATTTAAAAAGAATCAACTTCAAAAACGTGTCAGTCATATATATACATACATATATATATATATATATATATATATATATATAAATTGTCTATCAAAAATATATTTACAAACATTCTAGGCGGGCTGCAAAGAGATAAAATTCCATATAACTTATATGTAAATATCCTTCTTTTTTAAGTTATTAAATTTAAAGGTAGAATACAAAGATGGCCCTGTGTTGCGAGGTACAGTAGGGTAACATTTTTGGATTGTGTGTATTCAAATTTGAAAGTATGTAGTAGTGAGTTAATTGGGAAATATCTATTTAAAAATGGAAGGATATTCTTATCGCAAGCAGGTAGATACGATTTTTAAATATGGCCGCACGAATAGTAATGGAAGCGTGGCTGCACATTTGTACAACTTTGCGTTTCCAGACCAAAAGTAGCCGGATCAGCCAACTTTTGCTTTTCTTTATCGTCGTGATGCTGGCACTAATGCTAGAAAAATATAGTTAAAAAAGCAAGAGAATTACACCGACTTTTGCGCAAAAACATTAAATTCTTGAAAATATAGATAAAGAAATAAGTAACTCGGTTTTAATGAAAAAATATATTATTGGAAGAAACACATTTTTCTACATAAAAAAAAAAACAGAAAGAAAAAAATTACAAGCTGCTTCGTCCTGTGAAAATAAAAACAACCGCTTTTTTCATGGGCCAATAGAACATTAGATTGACCAAACTCTTTACGAGTGGTTTTTCCTCAAAAGAATTACAGGTTTAGCAATATCAGGTCCGATGTTATTGATAATAAAAAGGCTCTTTAGGCCGAAAATAACATGAAAAAAAGCATGAAATTTAGTGAAGTTTGGATTAGAAGTTTGAAGACTCAACATGAAATACGGCAATTAAACATTTCAGGTGAATAGCGCTCAGCCTCAGAAGGCAGCTTCTTCAAAATTATCCTTTAATCCCAGATGAAATCTACAATGCTGATGAAAATCGTATCTATTGGAAATACGGACAAACGAGAAATAACAGGTTATAAAAAAAAAGAAAGAAAGGAAGATTAACGGTGCTGGGCCGTAGTAATACGTCAGCTAGCCAAAAACTATTTACTCATTCGTTCTATAGATTTACCCTAAATACATGTGTGTGTGTGTGTGTGTGTGTGTGTGTGTGTGTGTGTGTGTGTGTGTGTGTGTGTGTGTGTGTGTGCGTGCGTAATACCTGGCCACTCGTATTCGGGGATACTCGACTATAAGAGCGGCTAGCCTATCCCTATTGCAGACGCACGCTCGTTTGTTCAACGCCCACAGAGCCAACCTGTGGTTTATACTGCAACTATGCTGAGCAAACCTTAGTTACAGTTTCTGGGAGAAAGTTATCTGGCGTGACCAAAATTGTGAACACGGCTAGCTCAAGACCTCGGCCATGATGACTTGTGGCTTTGTGCTAGCACAGTTATCTACGACCCTCAGGAGTTCCGTCTACCCAATTTCACTCACAACGCATGGGTCAAACCGTGGTATAGTTTTCAGATACTTTCCAAGGGTGTTGCACGCTGGGATCGACTTCGGTTCATTCCGGTAACATCACGAAATCTCCTTCCTGACAATTTGTCCATGGTGAGAATTGAACCCGGGCCTCATGGTTAGAAAGCGACATTCTAACCATTTCTGGTATAATGTCATTAGAGAAATAAAAACTAAAAGCAAAACGGAAAATGAGTACCATTAAAATGTTTACATAATATTAGTAAATAGCGTATTTTATAAACAAAGATTTAATAAATTTCTAATGGTGGCCATTAGTTGCCTGAAGGAAATCTATGCGATACACAATTTGTGTCCATTTAATTCTTTAACTGCGGCCTGAAACACAAAAGCATAATAATAACATGTTAATATGCTAACGCTTCTAAGTCTGTCATAACTATTTTCTGGAATTATTTGATAAATTTGTAGGCAACCTGTATACACTCAGACAGAGACACACACAAACATTTGTGGAAGGGAATGATCTGGGGCTCTTCTGCGCAGAGATTCCATAACCACTCCCGGATATAGTACCTATGATGATGATGATCATAATGAATGTGACTGCAGCTACGGATAGAATAATTACTAGACATTTCTATAGCAGTGTCTCAGAATGTTCGCTATAACTCTTAAAGAATCCCTCTCTATATGGGAGATATTGCAATTATTTTTTCTAACCTAACCGTTCCTCCTACACTCTCATACATCCTTTCATATTTTCATCTGACCCAGGGACGTTCTCACAAGACTGATTTCTTATATGTCATTGTTTGACAATTATGCTTGGGATTGCTTACCGTTGTGAGATCTGGTCTCGCGTGTTTCGATTTACATATGTGGGCCTATTCACATAGTTTATGCATTCAAACTGATCATCTGGGATTTACATCACTTTCTGCTTTCTAAGAGTCTTCATTTAATTTAAAAAATCAGCCATCTTTACTCATGATACCCACAAAAAGATTTATGAAATTTTCCTCTTCAAATTGATTAAAACTTGCCTATTCCATATCCTCGCATCGGATATTATTTCCTCGTAGGTGATTATGTGATTGTCGTAATAGCCTGTTGTGTTGGCCTCAAGGGAAGAAATACCAGTAACAAAAGAATGTCATCTTGAACGGCTTGATGATTTCGCATTTATGTGTGACTAAACTGATATACACGCTGTCGATCATCAAGAGACACTCTTTTGAAATTTATATTTCAGTAGACACTGAGCACTATTTGTCAAGTATCGTAACACTTCTCCATAAAGAGGACTTTTCTTTATATTTATATATATATATATATATATATATATATATATATATATATATATATATATATATATTGAATTGTCCTGAAATTATAGTCACTGGATGGTTTTTTCTTCATTGTGTTTTGGACTGGACTAAAAGAGGTTTGCATTAGTTCAGCTTGATTATTCGCTTTCTAAAAAGACAATCACCATTACTCTCGATGTGAAAACTTGGGTTTAATTTACTACGTATCGACCGCAGAAACTAGGCTTGCAGCTCTTAGCAAAATTTTGGGCATATACCTTTAAATATCATCTGGAGATATTTACAGAAATACGTAATGTCCGCAGCTTTTTGCTTTTAGACATTTATCAGTATTTTATTATTTCAAGAATAAATAGAAATAATGTTAATATTTTGCATTCAATACATTTAATAGTAAACATATTCAAAACAGAATTGTAATTATGAATCACATCAAGCAAAATATGCCGTTTTTACTGTATTCTATAGGTAAATACAATAAAAATATTGTAAAAGTTTACAAAAAAGGCTACTCAATGAATAAGATTTTAGATCATAATTAATAAAAACAAAAATACATAAAAGTTTATATGACACCATAATACTGCTGAATACAAATTTTTAGACTAAACGTTTTAAATTTTCATTGTTTATCGAGAACCAAACTAAAACTGCACTGTATAACATTAAATCATAATATAGGTAAATTAATATAGGTAAATTAATATAGGTAAATTATTCAGTATAATTTCACTTTTTTAAGGTTTAATTTGATGGCACGATGATATAGTAATATTGTGCTTGTACATGAAACTTTTTCGTATACAATTTGTAAAGCTTTAGGAAATTATTAATTTGATAAGCTATAAGACTTTCACTGATCATCGGAACGAAATTTCAAAGCTATGATTTTGGAATTAGACTCAATATTTGAAATCCTTTCTTCACACAACTGTAACGATCTTGAAAACAGATGTTGTGACATTTTTGACCATGTCAATCCCGAACATTCAAATTGAGTGCAATACAACTGTTCAAAAATCGACCTGCCCTAGTATGCATAACGTGTTGAATGAAGTGATCATGTAACTAGAAGTGTTCTTATGTCGGTCTAAAGTTTATTGACTTACAATTAAAGGATTGTAATGATTGATTGATTAACAGTTTAAATTTAATATTAAATGTATCAAAATGTTATAGGAAGTCATAAAGTTTTCGCATTTTTTGAACATCCTGTATATAAAATTGCGGACTTGCAGTTGAAACGAATCGAGGTAAAAGAAAACATTGAATCCTGCTTGGTTGAACGTGTGCCAAGTAAAATCCTAGTTACTGATGAACGACAGCGACATGAACACGTGTTGTTTTGTTTCGGTTATGTGTTCAATAAATCATCTCTAGATGCAAACAAAAGAAGATCACATACAGCATTTGAATTAAAGGAATTTCATTCTAAGGCTACTAAATTATTTAAAGCCGAAGTAAAAAATGCTTAAGAGGATTAACAATTCGACAACACTGAAAACAATAATGACTATATGAAAAAAAGTTGATGAGAAAACCGAAAGGGGGACTAATGAAGAGAGAAAGAAAACGATAGAGAAATAATCAGTAGTATATCACTATTATTATTATTATTATTATTATTATTTTTATTATTTTCTTTGATTTCTGGCGTTTACATATTTCTTTCAGGTCCTGCCCAGGGATCTAAGGTTAGAAATGGCAGCATGACACTTTCCACTGACAAAAAAAAAAAAAATAAATAAATAAATAAATAAAAATAAAATTACATACATAAAGCCCTTCGTAAAGTGTGGGCTGTACTTTTCAGAACAATTTTTTGTATCACCTTGAGGCATGGACTTCCAGGAATCCCTTCAATTAGTCTACTGCAATCTTTTCCAACCAGTCCTAGGACTCCAACTACAACAGGGATTGCTGATGTTCCCATATGCCGCATATTATTATTATTATTAGTAGTAGTAGTAATAGTAGTTGTAGAAGTAGTATTAATATTATTTCTTTTTGTTATGTTTCTTTATTCTTATCCTTTATAGCCGGGTCCAAACTATGGTCCTCAGGACCTATAGAAGAATTGCCATTGAAATCGTGGTACTTTTCTTAGAATATGGGACGTTCCTAGTAGGGTGATCATCTGGGCAACTTGTATGTTGATGTTTCCTAGGACACTGTTAGTAAAATTTTCCATTCCATTTATCACGAGGCCCAAAGCTTCGATTACTATTTTTACACATTCAGTTTTCATTTCCCACATCATGATAATCTCGATCTCCAGGTTCTTGTATTTAAGCAATTTCTCGATAATGTTTCATACAGGTGTTTCTCGCAGATGGTACTGCTACGCCAATAAGCCTACACTTCATGAATGTGTTGTCTTTTATGATAATATCAGTTCTGTTGGTTTTTAATTGCTTGCCAGTTTGAATTGGTATGCCCTAGATTATAGTTACGGTAACTGTGTCAGGTTGGTTCTCATGACTTCTCTCAGTGGTTTTGATTTTGTGCTTCTTGCATATATTCCATTGCACATATGTCCCTAAATTTTATATCTGTTGGTATATTCATTTTTTTGCTAGTTCCATTCATCCTGAGATAATATGGTCGACAGTTTCATAATATTTTCAGAGATCCTGTATTTCGAGTTAGTTCGATGCTTGATTATGTGACAGGATATGATCTGGCTGCGAGGATTTGATCCCGAGTTGCAGTATCTACTCCTTCTCTCTCAGCTTTCAATCCAGTGCTCCTCAGCCAATGACGTGTTATCAGTTTTTCTGCATCTGCTTCATTCCTTCTTTTTAGGAATATGCCATGCAACGTCTTGTCCTCCTAGCTTTTTTTTTGCAATTTCATTGGGCCTTTTCTTTTTCTGCCTGTTTTACACTTTTGGCGTATATGTTTTTCGCTTGTTTTGTTTTTGTTTTTTGTTTTTGTTATTTTGTTTTTTTTTTGTTATTTTTTTGGTACGGTATCAGGTATATTATTATTATTATTATTATTATTATTATTATTATTATTATTATTATTCATTGTGACATCCTGCCAATGAAATGACACTGGGTTACAATTATACGTAACCAACTATGCCTATCACGACGCCCATTCTTTTAAGCATGTCCCTAGCATCAAGGCCAATTCGTATTTACTCCAAAACAGGTGGGGTAGCCTTTTTATGACTGGGGCAGTACTTTTGGATTCTCACTATCTTACCAACATTTGCTTTCTTTCTACCTATATATATATATATATATACCTTACAAATAGTTCAAAGATTAAAGGATAAATATCTTCATGATTTTGATGCCATTCCCTGTTTCCACTCCCCCGTCCAAATCAGTGAATTGGTTTTGCTCATGCTAAATCTAGAAAAACACTTTATCAAATTCTCTATGTTTTTTTATCCATAATGTAGAATGTGTTAAATTATACAAGTTTTTAACAAGCAAAATTTCAAGTTAATGTTAACAATTGAGTGTCTAAGGTTTTTTGACTTGGTAAATAGCGTTGCTGCCAGAAAAATAGTAAACTCCATCTCAACGATTTGTCTTGGTTTCTCATGGGAATCACTAGAAAGAATGTCTGAGGAGTCACACTGTTTTCACCGTAGAGATACCTAGCATCGTTATCTGGAGAAAAAAAAAGTTAACGGAATCATCCATCCTAATTGCAACGACTTAATGAAACGTTTTTAATTCCATTCACTTCCAAAATTGTCTTCATGTGAAAACAACATTTACCTTAAGGTATGTGATGATCGAGAAATAATTATTATACTTTTCTAATATTTTACTAGCGTGGGCCGCGGTAATTCCACGGTTGGCATATTTTCCAAAATTTCTCATCCTAGCTACCACGTAGAAGATGCGTATTTACAAACAAAAACATATCATTAGAAAATTATCAATCAAATTATCAAATTACTACATAATAATTATCAAAGTATTGTAACAATAAAAAAAAACGTAGTGGCTAGTTATCTTGTTAGTATTTGTTCTGATCTAGGCAGAAGCGGGAATTTCTTGTTGTTTCTTAGGGAAACCACTACTTAATGTGAGTCAGCTTGTGATAGAACAATAACAAACACGACTGCAAACAAGATAACAATGCGACTCTTGTCTGTTTTAAAATCGTTTGCGTTACAGAATATCAAAAATGGTCCATATAGTGTCATAGTGTTGAGTAATTTTCTTATAATTATAATACAATGATGACATAATAATTATGTAGTACTTTTAAAGCAAATAAAAGACTGGACATGCAAGTATATATTTCTAAATAAATCCATAAATAAGATACTGATATGGAAATTCTTCAGCAGATCTATTGCTTATGGAATGATTGATTAAATATTAAAACATCAATTTAATCTGTTCGCTAGTTTGTGCGTAAAATTAAAATTAAATTGTAACTATTATGCAGTAAATATTCAAATCTGATGAATGGTTACTTCAATTTTTAATTAGAATCTTAATTAAACACCTGAATTAGACTTTATCGGTCGTCGTAAAAGGTAAACAAACTGGCCGATCTGGTTCTTCTCATTTACATTTTGGCGCAATAATTTTTTTTTTTTAAATCGGTTCCCAGACACATTTTTTTGTTTTTATCATTTCTTCTCATAAAGTCGACACTATTGAACAATACAGATATCCAAGTGTGGCATATTTCCGAATTATCTCGGTAGACCGATTATAAAGAGATTGTCGGAGTTAGCTCCTCCATAATTCTCTAATTATTCAATAGGGGTCGCTCTCCCTATACTATAAATACTGGTCGACTTCTTGTCTCGTTCTCTTTTTCATTTCTTCATTTCAGCGAACACCACTACAATGTGAGCTCATGCAAAAGATAACATCTGCTCACTTGCGGGAAGACGCCATGAACATTATACACAGATACACGTACGTACGAACATTCATCAAAGAACAAACACAAATGTGCACACACACGAAAATGGTAGTGTCTATGTCCATTGTAAAATTGTGTTCTTTAATACATATAATTTTTGGCATGTATACATCAGTCTTGTTTGTCTTCTTTACATCTTCGGTTGGATTCAACTTGTGTCCGACATTTTCTTGTAGTTGGTCCGTTCTATCAGGAAATATACGCACGTATTTCTAATACTTCAACACACACACACACACACACACGCGCCCTCTTACAAGATGTTAATGAGCTTTTTCTTCGTCCGAGTCTGGTGGATTTAGCGTTAAACTTCCTGTTACTGACCCAGCGCCTAGTTTTCATTTATTTCATATAGCATCAATTACTTTCTTCTCTTGCTATCTGCCCAGGTTCGATTCGCAAAGGTCTCTTTGATTATGTATTAAAAATGATTTAAATATGTTCGTTAGTTTGGCGGTAGCATAAAAATTACACTATGGATATGTCGTACTATACTGCAGTTTAATTTACTAAGCGAAATAAAGGGCCGATGAGATACGTGTATTTCTTTTAATAAATCAATAAATAAGCGAGAGAAATTAATGTCATTCTGCAGATGAATCGGCAAGGGCCTGATCGATTACATATTAAAAAGACGTTTAAATCTATTCGCTAGTTTGGACGTAAAATTAAAATTACATTATAACTCTTTAATAAATTACTACATAGTAGTTTATGTAAGCAAATATATGGATATAAATCCGACAGTATGAAGAAAAATATATACGGAAAAAACAAACAAAAATCCTTATATACAATTATGCTGTTTTAATGTTAATATGTCAACGTCGGACGTTTCGGTCTAATAAACCATCTTCAGGACATTTTGTCATGTTGTATTGATAATGTTTTAATTTATGAATATGTTCTGAAGATGGTTTATTAGACCGAAACGTCCGACGTTGATATATTAACATTAAAACAGCATAATTGTATATAAGGATTTTTGTTTGTTTTTTCCGTATATATTTTTCTTCATAGTAGTTTATCAAGGAGAGAGGTCAAAGAGGGTCAAGTCGCAAGATTTAAAATTATATTTATTTGCAACGTTTTCAGCAGACAATATGTTGATGACGTCATCACAAACGCCCTATCTAAGCCAGACTGAAAAAATAATTTGAATTGTAACAGACGGAGTAACTAAGTAAGTGACTAAGGAAGGGACAAGCAGAATTATAATATGAACTTTTATTTCTTCTACAGTTTTCATTGCGTTTCATAAAACTATTAATCTATTCTGCTGAACTTCACAGATTTTACCAGCGATACATTTTAGAAAAGACATTATTGAAATAATTACTAGTACATATGTGACAAATAATTTTACAATAGTGTTGTCCCAGTCAAATGCGTTAAAAAATTTCAACATTCATTTATATTTTATGTGCCGAGTCCGTTCAAGTTGTAGTAGATCATTGCTCTGGCTGAGCTTCTTTCCTTTGTAGGTCTAAGAAAGATTTGTAGCCGACTCTTGAGTATGCACATTTTTCTTAAAAGGTTCTGTTTGCTTACATATTACGTACATATTCCTTTCAATATAAATCTAGAAAAAAAAAGATCCCTATGATCCAAGTTTCCTTTACATCAGCGGAGAAATTGGGCAACATTCATTAGCATATATGCGAACTGATATTACATAACTGTCTAGAAACTGTTTCTTTTTTTTTGGGAGGGGGTAGTGGTTAGAAAATTTCCCTTTTAATTTCGCTTTGTTTGTTGAAAAGCATATCAACTCCTTATTGGTCAGTTAATACCGAAAGTTTATTTTCTTGTTAGCTTAGGTATTTTCCCCAAAAATGTATTACTGGATATATTTTTTTTCTATTATTATGAAAATATATTGCTGGTAAATTTTTCTAATGCCTTTTTATATTTTCATGTTTTGACCTAAGTCTGAGTGCTCACTATTTGCCCTTAACTGGAACCATAACGTGTGCTGAGGCTCTAGGTCAAGGAGGACCTGGGAACAATAGCAGTTAAGAGAAGGTTTGTGCCCGGTTGATGTATTTTATCGTTATAGCCAGGACAAAAACAATTTTGTGAAAATAACTCCTTCCACACCTGGAACCGTCTTAGAGTCTATTGTTTCCCGTAGATAGAGAGATCTCACGGTATTGGTATAAAAAAAATCTCCGTCAGAAGTGTGTTTTCATTTGCGAAGAACTTTGAATTATCTGCTGAGGATGATATAACTTCAAGAGCATTTATGATAATGCTAGCAGTATGGCCCGCCGTTGCCCGTGCTTGATTAAAAAATTGTACGACATATACAACAATTGCTATCACATGACTTAAAATATTTTTGCCCTTCCTTGCCTTTAAAGGAGTGCTCTTTGCCATGCTGATGTTGCTACGTGCCTTACTTCTTGCCTATCTCACACTGCGAATTTTTTCTAACCTCTATTCTAAACATTAAATCTGTTATGAAAAAAGAAATAAACAAAATGAACACAAAACAATTAGCTTTAAAAAAGGACTCGTAAATGGAAAAACCGAATGAAAAAAGAATGTTAACAACAAATATTTTTTCACACACAACCCAGTTCTGCAGAATCGGAAACAACGTTGAGTTTAAGCAAGCGAATGAGCCAATTGGAGTAAAGTGCCATGCAGATTTAAATTTTCCCCACTTGTGACGAATACAGCTATTGATTTTTTTTTGCATACTAGCATGCTAGTTAACATTCGTGTCAGTCAGCTGTTGGCTCTCACGCTAGCCAATATAATATTTCTGCCTATTCGTTGCAGCCAGCTATATGCTCTCACTCTGGTCAGTAGAAAATGGCCGCAAACTACATGAAAACAGCCGTAGAAGCATGATAAATCTATTATTTCCACTATTGATGGGAGTTGGGAAATGCAAAGTCGGTCTTGGCCTTCTCGCTAACTTGGAGCATGTGCATGTAAATTTTGGTGCAAATCCGTCGAGAATTGAGGGCGTGCATTGGTAACACGTACACACACACACACACACACACACACACACACACACACACACACACACACACACACACACACATCCTGCATTTTATAGATTGATATATATTGACGCTTTTCCTGCTGACAGTCAAATCACAATGAAAACACCAGTTCTCTTTCGATCACCGAAGTTAAACATTGTAGATCCAAGTCAGTACATAGATTGGGAACCGCTTGGAAACACCTGGTACTGTAAATAGACATTTATTACCGCGATAAACTTCCACTTGGCAGCTCGACGTGGTGTAATGGTTAAGAAGCTTTTTCGCTTGATCATTTACGACTTAGTAGTGATTTCGATCTTCACTGGGTGCCCAATATTTTCGGCCTTGTGCTACGCTTGGAAAATCACTATACTGACGCCTTGTCTCTGGGGATTAATTTGAGTTTTTCCAGAACCCACAGGGATCGAATATTTTGTTATAAATCTTTGCTTTGACTGCTTGCTCATAGCTTTTTTGCATTTAATAGAACTATCTTGCAATGAATGCGAACAGTAATGAATGCAGCAAGTGTCTACTACAGGGTTCACTGTCGTGGGATAACATGATTTATTTCGGTAAGCTATGGCTGTTATACATTCTGGGCTGATCCAAAGCATGTTATTGCTTTGTTTTATACTTTTTCTCGGCTATAAATTTGCATGATAGAACTGATCAATTCAGAAATAGGGGCGACATTTCTGGACTTTCTATTTTTGAAGCTGAAGCTATCCCTGTCGGCTTTGGTGTGCTGAAAGATTATTCTATGTAGTGGAACATCATGGGGTATCTTTGATTCAGAAACAAATTTAACACTGTCATGTGGGTGGTCTCAATTGCCCAAAGGAGATACAACTTCAGGGTACCATTTTTTAGGACATTATGTAAGTAAGAATTCCAGAAATGTTTTCTTATATCCCGTTGTATCAAGAACACAAGTGAGTATAAGCATGAATAGTGCCAGTTTGTCAGATGGAGAAATCTTAACAGTATCTACCTTCTTTCTCGTTTATATTTGAATGGACTAACCACCCTTTGTGTTGAATAATGAAGTCGTCAAATATAAACGAGACATGGGAAATCTTCGGAGAATATATTACCAATATTCTCAGCTTTATTGTCGATTATTAAAATTTCGTCGTCCTGTTAATGATAGACCGGGAAAATGAATGACGACCTCTGAACGAATGACACGCAAAAGCAAATAAATTGGAAATCGTTTATAGTGTCTTTGACACATAGGAATACGTCCTTTAAAAAGGCGCCGAATTGTTGGTCATAATAGTTTACAGTGTAATGTTTCCCTAGTGGGGGTGAGTAGCCGCATTTGGAAATATAAACCGATATCAGTTTAACATAGGGGACAAAGAAAATGTTTAAACTCTTGAAAGTATAAATTCTGTCATGAGCACTAGCACAATTCTTTACACGGTGGCGACCTGTAGAATAAGATAACAGGTCGGGGGGTGGCTGTCGGAGCTGATATGATGAATAAGAACCCCGAAATCAGCGATGAAGACGGCTTTCATCACTGATGACCACCTTTAAGCATTCGAATGTATTTTGCGATATCGATATTGAAGATGGGATTTTAGTTTTTTACATATAATTTTGTATTCATACTCATGTTAGGATTTTTCCATTTGCTTATTAACGATTCAAGATGATTTAAGTTTTTAGCTTATCCATAGAAAAAACATCATGATTATTATTATTATTATTCCATTGTATTCTGGTATATACACATTTCTTTCCGGGATCATAACCCAAAAGATAAGGCTAGGAAAGGTATTATATTGTCGGTTGAAAATTGTTTGTAAAAAAAAAAAAAAAAAAACATAAAACTAAGATGCCGTATATTAACGATTCCTTCAATGAGTATATCTAAACAATTCTCAATCAAACCTGAGCCACAACAACAAATGGATTTATTGATGCTTTAATGAACATCAAATCTTTGCATTTTCATAGTTTTTTGAATATCTTCAAAAACACATAAACTCATTATTATTTTTTTCATTCCTTGAATGCATGGCCTAGTTTCAGCTACTGTGAAATCCCATAAAATTGTTACAGGTTCTGAGTCTTCATACCAATTTATTGTAGTTTCCTTCCCGTAAGAGTTACATATGTTCCAGTGCAAACATTAGCCAAATCTATCATGACGAGTTTAAGATTCACTGTGTGCTAACACTGTCCAACCTGATACAAGGTGGTCAATTGTTTCTTGATATTTATCGCAGAATTTCCATTTCGGGTAAACACAATCTTTCAGTATTTATAGTTAGCAAGCATTGGTCCTGTGCCGAAGGAATAAAACCATCAATTTTATTTATTATTATTATTATTATTATTATTATTATTATTTGCTTCGCACAGTATTATATTTTTCTACCAATCTTACATTGTTGGCACCCTCCATATTGTTGATGATCTCTTATCTTTTTCGTTTTGCTAGTCACAGAATAACAACTTGTAAGAGTGTCGCCATCGATTCAAATCTTAATGGCTACGTATAAATTCAGTCGTCCCCGTTCAAGTGCTATCTGAATAATACCTATTATTATTATTATTAATAATAATAATAATAGTAATGGTAATATTTTAAAAATACTTTGAAAAATATGAGTCTTCAAAATATCGTTATTTTCTTTGGTGGTATTCGTCTCTAAGCAGACTAACACATTATGTCTACACGACATTTAATCCTTAGCTTGCATTTCTTCTGAAAGATCTGATATTTACTAGTACCTCATGTGAGATACTGTATTGTTTTTTTTTTCAAATTTTGTACGCACTGCATTTAAATATATACAAATCACATTCACAAGACCACTATTGAGGCTTCAGAATTGACATTCCAGCATATATATATTTGAAAAACCGAATCGATACTACTAGAAGCTATTAAAACGAAAATGACATTTCTACACATTTAAAGTTTACATTCTAGATAACGGTACTTTCATATATATATATATATATATATATATATATATATATATATATATATATATATATATATATATATCAAAGTAGCGTTATCTGAATATAAAATTTAAGTTCTGTATATATATATATATATATATATATATATATATATATAGAGAGAGAGAGAGAGAGAATGAGAAAGAGAGAGATGTTTATATATATATATATATATATATATATATGCACTTGAGTAAAATATTTTCGAAAGTTTTAACTTACGTGTGAACTAAGAAACTTCCTTTTACAATATCTCTAGAGTGAAAATGACACAAGCGCGGTTTACCAAATGGCAACATACTCAAATAAATCGATTGTGTTCAAACCTCCCGGTGCCTCCTGTCATTCGTCGTAATCATTTGGGATAGGGAAGAGAAATTCTTTGAAAAATCTGTTCCTGACGGAGATCCACGCAGTCAATGACATATGGCATGACAGGTACAAACGATCATAAAAACTGTCACAAATGTTTTCAAAACACATTTCAAAAATCGAAATATAGAATTTAAAAAAAAATGTTAAAAGAGTTGTCTTTCGAAATCAAGCGTTTGTTTTATGTTAATAGAAAGGAGTAAGTTATCTAGAGAATTTGGAATCAAGCAAGTATATATAAACAGGAAAAACACCAGTAAATATATTCTAGACTGGAATAAACAGGAAATATGCTGTAAGATGTTGTTATATTGAATCGTAACAGAAGCAGAAAATTCTGGATGCTTCTTAAACACTATAACGCCGGAAATAATATGAAATTCACAAGACAAAAAACTATGATCATGCAGGAAGCACTACAAGAAAAATGAGTGAAAAAATACTACTTATAAATAAAAATGGAGTAAAAAGTAATTTATGCTTGTCTTAATACGACTACACACATGATATTAAAAACCATTGATGTAATTCGTATAGCTTTACAACTTTTGTATGTTATCTAAAGACGGAAAATATTATTAGATTACAAGAGATCTTTGTGGAGATAACAATGGTTTACTGATACATGTCCTACTAATTAACTTATAGCTGGAGGGAGAGGTTGATTTATACTATTTCCCAAGAGGTACTTACGAGTAAGTGTATATAACCAACCAAATTACAATTCCAAGCCATTATCTACTACTAGACCACCTGCTACCAGCTGGGTCAACATTGTTATGTTTACTGTTTACATTTAGTTTCAAGAAGTGATTGTGAAAGTAAAAATATTTTAAAAATTAATTTATTTGCAGTTATTGAAGTAGCTTTCAATATTAAAAAAATCGTCTGTCTGAACAAATTTTAACAACCAGAGCTTGGAATGTCAATATTCGGTGTGTTGGAATTCGATATAAAAAATAAAATATCATTGCGGGGCTCCGCATAATTGAGCTTTATATAATAATCAAATGATTTTCACTGAAAGAACAAAATTCAGCAGAAAAGACAACGTAGTTTCAAAAAGGAAAATTAATTGAATATAACGACAAGAATACAAGAAATATATTGGAAAGTAATATCTTTTTGTTTCGATTAATAAAGTTCTGAAATAAAATATAAATTCTCTTTGTGTACGTATATGGGAAACAATGAAATATTGTTATATGTGTGTTTGTGTGAAAAACACAATTCGTATGTGCGTGGTTCATAGTAAAGAGGATACAGGAGATATATATTTTTTTAACTATGGACGGTGTTGGCATAATCTGAAGCGGTCTCACTGAAGTTTCTCAGCGCTCTCGCTTTTAACATGAGGTCGTGAATTTCACAAGCGAGAGTGGCGTAGACCTTGATGACAACTGTGCATATCCTGTTTGTGGCCGGATTTCTTTTGTTTTATAGACTTTCTCGTAAGAAAATCTGTTCCACCCTCCACTTCCTACAAGATAATAAACTTTCATTTCCCAACTCTCTATATATGACCTGTTTATATCTTTCTTTTCCACACTCTCTCTATATGATTTCTGGAAAACACACAAGATACAAAGTTCACAGAGTTTTATATAGTAATAAGTTAGTACCTGATATTCCCAAACGGTCACCCATATAGTTATTTATCTGGCTCAATATTTCTTAACTTCGTTAATCGTACGTTAACTCGTGGTTCAACCGGATATGACCAAAAACCTAAGACATTAAAAATGGAGTCTGACGATTTAAACTTCGATTAAAATGGAATTGAGCATTGGATATATCGTAATACTTTGAAAACAGAAGAAGAGAATGTTGGAAAAATAATGGAAAAAATTCTTAAAATATGGATAATCAACAGATATTAAACAAATGGAATTTGTATCGTTTATATTAGTAATTCTGAAGAATTATGCTGCAATTAATGACACCAAAACCAACATAAACTGATTACAAATTGTCTGCTATTATTGGCATGACCTTCTGATTCAGGCAATAAGATAATTGCATAAATGTTAAACCGATGTTTGTTTGTTTTTTAATTTTATTTTACTAAAATTCACCCACAAGAAATATTAGCAATCATGATGTAGAGGTTTAATGAATGAAGTGTTTTACATGGATAAAAAAAGATATAGAAATAAAAGAAATGACAAGGGTAAGAACATAGCTTACGTTCGATCTTTGACCTGAAAAGGTTGATATTGTAGTATTCGGAGAATCTAGTTCGCAAAATAACAGACTTTTTAGCAAAAGCTGTTAGTGGTGAACCTCCTCCATACTATTGGGATTCGTTGGGGATTAGTGCTACTGCTGTTAAAATGACGACACATGGAAGATTAATAAAACTTTAAATAATTTTAACAAAATACAATCTAAGATTTATTGTAAAAACTGTAACACACAAACTTATTTTTGTAAAACAAATCAAGTAAATAGATTAATCAATAAAAAAGTCCCAAAAGAAATGCGTAAAATATATGTTTGTGTCCAACGGACACTTGAAGAAATTAATTAAGTAAAGCGAACTTACAAATCCACTTACTTGAGAGGAATATACAGAATTTATTAATACTTTTGGGGAGACTACACGAGATGAATTGGTTAAGCATATAATAAGTGAGAATCTTCTTTCAGATAAGCAATATGGCATTAGTCTCCCTAGGTCAACAGCGGATGTTCTGAGTATAATTACGGAAAATAAGATCTAGATGAGAATGGTGAGGTTAGAGATGTTGCTATGGACATCTTGAAAGGTTTTGACATATAGGTCTTCTTCACAAATTGAAATATTATGATGTCCCCGGACAAAGCTTCGAATTTTCTTATAAAATCGGGAAATGAATGTTATACTGAACGGCCACATTCTAGATCCTTTTGTAATAAGGTAGGTGACCTCCAGAACTCTGTCCTTGGCCCTATTTTTTTTTTATTTAAAATAACGACTTTCTCGATGGCAACTAGGTATTTTTACTGAAAATGAAATCGAAAATGAAATTCACTCTGTTGTTAACTGGAGCAAATATCGCTTGTTCATTTTAACGCTTCCAAAGCTAAACTACCCTCTTTAAATCATCTGAGAGACCCCTTACTACCGTCTGATACTAACCACCAGGGAGTGATTCACTGCGCATTATCGGGCTAATGTTCATGGCTGTCCTGAAGTTGAAAGACTCTACTGAATCCATTTTTAGGCCACCTGCTATAAAATTTGACTCACACAGTGATACTAGATTCTACCATTTGCCAATATTTTTAATATTGCTGCCACGTATAGTCTTGTGCTCCTACCATATATCTAGAGACCCTTGAAAAAATCCAAAGAAGAATCAGTAATATTATAGGTCCTGATGTGGCGTATCGGCTTCAGTCAATTTCGCACCACTGTAAAGTATGTCCTTTGTGACTTTTATATAAATACTTCCCTGGCGTCATTCCGGATGAGCTCTTCGCCAGGTACCTAAAATATGAATTTCAGCAGAGTTTTTTGAATGGCACCAAGGTCTCAATAATATACAGTTGGATGGATATAATCATGCTCCATTGTAAGAGTTTTTTTTTTTTGTTTTTTTTTTTTTGCATTTCTCGCTTGCGGAAATCTCATCAAGCTCCATGCTTTCCAGTCAAATTTGTTCTTCAAAAATTGAAACGCAATATCATTCGCTTTCGATTACCCTTCTTATTTTGTTTCTACCATTCGCCAATGCTTTGAATATTGCTGCCACAAATAGGCTGCTGCTCCCGCCATGTATCTAGAAATCCTGACGAAAAACAAAGAAGAATTAGTAATAATATAGGTCCTGATCTAGCGTATCGGCTTCAGTCAATTTCGCATCGCCATAAAATAACTTCTCTGTGACTTTACACAAATACATCCATGGCATCATTTCGAATGAGCTTTTCGCTAGGAACCTAGATTTTGAATTTTAGCTGAGTTCTTGAATGGCGCCGAAGTCTTACTAATATACGGTAGAGTTACCTGTATGTGACGTGAAGTTCTGTGCTAACAGATTCTTTTCTCGCTTGCGGAAGTCCCATCCAGATCAAAAATTCCAACGCAGTATCAGACGCTTTCTATTATCATCCTGATACTTCTTCTTTTGTTCTTGCTTCTTATTGAAGTATATGTTCTCTAATTCTCTTCCGCCATTTACCTCTTGTGTACGACTTTATTGCGTTGGTTGGATTGAAATCGAATAAAATAAACTAGCAATGTGTAATATGTACGGCTGGGTATTAAGCATAATATTGAAAGGTCATAAGAAGATAGTGGAATGAAATAAAGCCTATCATATGGGATAAGATAAAACTTATCAAATGGTGACTAAATCAAATGAATCATAGGCCAGTAAAATCGTGTTTGTGTTTCAATAAACTCATCAAAGAGAAAGCAATATGAAATTCTCATGTTAATAAAAGCGTCAAAATAACAAGTTATAACGTAAAGGTAGATAACTCATTTTGAATTTTCTTGTTAAAGTGATATATTTGAAACAGGTTTCTCCTCACCATCACTCAGTGACAGATAGCAACGAAGGTAAAATATTAATAATGACCTGAAATGTAAAATTCTATATCAATCAAGAAAGTTAAAAAATTGTCAAACAGGAAATGGAACAGCTAAGCTTCAATATTCTGGAAAAATATTAGATGAATGACAGAATTTGCACAAGCTACTGACAGATTCTTATATCCGTCTGGAGTGAGATATGTTAATGTGTAAAAAGTTAACATCATGCAATGCATTTGTTCTTACTAAACTGCGTCTAGAGATTATATGCAAGTTATGAATTGGTATAAAGAGTTGCGTCTTTAATGTCCTATTATGATGTTGTTTAGAAAACTTGTTTTTGGTTGGAAAAACATTTACTAACAAAACAGACTAATTTGACTGTCAGTAGTTTATTCGCAACTATTTGTTTTGATACTTTTACATTATTATACCTTGTAAAACTAATGTAAAAATAATATGAAAAGATTTTAGAACAAATTCGTCAATTTCTTAAAGGAAAAACATAAAAAAAAAAATTTTATTTTAAAAATAAAAGATATATTAATAAAAAAATAATAAGAACCTCATAAAATTTATTGCACAAATGCTTCTTTCTTTTCAATAACTCTTAGAAGCCTATTGTCAGCATCTGATGTTAGATTTGTAATTTTAGCGGCTGGTAAGATGTATGCAGCAGCTTTAACTGCCTCCCAGAGGTCACACTCGCAGTTGAATTGCCTTCCATTAGAATAAATATCTCTCTAGAAGATGCTCCACAGGTTCTCAATGGGATTCAAATCACAGCTATTTGAAGGCCAGTCCATAAGAGAATCTTCAACAAATCCCTTTTCTTTCAACCAGGATTTAGTAAACTTTGATGCATGACTTGGTGCGTTGTCTTGTATATAGATCATAGATCTATGCTTGGCTAAAGACTGGTTATCAAGCCATTCAAATAAATATTTCTCTAGAAAATCACAGTAACTTTTGGAATTCATTTTAACCCCGTCTTTCAGTTTAAATGAACCCACGAGCTCATTACCAATAATCCCAGCCCATATCATGATCCCACTGCCGACTTGTTGGCGTTTAAAAAAATTCTTGAGTCAGTTTGCTTGCAAACCTATCCATCGGGCCCATCCATCGGGCCCATAGAGGGTGATCCTTGATTCGTCTGTAAAAAGCACTTTACTGAAATTAGTTTTCATATATTTTTTTGCCCACTGCAATCTTCTTTCCTTATGTTTTTTTGTTAAAATGGGTTTCTTTATTTGATTTTTACATCATCAAATTTCCTTAATGCTTTGCACCTTGTTTCCCTTGACACCATAGGAGCTCCAGCTGCCTCAAATATGAACGCATTTGACGCATTTGGGTTTCTTATTAATTCTCTTCGGAGATGTGATAGATCTCGCTTTGTTAAATTCCTGAATTCAGCCTGGGACTTTTTTTCCTTGGTTGAATTCCCATTTGACATATTTTCTTGATTGTTCGATGATACCTTTTCAAATCCTTAGAAATTTGAAGCGAAGACTTTCATTTACTAATTTATTTCATTATACAGTTCTTTTAATTCATTATTAGTTCTTTTTTACAAGACATAATACTAAATTCTAGTTCTTGCAAATAATCTCTTGACACTGCAAATTGCTACAATTACGGAAAAAATACTAAATATCAATCTGAAATTGAAAATTGGGACTTAATTGCTTTCATGCTTACATACATAATAGTACAAATTATTTCATTGCATAACACATCTCTATGAATTTTACATAAAATATTTGACAATACCTCTTTTGCATATAATCTCGAGACGCTTCTTAGTAACGTATTGCCGGGCAAACATTTTAAGAATATTAGAAGATTCTTATGTTCTTGTTAATAAACAGTGAATAGAGTTGACCTTGTTGGGTATTCGAAAATACAAACGCAATAACATTCGCTTTCTATTATACTCATATTATGGTATCTGATAGCAGCAGTGTGCTACTAGTTGAGGTTGTATTTGTATACAGAGCCACCAACTGTGCCTACATTTTCATTCAAGAGTTGATTGATCAGAATACAATTCTCCAGAAAGAAGAATGATAACAATAAATAGTTTTACAAAAGACTGTCAGCACGATACTTAACAAAGCTTATATGTTTAGAATTTGTATCATGAACGTCAATGGCGGGAAAAATCGACGATATTGAACCACGTTTGACTTCAATCATTTCAGCTTCCAAAACTTTCTAATAAAAAAGTAGCCTTCGTGAATTTCCACTGCATCACATATCAAAGACAAAGAATTTTTTTCAATTTACACTGAAATTTTCGGCAGAATGTTTCAAGGTCTAAATTGGGATACATATGTATATATTGATGAATCTGTTTCTCTTTCTTTCTGTTTGTCTCTATATCTCTGTCTGCCAGCCTCACTCCCTCATCTCTCTCACTATATATATATATATATATATATATATATATGCAATTCAATGATGATTATAATGCAATGAACGTCTGAGTAATCTGTTGATAGTATTCAAATAATAATAATAATAATAATATACGTGACACCATTTAAGTCGCTTGAAGGAGAAAAGAAAAAGGAAAGAAAGAAAAAAAAAGAAAGGCGAGAGTTAAATTTAGACGATAAAGGAAAGCCATCACGAAAGGGACATTAAGCGGTGTTATTTTGACAAGGAAAAATGGTGAAAATTTTTATTGCCATTTTCGAGAATTCTAAATAGATAAACATTTAACTGTGTCACGGGAATGCTTCCACAGAATTCTAAAGAGATAAAGATTTAATAGATCATCCGTTGACCGAGAAATAAGAATGTCCGTTGACCACACACGAGTTGCGAAAACAAAGAAAAACCAAACCATAGGTTAAGTCTTTGTCGATGGGAAGATATCATTTGGACAAGGCATCTGGGTTATGTTGGAATTTGACTATGACAGCGAAACTATTTCATTAGAAATTGGCAAAAATTTCGTTGACGATTTCCATATGAATTCGGCTGTGAATTGGCGAAATTGTTTTATCGTATCAGTGGTTGGCGCCGGAGAGTGAGAGTGTCTGGTTGACCACCCACTTGTTAATTTGGCGAAAATCTCATTGATAGGTACCAGGTGACATTGAGGATAAGAGCTGCGATTAAGGGACCACACTACGAAAGAAAAGAGAAAGAAAGAAGGAAAAAGGAAAAGAAAAGATATTATTTTTTTTTTCGAGCAAGATTTTTTTTGAAAACAAGGCTGGTCTGGTCACACCCACACTGCTGGCCGCCCATTGACTGAATGTTAACGAGATCCAGGCGGAGGTGATCATGTGATGCAGGGGCGAACTCGACTTGCATTACGGCCCCGACGACTGATTGATTTCCTCTACCTAAGATCACTTCACAACGTGGGTAGGCAGACTGGAGATCAAGGTAGTTACTTCGATAACAAGACGTTGGAGGCGAGTTGGGAACGACGAGGCTGATATCGAATCTAACCAGATTCCCATCCGAATCACCAAAAAGTTAGAACGTCACATTTGGGTGCCGCGACCAATACCAAGTCAGTTGGTCGTCACAGGACGGGATGGCACGACTGACGCAGACAGGCAGACGTCACGTTTGGAGCGGCGACACCAGCGGGGGACGTCACACACACACACACACACACACACACACACACTGGCTATTTCGAATAAAAACGTTACAATTTCATTTTCTCTCTGCAGTGTGACGATAGCTTAGCGTCTAGTCAAACTGAAGAGCTGTGATACAGCAAAACAGTCTGTCTGTAGATGACAATATATCACAATATATATGCTCCAAGAAAAACAGGTTGAACTGTCGAGAGAAAGGGGTGGGTAAAAAACAGCGGCTCCTACTGCCACTAATGCATTTCTCTTGAAGAACGACTGGAGTTCTCCTGGCCACTGGTATATTTCGTATAGAAAAAACGTTAAAATTTACATTTCCTTCTTCTGTACGACTATTTCTTACGGTAGGATCTCTGACTGATGTCAAATCGGTCACGTTTAAATCCCGGCTTGAAGCTATCGGGCGTCTAGCCACAGTCAAGAGATGCGATACAGCGAAACAGTCGGTCTTTGAAGTTTTATTTTTTGCTATATATATATATATATATATATATATATGGTATATTAAAGACTTAAAGGTACTAGTATTAATCATTTTAATCATTTGTTTCTGGACTTGAATTGTCTAAATATTGACCAAATGTTCTGAATCTCCGAGCTATTTCGGCTATTATTTAGCCATTATCAAAGATGATTTTAAACTGAATGTATACTGTGGTATGTCCAATAAAAAACGGAATATGTAAAAATGTTACTAAACCTAAAATATATGTCCGCTATGTAGAGGATAATATTATTTACCTGAAAACAAAAAAATAGTAAATGATAATCTCAAAAGTAATTTGAAAGAAACGCTATCTTTAACGTTACCTATAATAAAATAACTCCCATTTTTAGACATTCTTGTAGAATCCAAAATTAACTCATTCACTACTTCGCTATATAAAAAAAAAAAACAAAAAAAACATGTAGACACTGTTATCAATTTAATTTTATGTGTGAATGTTCAGTTAGATTTAAAATAGACTTTATGCAAAATTTCTCAAGAGAACGCACTCGTATCCTTTTCCTTTTTAAAGAACTTAATAAAGTGAAAGAGACGCTAGTAAACAACGGTTCATGAACTACCTCATCGATCCAGATTAGACAGTTATATCTGAAGTAACCAATAACAGGACTCAACATACTGATAACAACAATATCATTAACCTTTTCTCTAAAATTCAAAGCCAGTTAAAATTATTATAAGCAAAATTATTTCTCTCTTAAAACATTATAAAGAGACACAAAATCCTATTCGACGAGAGCAAGAAAATTAAATTATCTACTATAAACAATGAAAATAGCTAACTTTATCACCAGCAGTAACAACACAGCTGTTTGATGTAAATTACAAATAACCAGTATCATTTATTAATTCACGTGCCTGTCTAGTAAGTTGTTGATCAAACCGAATTCATGAATAATTATATTGGACATAGCAGTATATCCCTCATTAGAAAGCTCCCGTTACACCTCGCTGATCAGCGTGGTTTAACGGGAGCTTTCTAGTGAGGGAATGGAGTTGATTAGGATCCATTTAACCACACACGAAAATCTATCAAACATCCGCAACATACTAATATATACAATTATAACAGCCTGATCCACATGTAAATATATACTAAAAATGACGGAAGCACTAATTATAAATAAGAAAAAGCCAAAAATAAATGACATCAAAAATGATCACGAACATATTGTGCTGTCCGTGATTGGGAACTAAAAAAAAAATTCTAATAAATCTAGATTCATACATAAATAAATCCATACATTTAGTTAAAATTAAAAAAGAAATAAATATCAGCCTTGACATGGACTAAAAGATTAGCCGAAAGCGATCGAAGATGCCGAACTTGTGGACAATTTTTACACAAAAAAATTATGTAAAAAAAAAATAATCGTTTTATCTTGTCAGTCGTCTTTAACGAATCTGTTATAAAAGAGGGATCTCTGTCCAAAACAGATTTATATATATATATATATATATATATATATATATATATATATATATATATATATATATATAAGTACCAGTAAATTTTTACGACTTAAATATTTTAAGTAGGTACCTCCACTAGGTCGTGTAAACAAGCGGCATATCATGATGAAAAAAGGCCCATAGATCAAAGAAAAAAATTTTTGTCATCAATATATATATGCTATTATTAAGAGGAAAGACCAAAGTATGTTTTGTTCTTTTTTGAATTTTTTTACTACCATCTAGCACGTTGAAAATTTTAGTTAAATATCTTGTTTTCCTCTTTTTACGACAGCGTTGGAAAAGAGAAAAAAGTTTGTTTTATTTTGCGCTTTTCCCGAGGAAAATACACGTCTTGTTGAAAATTCTAGTAAAATTGAAATAATTGTCGGATTTTAATGAAACTTTCAGAAAATATTCAGAACGAATGAAATTATTTTTGAATTTTTTTTTTAGAAAATCTTGGTAAAAATATTTTTTTATGTTTCCACCCTCTTACATATTTTCATGAAATTTCGGAAATTGAATTTTTAAGGGTGGGATATTTTGTATTAGGTAAAACAGGAGGTTTGTCTTTGTCAAACAGAAACACCATTTACCAAAAATCTGCTCTCATTTGTAGAATAAAAAACGCAATAAAATTAAGACATTATTTAATTTGAAAAGCTTTTTCTAGCTTTTGTAAAAAAGTTATATTAAGTTCATTATTATCTGAAGAATTAAAAAATTTTGGTGAATAATGTTTTCTTAGAAGAATTTTTTTTTTCACTTTAAAAAAATTTATTTATAATGTTAATACTTCAAAAATCGTGTTTTAAAATCTTCAGTGCTTTCAAACTTGCAATTTGGTGATATGCTTAAGTGAAAAGTAAATTTATAAATGGAAATTTGTAAAGCTCATATCAGTCATTTGAACCCGAATATATTTAAAATAATTTTAAAAATATTATTTATTGAAAAAAATGTTCCGAATTTGTATGCATGGGAATCTATAGATGATATAATCCTTAAAAAGTTCACATGATTTGATTGTCGTCTGAGGCACTGCAATTATTCCCTTTAATATCCAGTTCCGTTTAACATCGTTAACGTGTTTGCAAAAAGTCATTTCAAAATTTCTAAGTTAGTTTTAATTTTTGTTAATTACTTTTTTACTAAATATTTTTATTTTAAGTATTTATTTTAGTTTGGGTCATATTTCATTGAAGTAATTTTTTGTTTAAGTTAGTAAGTTATTAAATAAGATAAGAAGATTAACAAACTAAGAAACGAAACCCAAACTAAAAAAAAAAGTATGAAATTAAAAATAAATATTAAATAATTGCTGAAAAAATGTGAATATTTTAAAAATTAAAAGTTAAAAGCCAAAAATTTCGTACGCTTACATTTCGTAAAAAAATATATCAATTTTGTTCATCCATAATAGCTGTCATCACCTCTTAACTTTTCAATAACATCGATAACGTGAATAAAGTCATGAGAAAATTCAGACTCATCTTTAAGAAATGTCAGGATACAATTTTTTATGCTATAATTAAGTAATGTTTGTTTCAATTCGGATTAATTTAACTTTAAATTTTCTAATTTTACTCAAATAACGTGTCAAAAATATACAATTTATTTTAGTAAGAAGTTTAAATTCGAAAATGTTTTTGCTTACAAATTTCTTAAAATTTAAGAAAATGGCCGCTTTTAAGAAATTAAAAAAAATCAACATATATTTGATATTGCTATCTATATAATTTCTATTTGAAATACACCAGAATATTTTAGTTACTGGAAAAAATAAATTTAATGCTTTAGATTTCGATTAAAGCTAAAAAAAATCTTTAAGAATTCTTTTTCATTTTAAAAATATCGTTTTAAACCTTAGGTATCGAAAAATTGAATGGAGGTACCTAATTTTAAGCAATCTAATGTTTTATTGCTTTTTAGACACTTTAGCTTTATAGACTTCCGTTTGAAGATGATGTCTAGAAAAATAATAATTAAATTTAAAATACCATATAACAACAAAATAAATTTACGATTTTATAACTACTATAGAAATTAATACAATATAAATTTCATAAATAAGAGAAGAACCAAATTTTTTACGTACATCTCATATGACATTTTATATCATTTCCTTTATTATTTATTCTATATTTTCTCAGAAAATTTTAAACAACTCTTAAAACACCAGATAATGATAACATAATCTATGAACATCCGTATGTATATAAAAGGCATCTTTATGCTAATCTATAATCAATGTCAAATTCTTTTTTTAAATACTGGTCATTTAAAGATTGTAATAAGCTTTTAGACTTATGATTAGAAAAAAGATGTTTTACATAACAGTATACTGAAATTGAATTTTAAAAGATTTAACAAACTTATAAATTATTGTTTATAAAACTGTAAAAGGAAATCATGAAAAACTTATATCATATTATTTTTTTTTCCTTCAGACAATATTATACTTGACAAATATTATTCATAAAAAATATGAGGATTCTCTAATTAATAATGTTTTATTGTGTTATGTATTTTACAATTCAGAGTTCATTTTCCGTAAATGGTCGTTAGATTTTATGTTGTTTTTATTATTCTTTTGTTTATTTTTTTCTTTTATTTGTGTTTTATTTAGATTGTTTTTTGTATTTTATATTTTATTAATTGTTTTTTTTTTAATATTTGATCATTTTTTAATTAACTTTTCAAACACCTTTCGAACAAAAATGATAATTTTTTAATAAAAACCTGCGGTTGATCGTACTACAAAATACATACATGCATACATACAGATATAACATTTTACATATATATATATATATATATGTGCGTGTTCTGTGTTCATATATATATATATATATATATATATATATATATATATATATATATATATACATAAGAATATCGTACAAATTTTTATAACTGAATCAATAAGCTGTCAGATCCTCATACGTCGAAACCGACGGGAGAGTCCATTATTATTATAATTATTATTATTATTATTATATATTATTATTATATATATATATATATATATATATATATATACATAAGAATATCGTACAAAATTTTATAACTGAATCAATAAGCTGTCAGATCCTCATACGTCGAAACCGACAGGAGAGTCCATTAATATATTATTATTATTATTATTATTATTATTATTATTATTATATATATATATATATATATATATATATATATATACATAAGAATATCGTACAAAATTTTATAACTGAATCAATAAGCTGTCAGATCCTCATACGTCGAAACCGACGGGAGAGTCCATTATTATTATAATTATTATTATAATTATTATTATTATTATTATTATTATATATTATATATATATATATATATATATATATAAGAATATCGTAAAAAATTTTATAACTGAATCAATAAGCTGTCAGATCCTCATACGTCGAAACCGACGGGAGAGTCCATTATTATTATAATTATTATTATTATTATTTATTATTATTATTATTATTATATATATATATATATATATATATATATATATATATACATAAGAATATCGTACAAAATTTTATAACTGAATCAATAAGCTGTCAGATCCTCATACGTCGAAACCGACGGGAGAGTCCATTATTATTATAAATTATTATTATTATTATTATTATTATTATTATATATATATATATATATATATATATATATATATACATAAGAATATCGTACAAAATTTTATAACTGAATCAATAAGCTGTCAGATCCTCATACGTCGAAACCGACAGGGGAGAGTCCATTATTATTATAATTATTATTATTATTATTATATATTATTATATATATATATATATATATATATATAACACCCATAACCTGCTGGTCGATTCACTTAGAATATAGCCATAACAGCATCATATCTAGACATTCTGCAATTATTTTAAGTACTTTAAGTACTTTCATTAAAAAAAAAAAAGACAAAAAAAAAATTTGATTTAATGGATATAACAGAAGTAGTCTGTATTTACTCAAACGAAGTTAGCCGAGGACATGTATAAGTAAAACAGTTAATATAAAGACACACTTCATATCACAATTATTTCAAATTCAGTTTCTCAGCGTTCTACCAGGGATGTAAAAGATGATACATATATAAAGCAGTTGTTAAGTTTAAGAAAAAATTGTTGAAAGAACAAAGAAAAATAAGACGGAAACCATTAAAAATCGCCATTTGTCGCTATTTACGCGGGTTTTCACTATGGACACATTTATCAAGTTAAGTAACTGTGAAACGATCAATTTATTGTTGGCTATTGTTGAGTAAATTTTGTATTAGATTGAAAATTGAGGGAGTTTTTGTTTAAAATTAGTGTTGAAATCAATTTCTGTTGAAATCGCTTTGTTCTGAAATCGATTATTTTTCGCGGTTTTTCACTAAATGCAGTGGTATAGAAATAAAACGAAGTATCGTTCAGCTCTTCATGATGTAACATACATACCGTGTTTGAACGAAATCGAGGAAAACAATTGAATGTATCGATTTTGACCGGCTTTATCGATTATTGATTAAAAGAATATTGATATCTTTCGCTTAAAACCTATCGCTTACCTTGTAAAATGTTTGTGCCAGGTTCTGTCAAAATTGCTTGGATGGATCTCGAGTGAAATGGCATCACGCAGACTGACATACACACATACACCATCAGTTTATAGATAGATAGATAGATAGATAGATAGATAGATAGATAGATAGATAGATAGATAGATAGATATGGACAGTCTGATATAGATAGATAGATTGATAGATAGATAGATAGATAGATAGATAGATAGATAGATAGATATGGACATTCTGATATAGATAGATAGATTGATTGATAGATAGATAGATAGATATGGACAGTCTGATATAGATAGATAGATAGATAGATAGATAGATAGATAGATAGATAGATAGATAGATATGGACAGTCTGATATAGATAGATAGATAGATAGATAGATAGATAGATAGATAGATAGATAGATAGATAGATAAATAAATAAATAGATATGGACAGTCTGAGATAGATAGATAGATAGATAGATAGATAGATAGATAGATAGATAGATAGATAGTGGTAAATGTGGCATTTTCAGGAAACCTTCCTATAGCAATTAACTAAATGTAAATTAGATGTGGCACAAATGATGAAGACTGCAGTGAGTATCGTACTCATTATTACTCAGTCGTAGTTGATGGAGCGAGAAAAGCTCGTTAACCATTACACCAAGTAGAAGGTCATCAGAAAATATTCATAGAGTTTATATGTGGCAAAAGCACAAAATATAGAGAAAATAGAGAATTCAACTCACTGCAGGTCGTAACGAGCCAGAGAATTTTATTAACGATTACATTACGTCTATGTGATCGAAAACGCTACCGAATATAACACAAGTTCGAGGTTTAATGTGATTTTATTGGTAGTGTTATGGAGAAAATTGTCAGAGCAACTCGGCTCTTCTCATTTTAGGGAAGAGAAAAAAATCTATGGATTTTACAGAGTATCGGCGTCGCTAGCGAATGTGACACATGGTCGAAATTTAAAGAGAGTTTAAGAGCAATACTGCTGAAAAAATTCTTAAGCACCCTCGATACATCTCTTTTTTGGGGAGGGAAAACCATTTTATATGGATTTTTTTGTCACGACCAAGTCGCTACCAAATGAGATAAAAGGACGAAGTTTAAAGTGGAAAAAATTTCTCAATCACCCTCGACACATCCCCTCATTGGGAGAGAGAAAACCATCGCATGATACCATGAATATGTAATCGATTTAATACGTCTGGTCTCTCATCAACATGACTCGAGCTTAGCTGAGAAAGTTGCGAAAAATAGAGAGCTTCTTTCAAATAAGTTAGCATCATCTGAATTATTTTTGACAGTTCCTATCCCTGGAGCGAAACTGAAAAGTTAAATAGTGCTTTGGGGAAAAAGGTATCACGAAAGAAAGTGATAATGGTTGCTATGAGACGATTTCTTTTTTTTATATTAGAAAAAATAAAGAGAAAGATACAAAAAAACCTCATTGTTCTCTTGCTTGCGTAAGGCGAACTCAGTAGTTAAGTAAATACGATTTTACTTACGGCTAAACACATGAACGTTCATTATTCTTTTTGGCGCAGATTAGCATGGTGATCTTTTCTTATTTGCCTTTTTTTCATAAAAATCAGTCATGCACCATCTGTCTGTTTTCTTATTTTTTGTTTGCATACGTTGAAAGAATAGAACGTAAACCAGAGCATTCCTCAAAGAATATTTTATAGTGCTACAACAATTTCTAACATTAAATTATAAATTACAATTTGAAAGAAGATTCCATAGAAATCTCAAACGGCAGATCCCATCGACTTAAATTTGATATGTCCGTATCAAGTCGTGCTGCTTCTTAAAATGTAATAGTGACACCATGGATATTCGTAACACACACACACACACAATATATATATATATTATATATATTATATTTTATCATATAGACATAACCATTTTACTTACTATAAAGATGCACCTTGGTTTCATCTTTCAACTTTTGGGGAGAATCTAAATGGCCATCTTTTTGAGTAAAATGGTTTTGTCTATATGATGAAATTTTTTAATTATCGCTCTACTATCGGTATCGAAACCGGGTTAATGCTGTGAACGAGAATATAAAGTTTCCATCATCGGATATATATATATATATTTATATATATATAATATATATATATATATATATATATATATATATATATAACTGTTAATTGGGAAAATAACCTATACGACAACATCTTGAGAATACTGCAATCGTGATTTGTATTTACTTGACCCCCCTTCCACTGATTCAGATTTTGACACAAGTTTGGTTTCTCATGGGGAACATGACTCGAGCCGCTGGTTTTAGCTGTTCATAGAAAGTGGTGCGTCAAAAATAGCTGGACCAAGCTAGTCAGAGCTACAATTTCAAATAAAATGATTAGCGCATCATCTGAAATATCTCATTTCCTGAAAGACAAAATTCATTCACAACCGAACATGCATAATCATAAACTTTTTACGAAACTAAAAGAAAAGCATTTAAAAATTAAAAAATTTATAAAAGTGAATTAAAATAATAAAGAAATATATTTATAAAAAAAATAAAATCGACATAAAAATGGTTTCATTTATCTTCGTTTGTTATGTATAAAAGCAAAACAATTACCGTTTTCCTTAGTTTTAATTTACTTATAGTTAACAAAGAAGTATTTTTGGGCGTTCATAAATTGATAAAATTTAAAAACCTGAGATATGGGCTTTCACCTAGTTGAAAACCTTTCCGATTCTGTTGAATTGATCCTATCTGATTACGATCTGTTCCCAAACATTGAACTGTATCACAGTGTTTATAAAGCAATATCTGCTGTTGATGACTTTTTTTTAAGATGAAAGTGCCTTCACTATATGTAACCAAACACTGAAACGGAGAGGGATGAATTGTGTGGACCGCAAGGGTAATATGTTGAAAAATAAATCTCATTTAATCAAATTCTATGGGTTTATATTGGTCAGACAAAGACATTTTTAAAAGGCCATCGTAGTGAGTACACGTATATATTTTGCTACCTGTTTTCTTTTTCTCTCTGAAAGTGAAGGTAATAAAAATTTAGACCGGTTCTCATTAATTAAAAAAGAGTAAAATAAACTTAATGTTTAATAAAACTGATTTAATATTCAATATTTAAGAAAACAGTGAAATTTACTTAGGTTGATTTTGACAAATGTTTGCATAACAACGTCATCTTTGACATAATAGTCGGAAAACGAACGTATAACCTCCAGCACTATATATATTATATATATATATATATATATATTTATATGTGTGTGTACAACATATTTATATATATATATATATATATATATATATATATATATATATATATATATACATTCACATCTAAAGTATTGGAATGACAAGCAACAATATCCTGGTTTTAATGTTCAAACATTTGGATTTAAGAACCCATCACCTATTATTTGAACCCAAATTTTTGCAAAATTATTAATGTCCGTGATTTGCCCAGATGATGCATTTTAGATTGATTCTTTAAATAATAAATATTTCTGAATAACTACTCTTGGTCTAAGGCTTGGATTTCACCATTATAATTTGCATTTCGTATAAAAAGAATAAATCAACATGAAGAGAGAGAATTCAAGGCCTGAGAAAAGTAAGAAAACAATCTTAGACAACGCAATATATGCGGAACAAGAAAGACACTACTGGTGTCCTGGGCAACAGACTTAGAGCATGTCGGACAAGGAAAAGAACAACAGTTGATGACAGAAACATTGAGATATAGAATATATATATATATAGGCGAACGCTTGAACATGTCTTTGAGAGCAGAAATATAGAGGTCATACCACAATGTGCAAGCACCTCAAGAGCAATAAAATCGGAAGGTCAGATTGGAGTTTGCAAAGAAGTACATAGATGAGAGACAAAAGTTCAAGAATAAAGTTTTATAGACTGAGGAGATGCAGATTAATCTCTACTATAATGATGTCCAAAATATGGTGAGGAATCAAAAAAGCTGATCTGTGAAACATGTTAGAGGCAGTGTTATGTCTTGTCCTTGGGTGGTTGCTTCTGGAAGAGGCCCGTTTTTATTTATTAATGATGTAACTAATGATGGTAGAAGCAAACTCAATTCAGAATGCTGCAGAAACATTTTGCATCTCAGTTTACAAAGAAATACATCCAAACTAGTTCCTCTGATCTAATTGGCGATGAAAATTGGACGCAGATCTGATGCAAATTTTGTGAGCAATATTTATGCAACCAAATACTAAAAGGTATCTTCTTTAAGATTATATGATCCTTTGATTTTGCTCACCTGAAATATGGTAAGCTGATACATAAATTTGAGTGTTCAGGGATGTTTCGCAAATGAAATAATTAAAAGCTGAAAATCTGAAAATTGTCTCATATATATCTGTGGCTCTTAAACACAGATGTCTTCAGTGAACAACAAAGACAAAGGAATTTGCATTAGTGTTCCAATACTTATCGATTGTAGTGTATATATATATATATATATATATATATATATATATATATATATATATATATATATATATATATAGCAGCATGCCCCGGCGTTGAACGTGTTTGTTTCAAAAATCGTACGACTCATACAGCAATCGCTATCACTTGACTTAAAATATGTTTGCCCTTCCTTGCCTTTAAATGAGTGCCCTTTGCCGTGCTGATGTTGCTACATGCCTTACTTCTTGCCTATCTTACACTGCGAATTTTTTTCTAAGCTTTATACTAAACATTAAATCTGTTATGAAAAAAGAACTAAACAAAATGAACACAAAAGGATCAGCTTTAAAAACGGACACGTAACTGGAAAAACCGAATGAAAAAAGAATGTTAACAACAAATAATTTTTCACACCCAACCCAGTTCTGCGGAATCAGAATCAACGTTGAGTTTAAGCAAGCGAATGAGCCAATTAGAGTAAAGTTCGATGCAGATTTAAATTTTCCCCACTTGTGACGAATTCGGCTATCGATTTTTTTTTGCATGCTAGCATGCTAGTTAGCAATCGTGTCAGTCACCTGTTGGCTCTCACGCTGGCCAATATAATCTTCCTGCCTATTCGTGGCAGCCAGCATTAAGCTCTCACTCTGACCTGTAGAAAATAGCCGCAAACTCATGAAAACTGCCGTGGAAGCATGAAAAAATCGATTATTTTCACTATCGATGGGAGTTGGGAAATGCAATGCCGGTGTTGGGCTTGCCGCTAACTTGGAGCATGTGCATGTAAATTTTGGTGCAAATCCGTCGAAAATTGCGGCCGTGCATTCGTTACACACGCACACACATATATGCCCCCTCTCTCTCTCTCTCTCTCTCTATATATATATATATATATATATATATATATATATATATATATATATATATATATTGTGCGATGGGTAAAATTATCACCATTTTATATATTTAATTTCACGCATTCGCGTTGTTTCTTTTTTTATTCTTTCAACTGCAGAGTAAAATAGAGTCAATTGTGAGAAAAGAGCACCATGATACAATTTACTCCGCTAAACATTTGGGAAAGACATGCTCTACGGCTTGGAATTCTCGCCGGAATATGCAATACGAATATTTCAGTGTGTGTTGGTGTCAATCTGAGGACAGTGCAGAGGATTTAGAAAGAGTTTAATACTGAATACGGAAATGTCCCACTGATCCTTCTGATAATAAAATAACTGTCGAATTTGCTGGTGATGCCCTCAGACTTAACTGCATTGAGGAGGTAGTGATACCGTGTGTCAAAATGGTGGCTGCAGTAAATACCTATATCTTGAAACAGGACTCTTCACCATGCCAAACGACTAGGAGAAAACAGTCATGGCTATGAGATAATTTCCTTCACCACATAAAACCATACATGACTTAAATATCCAGAGTTCAATGATTATTATGTGTGAGGTGCAGATGAGCGATAAACCAACAAAACTCCTTGCCACACCAAAGATTAACTGAAAGCAAGGATTATGGCATCATTCAACAAATTAAACATGGAGACGATCCAGAATGTTTGCAGGAGATTCTGATGTCGTCTAGAGGCCATAGTTTAATTTAATGGCGATTTTATTGAATAAATTTATTCTAATAGTATTTCAAGATATTTTTCTGTAATTTTGGTGAATATACCTTAACAAATGTTATGTTAATATGATTTTCATTTTTGCGTAATTTAAATGAAAATTTATCCATCGAACCGTGTATATGAATAAAAAGAGCGAAGAGGAAATACTATACTTAGCCCACGAATTTCGTTCTCTGAGTGCTTTCTTCCTCCCAGGGGCCTATTATTAGAAGTATATAAGTAATTTCTGTTCAATATTTTTGTTTGCAATATCCTGTCTTTCATATGTTTGACCATTGCAATCTAAAATTAAAACGAATAAATATCATAAAAAAATTATCAATAAGAACAATATTTTTAAACTGTTACTCACGATGAAATGTTCTTACAACATTATGTGTTAAAATTCACAAAAACATTTCCATGTAAACAGACGTATTTTTCCTGAATGAGTTGCATAGATGTTTGGCTTACTAGTCACGCTAGGCTATTTGATGGTGTTGGGAGTTCCTTCAGAGGTGGCCCAGTATTTTGGCCTAAAACCAGACAAAACTTTCAATAATTTGTAAATTATTTTGCAAAATTTTATCGCCTGCTATCCATCATTGTTAATAGGTTCGATTCCCAAGGTGATGCATTATAGTAGGTCTTTGCCAAACTAAATTAAATTCTGCAATTATATACACCTATTCACATAAATATCTGAAAACATCAGCTAAATACAAAGACTCAAACAATCTAGCATTTATTTCACTCTCTTTCTTCCTCTCTCGTTTATATATATATATATATATATATATATATATATATATATATATATATATATAGAGAGAGAGAGCGAGATAGATAGATAGATAGATAGATAGATAGATAGATAGATAGATAGATAGATGTAAATTCATAGATTAGGATGTCGCCATGGAATATTTAAGCAAGTTGATCGATACAAATATTGAAAGTAGCAATGTTGAGCGAAGTTCTAGGCCCAACCATCTCTTTAATATCTAAATATATTCTAGAACAAGTGGGTTAAATGAATTTTAAAAAAGTAGAAATAATGTACCAAGGCAGGGTGAGGGTCTGGAGTAGCCTTTAAATGCCATCTGTATAAGTCCTTTTCCGTCATGTTCTTTTTCGGCAATAGAATCATGAATAGCACGCTTGTATTACAAAAGCATCCATGGTGTTTGGGGAAAATATTTTAGAAACTGAGGAACACTCACGCAAAATTCGGACAGAATCAAAAACACACACACGCGCGCACTCACAGAAACGCGCATATATATATATATATATATATATATATATATATATATATATATATATATATATATATATAAATTCATGAATCATTCATTTTTAGGGGAATAAAAAAAAAACAAATATAGAGGTTAATGATTTAAATGGCGAGAATACATCTTCGCAAACAATATAAATGAGATACATCAACCCCAAACCTGTATATGAATGATATGATCTCTGTTCATAAATTCCGGTTGCATAAGGTCTTTAAATTTTTACAAGCTTTCGTCTGTTCTACAGACATCCTCAGGTATTATAAAAGGGAAATTTTTTTTTTTACTTCTCGGTAATAAGAGGACAACGAAATTGAGATGAAATCCGAAAAAAAATAACACATTTCTCATAGCATTTTTTCGGATTTCATCTCAATTTTCGTTGTCCTCTTATTACCGAGAAGTAAAAAAAGAATATATGTCTTTTATATAAAAAGAATGTATGTCTTTATATATATATATATATATATATATATATATATATATATATATATATATATATATATTATTCTTGGGATGTTATTATTGTTACAAATAAATAATATGATATTCATGAAAGTTATAAAGAAAAGAAAATTAAGCAATACTATTGAAAATCTGTTTAAAATAAATTAATTAAAAATAAAGAAAATAAAATTACTCCCAGCATGCAACAAAATCTGTTCTTGCGGGAAATACGGACATCCTTCCAAAAGACGTGAGATTCAATCACTTCGGTCATGAACTGTCGGATGACATGTGTAATTTACCTCCGTGATAGGGTTAGTGATATTATGAAGTAACATCTCTATTTTCTAACATGAACATTTTCACAAATGTAGCGTAACATACACATGCACAAGTGCATAAATAATATTATATGAAATTACAATATATTTTCTCTACCATCTCTGTATAGTGTACTTTTATTTTTCCTGTTTTTATCTTCATAAAAACAAGCCTAAAAATCTACTACCACTACTCCGATTGTATGAGTGAATATTCTCATAAGATTATTCTGATCATCGACATGTACAAGAAAAATATACGAATATACCACAGGGAATATATTTATTTATTCATGAATTTTCGTATATATATTCCCATTTACGAAATCTGAGCGTATGTAAAATATGTTCGTATTTATTATTGTCCGAAGTGCTTCCATACAATTCATTAGCCATTTTCAAGCGGTACGTTTTTCGCCTCTATTCTTCCATTTATTTCTTCAGAAGTAGCATTCGTTAGTCGTTCTGGATGCAAGTAGTGTTAATTCCGTGTTTGGGTTGTTATTTTTCGTTGTTACCTTACTAATATATCGTTATGTTGAGCCTTGTATAAACCGTTTCATAAAGATTACATCAAGACGTCTTTTACGATAAAATATTTTTAGACAGTTTTATATTCAAGGGTTTTTTTTCCATGAGAACAGTTAAGTTTGTCTGTTTAAATGTTTCCTGAACGAACTGAGTTCGCTGAAGTTGTTGATGTGTTGCAAATATGGCTTCACATTTTTGTGCGTAATAACATATTAGGGCCCTGATGATTGGATTTGTAAAGGACTTCTAGTCAATGGTGTTTGTATTCATTGAAACATGGCTCAAAGAAAAATTGATCCTCAAATATGAAAAAAAAAAGATACACAAAAAATAAACATGTCTATTTAGCTATCTTTCTGCCTTACATTTGCATGACTGATGCTAATCGACAGGAGAATGAATCATGGTGCCTTCTCAGGCTAATAATCTCGGCTAACATGAAACATAACTGATAAGAAAGTTGGTTCACTGTGTCGTCTACGAGAATATATCACTCCAGAATCTATCTGACGTATCTATAAGTATGCCATTCGTCCATGCTTAGAATTTTGCTGTCATATACAGTTCGGTGCTTTTTCTATATATTTAACGATTCTTGCTAAAATCAAAAGAAAAATAAGTATTAATATTGTTGCTAATCTTGCCTCTCGCGTTCAGTTCGCCCTTAGATTGATTCTGTCTTTTCTATATAAAAAACTTTCGTGGTAATTCTTCTGATGTGCTCTTTTTATTAGCACCTATACTTTATGACTTTAAGCGCAGTACTAGATTTTCAACAATTCTCATCAGTTTACAATTGAATTGTCTGGATATAACCGCACATTCTATGCTTACAAATTCTGTCCTCGCATTCATCTCTTGTAGAACACACTTCCGGCTCTATGCATACCAGTTAACTTTGATCAATATCAACGACAGCAAATATGACATGATAAATGATGGCGAAGAAGGGATTTATCACAACATTTATAAAAACAGGAAAGGTTTCTTGCCGCAGCAACAAATACCACTTAACGATGCAGTCTTCTCACTTTTGGCCCTCTCCAAAATATTTTACCATTGAATGATTCTTATTCCCGATACATATATTCTCTGATAATATAGCCATATTTAGACATAATTTTACCCGATCTTGTTAACAAACTAAATGACGTCAAATGCACAACAGACTTTACCTTGAGATCTGAGTCCAACAACACGTTGCCTTTCATACATATATTGTTATATAGAAATAATAACGACTCCAAATTGAGGTTTTGTTGAATAGGAATAAAGTGTCGCTGCTGACACTTGAGTTTGAACATAGATCGCCAGTGAGTAAACACAGGCGATCCCGTTATCGAATTGTGGATCACATAACTATAAGGGAAGGCGCGTCACGTGTAAATGATCGCATTTATATTCTATCCTCAATTACTATTCGTATCACCGACTCTAGTCTATCCTCGATTACTATACGAACCGACTTCTCTACTCTATTCACTATACTATTTTACTATTTCTCCATTCAGATCACTATACAGGTTACTTGTCGAGCGAGTATTATCGAGCAATTTCTACTAGTACGATTGGTATTCGAAGGCGTCTGACGTCAGTATTGTTCAAAGGCGTTACTAAAGTTGTATCTGCGATTACAAAGACTTTACTACAATGAGCATTAAGAAAGTGACGACGAGTATTCGTTGGCACCACAAAAGTGTTAACGAGTGTTCGTTGGCATCTCAAAATTACACAGAAAAACTAAGAACAAGACTTATTTAGTCAATGTTTATTCACACCAATGTAACACGATCAGATCGAGAATAATTATATGATTCTATTTAAGTACACTAAGGATCTGCAGCCCCCAATCCTTACCTAAAGAAGAAATATACCGAGAAAACCCTTTCAAAAATTTCCAATGTGCTTATTATTTCACCCACAATGTTAAAAAAATTATACGAAAGATACAATTTAAAAAAATATACGTTTATTAACAAAAATATCCTAGACAAAAACAGATATTAATACTACATACTAAGTCCATAACATTCACAATCCAAAATAATCTATCTAAATTTAAAAATATAAAGATAATAACAACCACATCCCAAATTATTATGGATATCATCAGAACCAAAAATACACACAGCAAAAATAACTCTAAAGTTGATATATAAAAAAAAAATTACCAGAACTGTTAGTTACAATATAATGTGTTAACTTAGGTACATTGATGAGATTGCTAAATAAAAGAGCATACTATAATGAAAAATACGCCACACTTGACGAAAACAAACTTGTATCGTCTAAATGTTTATGTTATTATTAAGAGGAAAGACCAAAGTCTATTTTTATTAATTTTTAAACTTGTTCCTTCCTTTTAGAACATTCTAAATTTTGATTGAGGAAACCACAATTCTATAACTGCTAGAGGATTTACCCCTGCTAATGCGAAGACGCATGTGGTGCTTGCAAGATGGGACTGGAGCATATTTTAGTCAAATTCTCAGACATCTACCATGAAAGATGGATAGTTAAAGGAGGATAAATTACATAGCCTGAACCTTTCAGGCCTCAGTCCTTTGGACACAAACACGTGCGGCCACATAAAGCAGTTTTATACAGAAAGTATTAATAATGCAGAGACGCTTAATCTACGGATTATTGTGTCCTGCGAATCCATTCGACAATGTGTGGGAGTATCTGAAAGTGTCCGCCAATCTATGATCCAACGGGTGCATCGTATGTAGATGCAAGCAGGGAACATTTTGAAAATTTGTTGAGAGTTGCTGTGTTGGGCACAACATTGTCGTTTTGGACATAGGGTTATAAGGACATTTCACCTAGTTTTGGTGTCAGGAACCACACATAAAACATTGTAAAGTAATTTGAGATGGATTCTTGGATTGTAGATTAAACTGCGTCTACCGTAAAATTTAAACTTGATAACTCAAGAAAGAAGGATTGACGGACATAAGTTTGTATGGACTTCTGTCATTATTTTTGTGTGAGAGACACGCCTCCAATATTTGTAAGAGTATTTTTGATACACCTCTGTCATTCTCTCTGTCTCTCTCTCTCTCTCTCTCTATATATATATATATATATATATATATATATATATATATATATAGAGAGAGAGAGAAGAAGAAAATAGTGGGGGAAGAGGTAATGATTTTGAGTTAACCACCTGATGAGACCTTGGCTGTCGAAACCGCGGTTGTGCTCCAATCAGTATTTCATAATTTTAGAATATTAAATCAATTTACAGGTTTGATATTGAGCACTCTTTAACAAATATGATATTAAACAACAATTTTAGTGTTTGTTTAATTTCGTTTATATATATATATATATATATATATATATATATATATATATATATATATATATACTAGCAGCTTATTTGGCGTTGCCCGTGCTTGATTCAAAAAATCATACGACTCATACAGCAATCGCTATCACTTGACTCAAAACATTTTTGCCCTTCCTTGCCTTTAAAGGAGTGCCCTTTGGCGTGTTGATGTTGCTACATGCCTTACTTCTTGCCTATGTCACACTGGGATTTTTTTCTAAGTTCTATACTAAACATTAAATCTGTTACGAAAAAAGAACTAAACAAAATGAACACAAAACCATCAGCTTAAAAAAAAGGATTCGTAACTGGAACCCCCCAAAAAAAAAAATGTTAACAACAAATACTTTTTCACAACCAACCCAGTTTTGCGGAATCAGAATCAACGTTGAGTTTAAGCAAGCGAATGAGCCAATTGGAGTAAAGTGCCATGCAGATTTAATTTTTTCCCAATTGTGACGATTGCAGCTATCGATTTTTTTTTGCATGCTAGCATGCTAGTTAACATTCGTGTCAGTCATCTGTTGGCTCTCACGCTGGCCAATAGAATCGTCTTGCCTATTTATGGCAGCCAGCAAGAGGCTCTCACTCTGGCCAGTAGAAAATGGCCGCAAACTACATGAAAACTGCCGTAGAAGCATGAATAAATCAATTATCTCCACTATCGATTGGAGTTGGGAAATGCAACGTCGGTCTAGGCCTTCCTGCTAACTTGGAGCATGTGCATGTAAATTTTGGTACAAATTCGTCGACACTTGCGGCCGTGTATTCGTTACACACACAGGACACACACATCCTGCTTTTTATATATATATATATATATATATATATATATATATATATATATATATATGTGTGTGTGTGTGTGTGTGTGTGTGTGTGTGTGTGTGTGTGCGCGCGCTTTTGTTTGGGTGTATATAACATTTGATTCTGTATAGCATAACCCCATTTTATTGAACGCCTATGTAGAGTTTGCTTCAATACCACTTGTTTTTTTGTTTTTTTGAATGCGACACCTGTATTTTTTTAACAAGTGAAGCGCATGGTCTCATAAATTTTGTACCCTTCATCACCCTACGTGAATTAAACATTTTGCGCGCTGACTAATTTCCAGCGGAGCGGATGTTTGTCCTTATTTTCTGAGATTTGTAGGACCATTGGCAAGTGATCACTACCGTGTCTGCAAGTACATTCCAAGAGAAATATATATCCATCGATGAATCACTATTGCCGAGTAGCTGCCAGTAAATAGATATATGTAAGTCGGAGTTATTAATAATTGTTTCTAAAGTCCATCGTTTTTGGTTTGTGTCTTTACAACCGCATATAATGATGTGTCACTTAAAATCCCCGAGTAACTTAAACGCTGCAGGAAGTTGTCTTAGGCTTTCATGAATTTCAACTTCATTTACTAACTCATTCGGTGTGATGTATACTGAGAAAATATTTATTGTCTTCTGTAACTTCACATTAGCAGGAATCACCTGGAAAGTAGTTGTTAAATTTATTTTGTATTGAGTTATATCATTCCTAAATAGGATGAATGTGCCGTCTGACAGTCGAATCCCAGGGTCAGGTGTGTAGTTGTATTGATGCTATCCTTTTATATTCAGTTTGCCATTTTCTTTAAGGAATATTGGCAACTGCCGATGACAGGTTTGTTATTAGTAGAAGCAGTTCATATATATTTACCTTTATTCTTCGGCATTTCTATTGGATGACATGTTTTTTATTAGTAGAAGCAGTTCATTTATGTTTACCTTTGTTCCTCGGCAGTTCTATTGGATGACATGTTTTTTATTAGTAGAAGCAGTTCATTTATGTTTACCTATATTCTTCGGCATTTCTATTGGATGAGATGTTTTTTATTAGTAGAAGCAGTTCATTTATGTTTACCTTTGTTCTTCGGCATTTCTATTGGATGACATGTTTTTTATTAGTAGAAGCAGTTCATTTATGTTTACCTTTGTTCTTCGGCATTTCTATTGGATGACATGTTTTTTATTAGTAAACAGTTTATTTATGTTTACCTTTGTTCCTCGGCAGTTCTATTGGATGACATGTTTTTTATTAGTAAAGCAGTTCATTTTATCTTTACCTTTGTTCTTCTGGCATTTCTATTGGATGACAGGTTTTTAAAGCGGTTCATTTTGTTTAGTAGAAGCAGTTCAGTTTTATGTTTACCTTTGTTCCTCGGCAGTTCTATTGGATGACAGGTTTGTTATTAGTAGAAGCAGTTCATTTATGTTTACCTTTGTTCATCGGCAGTTCTATTGGATGACATGTTTTTTTTAGTAGAAGCAGTTCATTTTATATTTTACCTTTGGTTGGATGCAGTTCTATTGACATGTTTTTATTAGTAGAAGCAGTTCATTTATGTTTACCTTTGTTCCTCGGCAGTTCTATTGGATGACAGGTTTTTATTAGTAGAAGCAGTTCATTTATGTTTACCTTTGTTCCTCGGCAGTTCTATTGGATGACAGGTTTTTTATTAGTAAAACAGTTCATTTATGTGGACCTTTGACCTGCAGTTCTATTGGATAGGTTTTTAGTAGAAGCAGTTCATTTATGTTTACCTTTGTTCCTCGGCAGTTCTATTGGATGACAGGTTTTTTTATTAGTAGAAGCAGTTCATTTATGTTTACCTTTTGTCCTCGGCAGTTCTATTGGATGACAGGTTTTTTTAGTAGAACAGTTCATTTATGTTTACCTTTGTTCCTCGGCAGTTCTATTGGATGAAGGTTTTTTATTAGTAGAAGCAGTTCATTTATGTTTTTACCTTTGCAGTTCATTTATGTTTGCTTTTGTTTCCAGTTCTATTGGATGACAGGTTTGTTATTAGGATGATTTTACCTTTGTTCCAGTTCTATTGGATGACAGGTTTTTATTAGTAAGCAGTTCATTTATGTTTACCTTTGTTCCTTGGCAGTTCTATTGGATGAGATGTTTGTTATTAGTAGAAGCAGTTCATTTATGTTTACCTTTGTTCTTCGGCATTTCTATTGGATGACATGTTTTTTATTAGTAGAAGCAGTTCATTTATGTTTACCTTTGTTCCTCGGCAGTTCTATTGGATGACAGGTTTGTTATTAGTAGAAGCAGTTCATTTATGTTTACCTTTGTTCCTCGGCAGTTCTATTGGATGACATGTTTTTTATTAGTAGAAGCAGTTCATTTATGTTTACCTATATTCTTCGGCATTTCTATTGGATGACATGTTTTTTATTAGTAGAAGCAGTTCATTTATGTTTACCTTTGTTCTTCGGCATTTCTTTTGGATGACAGGTTTTTATTAGTAGAAACGGTTCATTTATGTTTACCTTTGTTCCTCGGCAGTTCTATTGGATGACAGGTTTTTTATTAGTAAAAGTTCTTCAGTTCATTTATGTTTACCTTTGTTCCTCGGCAGTTCTATTGGATGACATGTTTTTTATTAGTAGAAGCAGTTCATTTATGTTTACCTTTGTTCCTCGGCAGTTCTATTGGATGACATGTTTTTATTAGTAAACAGTTCATTTATGTTTACCTTTGTTCCTCAGCAGTTCTATTGGATGACATATTTTTTATTAGTAGAAGCAGTTCATTTATGTTTACCTTTTGTTCCTCGGCAGTTTTCTATTGGATGACAGGTTTTTTATTAGTAAACAGTTCATTTATGTTTACCTTTGTTCTTCGGCAGTTCTATTGGATGACAGGTTTTTTTTAGTAGTAGAAGCAGTTCATTTATGTTTTACCTTTGTTCCTCAGGCAGTTCTATTGGATGACATGTTTTTATTAGTAGAAACAGTTCATTTATGTTTACCTTTGTCCTCGGCAGTTCTATTGGATGACATGTTTTTATTAGTAGAAGCAGTTCATTTATGTTTACCTTTGTCCTTGGCAGTTCTATTGGATGACAGGTTTGTTATTAGTAGAAGCAGTTCATTTATGTTTAACTTTGTTCCTCAGAAGTTCTATTGGATGACATGTTTTTTATTAGTAGAAGCAGTTCATTTATGTTTACCTTTGTTCCTCGGCATTTTCTATTGGATGACATGTTTTTATTAGTAGAAGCAGTTCATTTATGTTTACCTTTGTTCCTCGGCAGTTCTATTGGATGACAGGTTTTTTATTAGTAGAAGCAGTTCATTTATGTTTACCTTTGTTCCTCAGCAGTTCTATTGGATGACATGTTTTTATTAGTAGAAGCAGTTCATTTATGTTTACCTTTGTTCCTCGGCAGTTCTATTGGATGACATGTTTTTATTAGTAGAAGCAGTTCATTTATGTTTACCTTTTTCCATGGCAGTTCTATTGGATGACATGTTTTTTATTAGTAAAGCAGTTCATTTATGTTTGTTCCTTTGTTCTATTTGTTTTTATTGGATGACATTTATGTTTTTATTAGTAGAAGAGTTCATTTATGTTTTACCTTTGTTTCGGCATTTCTATTGGATGACATGTTTTTATTAGTAGAAGCAGTTCATTTATGTTTACCTTTGTTCCTCGGCAGTTCTATTGGATGACATGTTTTTTATTAGTAGAAGCAGTTCATTTATGTTTTACCTTTGTTCTTCGGCATTTCTATTGGATGACATGTTTTTATTAGTAAAACAGTTCATTTATGTTTACCTTTGTTCTTCGGCATTTCTATTGGATGACATGTTTTTTATTAGTAGAAGCAGTTCATTTATGTTTACCTTTGTTTCGGCAGTTCTATTGGATGACAGGTTTTTTATTAGTAGAAGCAGTTCATTTATGTTTACCTTTGTTCCTCGGCATTTCTATTGGATGACATGTTTTTTTTATTAGTAGAAGCAGTTCATTTATGTTTACCTTTGTTCCTCGGCAGTTCTATTGGATGACAGGTTTTTTATTTACCTTTGTTAGAAGCAGTTCATTTATGTTTAGCAGTTCCTTTTGTTCTCGGCAGTTCTATTGGATGACAGGTTTTTTATTAGTAGAAGCAGTTCATTTATGTTTTTATTCATCGGCAGTTCTATTGGATGACAGGTTTTTATTAGAAGCAGTTCATTTATGTTTACCTTTGTTCTTCGGCATTTCTATTGGATGACAGGTTTTTATTAGTAGAAGCAGTTCATTTATGTTTACCTTTGTTCCTCGGCAGTTCTATTGGATGACAGGTTTTTATTAGTAGAAGCAGTTCATTTATGTTTACCTTTGTTCCTCAGCAGTTCTATTGGATGACATGTTTTTATTAGTACGCAGTTCATTTATGTTTACCTTTGTTCCTCGGCAGTTTATTGGATGACAGGTTTTTTATTAGTAGAAGCAGTTCATTTATGTTTACCTTTGTTCCTCGGCAGTTCTATTGGATGACAGGTTTTTATTAGTAGAAGCAGTTCATTTATGTTTACCTTTGTTCCTCGGCAGTTCTATTGGATGACATGTTTTTATTAGTAGAAGCAGTTCATTTATGTTTACCTTTGTTCTTCGGCATTTCTATTGGATGACATGTTTTTATTAGTAGAAGCAGTTCATTTATGTTTACCTTTGTTCCTCGGCATTTCTATTGGATGACATGTTTTTATTAGTAGAAGCAGTTCATTTATGTTTACCTTTGTTCTCGGTTTTTCTATTGGATGACAGGTTTTTTATTAGTAGAAGCAGTTCTATTTATGTTTACAGTTCATTTTGTTCTTTGTTCGGCAGTTCTATTGGATGACAGGTTTTTATTAGTAGAAGCAGTTCATTTATGTTTACCTTTGTTCCTCGGCAGTTCTATTGGATGACATGTTTTTATTAGTAGAAGCAGTTCATTTATGTTTACCTTTGTTCCTCAGCAGTTCTATTGGATGACAGGTTTTTATTAGTAGAAGCAGTTCATTTATGTTTACCTTTGTTCCTCGGCAGTTCTATTGGATGACATGTTTTTTATTAGTAAAGCAGTTCATTTATGTTTACCTTTGTTTCTTCGGCATTTCTATTGGATGACATGTTTTTTTAGTTTTTTTAGAAACAGTTCATTTATGTTTACCTTTGTTCCTCGGCAGTTCTATTGGATGACAGGTTTTTTATTAGTAGAAGCAGTTCATTTATGTTTTACCTTTGTTCCTCGGCAGTTCTATTGGATGACATGTTTTTTATTAGAAGCAGTTCATTTATGTTTACCTTTGTTCCTCGGCAGTTCTATTGGATGACATGTTTTTGTTTAGCCAGTTTTCTTTACCTTTTGTTCTTCAGTTCTATTGGATGACAGGTTTTTTATTAGTAGAAGCAGTTCATTTATGTTTACCTTTGTTCCTCGGCAGTTCTATTGGATGACAGGTTTTTATTAGTAGAAACAGTTCATTTATGTTTACCTTTGTTCCTCGGCAGTTCTATTGGATTGGTTTTTTTTAGTTGAAGCAGTTCATTTATGTTTACCTTTGTTCCTCAGCAGTTCTATTGGATGTCAGGTTTTTTATTAGTAGAAGCAGTTCATTTATGTTTACCTTTGTTCCTCGGCAGTTCTATTGGATGACATGTTTTTTATTAGTAGAAGCAGTTCATTTATGTTTACCTTTGTTCCTCGGCAGTTCTATTGGATGACATTTTTTTTATTAGTAGAACAGTTCATTTATGTTTACCTTTGTTCTTTGGCATTTCTATTGGATGACATGTTTTTTATTTAGAAGCAGTTCATTTATGTTTACCTTTGTTCTTCGGCATTTCTATTGGATGAACAGTTCATTTTTTTATTAGTAGAAGCAGTTCATTTACGGTTGTTTACCTTTGTTCCTCGGCAGTTCTATTGGATGACATGTTTTTTATTAGTAGAAGCAGTTCATTTACCTTTTGTTCTTTTGGCAGTTCTATTGGATGACAGGTTTTATTAGTAGAAGCAGTTCATTTATGTTTACCTTTGGATGTTCTATTGTTATTTTTTATTAGTAGAAGCAGTTCATTTATGTTATTTACATTTATTTACCTTTTCCTCGGCAGTTCTATTGGATGACATGTTTTTATTAGTAGAAACAGTTCATTTATGTTTACCTTTGTTCCTCGGCAGTTCTATTGGATGATGACAGTTCATTTTTTTATTTGTAGAAGCAGTTTTTTTATGTTTACCTTTGTTCCTCGGCAGTTCTATTGGATGACATGTTTTTTATTAGAAGCAGTTCATTTATGTTTACCTTTGTTAGTAGAAGCAGTTCGGCAGTTCTATTGGATGACATGTTTTTATTAGTAGAAGCAGTTCATTATGTTTACCTTTGTTCCTCGGCATTTCTATTGGATGATATGTTTTTTATTAGTAGAAGCAGTTCATTTATGTTTTTTGTTCCTCGGCAGTTCTATTGGATGACATGTTTTTTATTAGTAGAAGCAGTTCATTTTTGTTTACCTTTGTTCCTCGGCAGTTCTATTGGATGACATGTTTTTTTATTAGTAGAAACAGTTCATTTATGTTTACCTTTGTTCCTCAACAGTTCTATTGATGACAGTTTTAGTTTTTTATTAGTATTGGAAGCAGTTCATTTATGTTTACCTTTGTTCCTCGGCAGTTCTATTGGATGACATGATTTTTATTAGTAGAAGCAGTTCATTTATGTTTACCTTTGTTCCTCGGCAGTTCTATTGGATGACAGGTTTTTTATTAGTAGAAGCAGTTCATTTATGTTTACCTTTGTTCCTCGGCAGTTCTATTGGATGACATGTTTTTTTAGTAAAACAGTTCATTTATGTTTACCTTTGTTCCTCGGCAGTTCTATTGGATGACATGTTTTTATTAGTAGAAGCAGTTCATTTATGTTTACCTTTGTTCCTCGGCAGTTCTATTGGATGACATGTTTTTATTAGTAGAAGCAGTTCATTTATGTTTACCTTTGTTCCTCGGCAGTTCTATTGGATGACATGTTTTTATTAGTAGAAGCAGTTCATTTATGTTTACCTTTGTTCCTCAACAGTTCTATTGGATGACAGGTTTTTATTAGTAGAAGCAGTTCATTTATGTTTACCTTTTGTTCCTCGGCAGTTCTATTGGATGACATGTTTTTTATTAGTAGAAGCAGTTCATTTATGTTTACCTTTGTTCCTTGGCAGTTCTATTGGATGACATGTTTTTTATTAGTAGAAGCTAGTTCATTTATGTTTACCTTTGTTCCTCGGCAGTTCTATTGGATGACATGTTTTTATTAGTAGAAGCAGTTCATTTATGTTTACCTTTGTTCCTCGGCAGTTCTATTGGATGACATGTTTTTTATTAGTAAACAGTTCATTTATGTTTACCTTTGTTCCTCGGCATTTCTATTGGATGACATGTTTTTTATTAGTAGAAGCAGTTCATTTATGTTTACCTTTGTTCCTCGGCAGTTCTATTGGATGACATGTTTTTATTAGTAGAAGCAGTTCATTTATGTTTACCTTTGTTCCTCGGCAGTTCTATTGGATGACATGTTTTTTATTAGTAGAAGCAGTTCATTTATGTTTACCTTTGTTCCTCGGCAGTTCTATTGGATGACAGGTTTGTTATTAGTAGAAGCAGTTCATTTATGTTTACCTTTGTTCATCGGCAGTTCTATTGGATGACATGTTTTTTTTAGTAGAAGCAGTTCATTTATGTTTACCTTTGTTCCTCGGCAGTTCTATTGGATGACAGGTTTTTTATTAGTTAGTTCATTTATGTTTACCTTTGTTCCTCGGCAGTTCTATTGGATGACAGGTTTTTTATTAGTAGAAGCAGTTCATTTATGTTTACCCTTTGTTCCTCGGCAGTTCTATTGGATGAACAGTTCATTTATGTTTTACCTTTTTTATTAGTAGGTTTTTTAGTAAAGCAGTTCATTTATGTTTACCTTTGTTCCTCAACAGTTCTATTGGATGATTTTTTTTTTATTAGTAGAAGCAGTTCATTTATGTTTACCTTTGTTCCTCGGCAGTTCTATTGGATGACATGTTTTTATTAGTAGAAAGCAGTTCATTTATGTTTCCTTTTTGTTCTTCGGCAGTTCTATTGGATGACATGTTTTTTATTAGTAGAAGCAGTTCATTTATGTTTTACCTTTGTTCCTCGGCAGTTCTATTGGATGACATGTTTTTATTAGTAGAAGCAGTTCATTTATGTTTACCTTTGTTCCTCGGCAGTTCTATTGGATGACAGGTTTTTTTATTAGTAGAAGCAGTTCATTTATGTTTACCTTTGTTCCTCGGCAGTTCTATTGGATGACATGTTTTTTATTAGTAGAAGCAGTTCATTTTATGTTTACCTTTGTTCCTCGGCAGTTCTATTGGATGACATGTTTTTTATTAGTAGAAGCAGTTCATTTATATTTTACCTTTGTTCTTCGGCAGTTCTATTGGATGACAGGTTTTTATTAGTAGAAGCAGTTCATTTATGTTTACCTTTTGTTCCTCGGCAGTTCTATTGATGACATGATTAGTACATGTTTACCTTTGTTCCGGCAGTTCTATTGGATGAGTAGAAGCAGTTCATTTATGTTTACCTTTGTTCCTCGGCATTTCTATTGGATGACATGTTTTTTATTAGTAGAAGCAGTTCATTTATGTTTACCTTTGTTCCTCAGCAGTTCTATTGGATGACAGGGTTTTTATTAGTAGAAGCAGTTCATTTATGTTTACCTTTGTTCCTCGGCAGTTCTATTGGATGACATGTTTTTATTAGTAGAAGCAGTTCATTTATGTTTACTTTTTTTGTTCCTCGGCAGTTCTATTGGATGACAGGTTTTTTATTAGTAGAAGCAGTTCATTTAATTTCTTTACCTTTTTGTTCTCTCAGGCAGTTCTATTGGATGACATGTTTTTATTAGTAGAAGCAGTTCATTTTGTTTGACTTTGTTCTTCGGATTTTCTATTGGATGACATGTTTTTATTAGTAGAAGCAGTTCATTTATGTTTACCTTTGTTCCTCGGCAGTTCTATTGGATGACAGGTTTTTATTAGTAAAGCAGTTCATTTATGTTTACCTTTGTTCCTCGGCAGTTCTATTGGATGACATGTTTTTTATTAGTAGAATGCAGTTCATTTATGTTTTACCTTTGTTCCTCGGCAGTTCTATTGGATGACAGGTTTTTATTAGTAGAACAGTTCATTTATTTTACCTTTGTTCCTCGGCAGTTCTATTGATGACATGTTTTTATTCTTAGATGCGGTTCATTTATGTTTACCTTTGTTCCTCAGTTCATTTATGTTTAGAACAGTTCTTTGTTCCTCGGCAGTTCTATTGGATGACAGGTTTTTTTATTAGTAGAAACAGTTCATTTATGTTTACCTTTGTTCCTCGGCAGTTCTATTGGATGACATTTTTTTTATTAGTAGAAACAGTTCATTTATGTTTACCTTTGTTCTTCAGCAGTTCTATTGGATGACAGGTTTTTTTTAGTAAAAGCAGTTCATTTATGTTTACCTTTGTTCCTCGGCAGTTCTATTGGATGACATGTTTTTTATTAGTAGAAGCAGTTCATTTATTTTACCTTTGTTCCTCGGCAGTTCTATTGGATGACATGTTTTTTATTAGTAAAGCAGTTCATTTATGTTTACCTTTGTTCCTCGGCAGTTCTATTGGATGACATGTTTTTTATTAGTAGAACCAGTTCATTTATGTTTACCTTTGTTCCTCGGCAGTTCTATTGGATGACATGTTTGTTATTAGTAAAAGTTCATTTATGTTTACCTTTGTTCCTCGGCAGTTCTATTGGATGACATGTTTTTTATTAGTAGAAGCAGTTCATTTTATGTTTACCTTTGTTCCTCGGCAGTTCTATTGGATGACATGTTTTTTTTTAGTAGAAACAGTTCATTTATGTTTACCTTTGTTCCTCGGCAGTTCTATTGGATGACAGGTTTGTTTTTTATTAGTAAAGCAGTTCATTTATGTTTTACCTTTGTTCCTCGGCAGTTCTATTGGATGACAGGTTTTTTATTAGTAAAAGCAGTTCATTTATGTTTACCTTTTTCCTCGGCATTTCTATTGGATGACAGTTTTATTAGTAAACAGTTCATTACATTTACCTTTTTTTCGGCAGTTCTATTGGAAGGTTTTTATTTATGTTCATTTACCTTTGTTCCTCGGCAGTTCTATTGGATGACATGTTTTTTATTAGTAGAAGCAGTTCATTTATGTTTACCTTTGTTCCTCGGCAGTTCTATTGGGACATGATTATGTTTTTTAGTAGAAGCAGTTCATTTATGTTTACCTTTGTTCCTCGGCAGTTCTATTGGATGACATGTTTTTTATTAGTAAAGCAGTTCATTTATGTTTACCTTTGTTTTTCGGCATTTTCTATTGGATGAATTTTTTATTAGTAGAAGCAGTTCATTATTCTTGTTTCGGTTCATTGGATGACATGTTTTTTTTAGTAACAGTTCATTTTTTTACCTTTTGTTCCTCTTTTCTTTTGATGACATGTTTTTATTAGTAGAAGTAGTTCATTTATGTTTTTACCTTTGTTCCTCGGCAGTTCTATTGGATGACAGGTTTGTTATTAGTAGAAGCAGTTCATTTATGTTTACCTTTGTTCCTCAACAGTTCTATTGGATGACATGTTTTTTATTAGTAGAAGCAGTTCATTTTATGTTTACCTTTGTTCCTCGGCATTTTTCTATTGGATGACATGTTTTTATTAGTAGAAGCAGTTCATTTATGTTTCTCCTTTGTTCTTCGGCATTTCTATTGGATGACAGAAAGATTTTAGAAGCAGTTCATTTATGTTTACCTTTGTTCTCGGCAGTTCTATTGGATGACAGGTTTTTATTAGTGAAACAGTTCATTTATGTTTACAATTTTTTTTTTTGTTCCTCGGCATTTTCTATTGGATGACATTTTTTTTATTAGTAGATGCAGTTCATTTATGTTTACCTTTGTTTCCTTGAATGTTCTATTGGATGACATGTTTTTTTTTATTAGTAGAAGCAGTTCGATTTATGTTTACCTTTGTTTTTCGGCAGTTCTATTGGATGACATTTTTTTTATTAGTAAAGCAGTTCATTTATGTTTACCTTTTGTTAATGTTCTATTGATGACAGGTTTTTTATTAGTAGAAGCAGTTCATTTATGTTTACCTTTTGTTCTTCGGCAGTTCTATTGACATGTTTTTTTTAGTAGAAGTAGTTCATTTATGTTTACCTTTGTTCCTCGGCAGTTCTATTGGATGACATTTTTTTTATTAGTAGAAGCAGTTCATTTATGTTTTTTGTTCCTGAAGCAGTTCTATTGGATGACATGTTTTTATTAGTAGAAGCAGTTCATTTATGTTTACCTTTTCTTCCTCGGCAGTTCTATTGGATGACATGTTTTTTATTAGTAGAAGCACTTCATTTTTTATGTTTACCTTTGTTCCTCGGCAGTTCTATTGGATGACATGATTTTTTTTAGTAGAAGCAGTTCATTATGTTTACCTTTGTTCCTGCAGTTCTATTGGATGACAGGTTTGTTATTAGTAGAAGCAGTTCATTTTTGTTTACCTTTGTTCCTCGGCAGTTCTATTGGATGACAGGTTTTTTATTAGTAGAACGGTTCATTTATGTTTACCTTTGTTCCTCGGCAGTTCTATTGGATGACAGGTTTGTTATTAGTAGAACAGTTCATTTATGTTTACCTTTGTTCCTCGGCAGTTCTATTGGATGACATGTTTTTTATTAGTAGAAGCAGTTCATTTATGTTTACCTTTTTTCATCATTCAGCTTACCTTGTTCTATTGGATGACAGGTTTGTTATTAGTAGAAGCAGTTCATTTATGTTTACCTTTGTTCCTCGGCAGTTCTATTGGATGACAGGTTTTTTATTAGTAGAAGCAGCATTTTGTTTCATTTATGTTTACCTTTTGTTCCTCGGCAGTTTCTATTGGATGACATGTTTTTTATTAGTAAGAAGCAGTTCATTTATGTTTACCTTTTGTTCCTCAACCAGTTCTATTGGATGACATGTTTTTTTTATTAGAAGCAGTTCATTTATGTTTACCTTTGTTCCTCGGCAGTTCTATTGGATGACATGTTTTTTATTAGTAGAAGCAGTTCATTTATGTTTTAGTTTGTCCTTGGCAGTTCTATTGGATGACAGGTTTTTTATTAGTAGAGACAGTTCATTTATGTTTACCTTTTTGTTCCTCGGCAGTTCTATTGGATGACATGTTTTTTTATTAGTAGAAGCAGTTCATTTATGTTTACCTTTGTCCCTTTTTTTTAGAGTTTAGTGAATCCATTTCTACCTTTGTTTGGATGACAGGTTTGTTATTAGTAGAAGCAGTTCATTTATGTTTACCTTTGTTCCTCGGCAGTTCTATTGGATTTATGTTTTTTATTAAGAAGCAGTTCATTTATGTTTACCTTTGTTCCTCGGCAGTTCTATTGGATGACATGTTTTTTTTAGTAGAAGCAGTTCATTTATGTTTACCTTTGTTCCTCGGCAGTTCTATTGGATGACATGTTTTTTTTATTAGTAGAAGCAGTTCATTTATGTTTTACCTTTGTTCTTCGGCAGTTCTATTGGATGACATGTTTTTTATTAGTAGAAGCAGTTCATTTATGTTTACCTTTGTTCCTCGGCAGTTCTATTGGATGACATGTTTTTTATTAGTAGAAGCAGTTCATTTATGTTTACCTTTGTTCCTCGGCAGTTCTATTGGATGACATTTTGTTATTACTAAAGCAGTTCATTTATGTTTACCTTTGTTCCTCGGCAGTTCTATTCTATTGACAGTTTTTTGTTTTATTAGAAGCAGTTCATTTATGTTGACTTGTTCCTTGAAGCAGTTCTATTGGATTCACATGTTTTGTTATTTAATGTTCATGATCATGGCAGTTCATTTATGTTTACCTTTGTTCCTCGGCAGTTCTATTGGATGACAGGTTTTTTATTAGTGAAGCAGTTCATTTATGTTTTACCTTTGTTCTCAACAGTTCTATTGGATGACAGGTTTTTATTAGTAGAAACAGTTCATTTATGTTTACCTTTGTTCTTCGGCAGTTCTATTGGATGACATGTTTTTATTAGTAGAAGCAGTTCATTTATGTTTACCTTTGTTCCTCGGCAGTTCTATTGGATGACATGATTTTTTATTAGTAGAAGCAGTTCATTTATGTTTACCTTTTTCCTCGGCAGTTCTATTGATGATATGTTTTTTTATTAGTAGAAGCAGTTCATTTATGTTTACCTTTTTTCCTCAGCAGTTCTATTGGATGACATGTTTTTATTAGTAGAAGCAGTTCATTTATGTTTACCTTTGTTCCTCGGCAGTTCTATTGGATGACAGGTTTTTTATTAGTAGAAGCAGTTCATTTATGTTTACCTTTTTGTTCTTCGGCATTTCTATTGGATGACATGTTTTTATTAGTAGAAGCAGTTCATTTATGTTTTACCTTTGTTCCTCGGCAGTTCTATTGGATGACAGGTTTTTTATTAAGTAGAAGCATTTCATTTATGTTTACCTTTGTTCCTCGAAGCAGTTCTATTGGATGACATGTTTTTATTAGTAGAAGCAGTTCATTTATGTTTACCTTTTGTTCCTCAGCAGTTCTATTGGATGACATGTTTGTTATTAGTAGAAGCAGTTCATTTATGTTTACCTTTGTTCCTCGGCAGTTCTATTGGATGACATGTTTTTATTAGTAGAAGCAGTTCATTTATGTTTACCTTTGTTCCTCGGCAGTTCTATTGGATGACATGTTTTTTATTAGTAGAAGCAGTTCATTTATGTTTACCTTTGTTCCTCGGCAGTTCTATTGGATGACAGGTTTTTATTAGTAGAACAGTTCATTTATGTTTTTTTTTTGTTCCTCAGGCAGTTCTATTGGATGACATGTTTTTTATTAGTAGAAACAGTTCATTTATGTTTACCTTTGTTCCTCGGCAGTTCTATTGGATGACATGTTTTTTATTAGTAAAGCAGTTCATTTATATTTACCTTTGTTCCTCGGCAGTTCTATTTGATGACAGGTTTTTTATTAGTAGAAGCAGTTCATTTATGTTTACCTTTGTTCTTCGGCAGTTCTATTGGATGACATGTTTTTTATTAGTAGAAGCAGTTCATTTATGTTTACCTTTGTTCCTCGGCAGTTCTATTGGATGACGGTTTGTTTTTAGTAGAAGCAGTTCATTTATGTTTACCTTTGTTCCTCGGCAGTTCTATTGGATGAGATGTTTTTTATTAGTAGACTTTAGTTCATTTATGTTTACCTTTGTTCCTCGGCAGTTCTATTGGATGACATTTTTTTTTAGAAGCAGTTCATTTATGTTTACCTTTGTTCCTCGGCAGTTCTATTGGATGACAGATTTTTTATTAGTAAAGCAGTTCATTTATGTTTACCTTTGTTCCTCGGCAGTTCTATTGGATGACAGGTTTTTTATTAGTAGAACCAGTTCATTTATGTTTACCTTGTTTGTTCTTGGTGATATGTTTTTTTTAGTAGGAAGGTTCAGTTTCTATTGGATGACAGGTTTTTTATTAGTAGAAGCAGTTCATTTATGTTTACCTTTTTCGGCAGTTCTATTGGATGCATTTTTTTATTGGATGAGGGTTTGTTCCTCAGCAGTTATTGGATGACAGTTTTTTTATTAGTAGACCAGTTCATTTATGTTTACCTTTGTTCTTCGGCATTTCTATTGGATGACATGTTTTTTATTAGTAAACGGTTCATTTATGTTTACCTTTGTTCCTCGGCAGTTCTATTGGATGACAGGTTTTTTATTAGTAGAACAGTTCATTTATGTTTACCTTTGTTCCTCGGCAGTTCTATTGGATGACATGTTTTTTATTAGTAGAAAGCAGTTCATTTTATGTTTACCTTTGTTCTCGGCATTTCTATTGGATGAATTTTTTATTAGTCAGTTCATTTATGTTTACCTTTGTTCCTCAGCAGTTCTATTGGATGACATGTTTTTTATTAGTAAAACAGTTCATTTATGTTTCAGCATTTTATTGGATGACAGAGTTTTTATTAGTAAAAACATTTCATATTTATGTTTACCTTTTTCTTCGGCATTTTATTGGATGACATGTTTTTTATTAGTAGAAGCAGTTCATTTATGTTTACCTTTGTTCTTCAACATTTCTATTGGATGACATGTTTTTTATTAGTAGAAGCAGTTCATTTATGTTTACCTTTGTTCCTCGGCAGTTCTATTGGATGACAGGTTGTTTTATTTACCTTTAGAAGCAGTTCATTTTATGTTTTTCTTTGTTCTGGCAGTTATATTGATTCATGTTTTTATTAGTAGAAACAGTTCATTTATGTTTACCTTTGTTCCTCGGCAGTTCTTTGGATGACAGGTTTTTTATTAGTAGAAGCAGTTCATTTATGTTTACCTTTTGTTTCCTGGCATTTCTGTTGGATGACAGGTTTGTTATTAGTAAAGCCAGTTCATTTATGTTTACCTTTGTTCCTCGGCAGTTCTATTGGATGACATGTTTTTTATTAGTCAGTTCATTTACCTTTGTTCATCCTTTATTCCTCGGCAGTTCTGTTTGGATGACATGTTTTATTAGTAGAACAGTTCATTTATGTTTACCTTTTGTTCCTTGGCAGTTCTATTGGATGACATGGTTTTTTATTAGTAAAGCAGTTCATTTATGTTTACCTTTGTTCCTCAGCAGTTCTATTGGATGACAGGTTTTTTTTATTCATTTAGTAGAAGTTCCTCAACAGTTTTATTGGTTTTCTTTGTTAGTCGGCAGTTCTATTTATGTTTTGTTTTTTAGTCAACAGTTCATTTATGTTTACCTTGTTCCTCAGCAGTTCTATTGGATGACATGTTTTTTATTAGTAGAAACAGTTCATTTATATTTACCTTTGTTCTCGGCAGTTCTATTGGATGACATTTTTTTTATTAGTTTTTTATGTTTACCTTTGTTCTCGGAATTTCTAATGACAGGTTTTTATTAGTAGAAACAGTTCATTTACCTTTCCTTTTGTTCCTCGGCAGTTCTATTGGATTGGATGAAGCAGTTCATTTATGTTTTGTTCCTCGGCAGTTCTATTGGATGACAATTTTTTTTTAGTAAAGCAGTTCATTTATGTTTACCTTTGTTCCTCAGCAGTTCTATTGGATGACATTTTTTATTAGTAGAAGCAGTTCATTTATGTTTACCTTTTGTTCTTCAGCAGTTCTATTGGATGACATGTTTTTTATTAGTAGAAGCAGTTCATTTATGTTTACCTTTGTTCTTCGGCATTTCTATTGGATGACATGTTTTTTATTAGTAAAACAGTTCATTTATGTTTTTTTTTATTTTTCATTTTTGTTCCTTCAGTTCTATTGGATGACAGGTTTTTTAGTAGAAGCAGTTCATTTATGTTTTACCTTTGTTCCTCGGCAGTTCTATTGGATGACAGGTTTTATTAGTAGAAAGCAGTTCATTTATGTTTACCTTTGTTCCTCGGCAGTTCTATTGGATGATATGTTTTTTTATTAGTAGAATTTTTCATTTATGTTTACCTTTGTTCTTCGGCATTTTATTGGATGACATGTTTTTATTAGTAGAAGCAGTTCATTTATGTTTACCTTTGTTCCTCGGCATTTCTATTGGATGACATGTTTTTATTAGTAGAAGTTTCCTTTGTTCATTTATGTTTACCTTTGTTCTTTGTTCAGTTCTATTGGATGACAGGTTTGTTATTAGTAGAAGCAGTTCATTTATGTTTTACCTTTGTTCCTCGGCAGTTCTATTGGATGACATGTTTTTTATTAGTAAAGCAGTTCATTTATGTTTACCTTTGTTCCTCGGCAGTTCTATTGGATGACATGTTTTTATTAGTAGAAGCAGTTCATTTATGTTTACCTTTGTTCCTCGGCAGTTCTATTGGATGACATGTTTTTTATTAGTAGAAACAGTTCATTTATGTTTTTACCTTTGTTCTCAACAGTTCTATTGGATGACAGGTTTTTTATTAGTAGAAACAGTTCATTTTATGTTTACCTTTGTTCCTCAACAGTTCTATTGGATGACAGGTTTTTTATTAGTAGAAACAGTTCATTTATGTTTACCTTTGTTCTTGTTTTCTATTGGATGACATGTTTTTTATTAGTAGAAGCAGTTCATTTTATGTTTACCTTTGTTCCTCGGCAGTTCTATTGGATGACATGTTTTTTATTAGTAGAAGCAGTTCATTTATGTTTTTTGTTCCTCGGCAGTTCTATTGGATGACATGTTTTTTTATTAGTAGAAGCAGTTCATTTATGTTTTACCTTTGTCCTCGGCAGTTCTATTGGATGACAGGTTTGTTATTAGTAGAAGCAGTTCATTTATGTTTACCCTTTGTTCTTCGGCATTTTTCTATTGGATGACAGGTTTTCAGTTCATTTATGAATCATTCCTCGGCATTTTCAGGTTTTTTTTGTAGAAGCAGTTCATTTTATGTTTACCTTTGTTCTTCGGCATTTTCTATTGGATGACATGTTTTTTATTAGTAGAAGCAGTTCATTTATGTTTACCTTTGTTCCTCGGCATTTCTATTGGATGACATGTTTTTTATTAGTAGAACAGTTCATTTATTTTTTACCTTTGTTCTCAGCAGTTCTATTGGATGACATGTTTTTTATTAGTAGAAGCAGTTCATTTATGTTTACCTTTGTTCCTCGGCAGTTCTATTGGATGACAGGTTTGTTATTAGTAGAAGCAGTTCATTTATGTTTTACCTTTGTTCCTCAGCAGTTCTATTGGATGACATGTTTTTTATTAGTAGAAGCAGTTCATTTATGTTTACCTTTGTTCCATTTCGGCATGTTCTATTGGAATGTTCACCTTTGTTCCTCCACAGTTTTTTTATTAGTAGAAGCAGTTCATTTATGTTTACCTTTGTTCCTCAGCAGTTCTATTGGATGACAGGTTTTTTATTAGTAGAATCAGTTCATTTATGTTTACCCTTTGTTCCTCGGCAGTTCTATTGGATGACATGTTTTTTATTCTTCATTTCATTTATGTTTACTTTTGTTCCTCGGCAGTTCTATTGGATGACAATTTTTTATTAGTAGAAGCAGTTCATTTATGTTTACCTTTGTTCTTCGGCATTTCTATTGGATGACATCTTTTTTTTATTAGTAGAAGCAGTTCATTTATGTTTTACCTTTTGTTCTTCGGCATTTTCTATTTGGATGACAGGTTTTGTTATTAGTAAAGCAGTTCATTTATGTTTACCTTTGTTCCTCGGCAGTTCTATTGGATGACAGATTTTTATTTAGAAGCAGTTCATTTATGTTTTTTTTTTTCTTTTTGACATGTTTTTATTAGTTTTCATTTATGTTTACCTTTGTTCCTCGGCAGTTCTATTGATTTTTTTTATTAGTAGAAGCAGTTCATTTATGTTTACCTTTGTTCCTCGGCAGTTCTATTGGATGACATGGTTTTTTATTAGTAGAAACAGTTTCATTTTATGTTTTACGTGTTTTTTGTTCAGTTCGGCAAATTTATTTGATGACATGTTTCTATTGGATGACATTTGTTTTTTATTTGACAGGTTTGTTATTAGTAGAAGCAGTTCATTTATGTTTTTACCTTTGTTCCTCGGCAGTTCTATTGGATGACAGGTTTTTTATTAGTAAAAGCGGTTCATTTATGTTTACCTTTGTTCCTCGGCAGTTCTATTGGATGACATGTTTTTTTTTAGTAGAAGCAGTTCATTTCATTTTTTTGTTCCTCGGCAGTTCTATTGGATGACAGGTTTGTTATTAGTAAAGAAGTTCATTTATGTTTACCTTTGTTTCCTCGGCAGTTCTATTGGATGACATGTTTTTTTTATTAGTCAGCTTAAAGCATGTTTTTTTATGTTATGTTTTTGTTCCTCAGCAGTTCTATTGGATGACATGTTTTTATTAGTAAGCAGTTCATTTATGTTTACCTTTGTTCTTTGGCAGTTCTATTGGATGACAGGTTTTTTATTAGTAGAAGCAGTTCATTTATGTTTACCTTTGTTCTTTGGCATTTCTATTGGATGACATGTTTTTATTAGTAGAACAGTTCATTTTATGTTTACCTTTATTCCTCGGCAGTTCTATTGGATGACATGTTTTTTAGAAGCAGTTTTTATGTTTGATTAAAGGCAGTTCTATTGGATGACATGTTCATCTTTTATGTTTACCTTTGTTCTTCGGCAGTTCTATTGGATGACAGGTTTTTTATTAGTAGAAGCAAGTTCATTTATGTTTACCTTTTGTTCCTCGGCATTTTCTATTGGATGACATGTTTTTTATTAGTAGAAGCAGTTCATTTATGTTTACCTTTGTTCCTCGGCATTTCTATTGGATGACAGGTTTTTTATTAGTAGAAGCAGTTCATTTATGTTTACCTTTGTTCCTCGGCATTTCTATTGGATGACATGTTTTTTATTAGTAGAAGCAGTTCATTTATGTTTACCTTTGTTCCTCGGCAGTTCTATTGGATGACATGTTTTTTATTAGTAGAAGCAGTTCATTTATGTTTACCTTTGTTCCTCGGCAGTTCTATTGGATGACATGTTTTTTATTAGTAGAAGCAGTTCATTTATGTTTACCTTTGTTCCTCGGCAGTTCTATTGGATGACATGTTTTTTATTAGTAGAAGCAGTTCATTTATGTTTACCTTTGTCCTTGGCAGTTCTATTGGATGACATGTCTTTTATTAGTAGAAGCAGTTCATTTATGTTTACCTTTGTTCCTCGGCAGTTCTATTGGATGACAGGTTTTTATTAGTAGAAGCAGTTCATTTATGTTTACCTTTGTTCTTCGGCATTTCTATTGGATGACAGGTTTTTATTAGTAGAACAGTTCATTTATGTTTACCTTTGTTCCTCGGCAGTTCTATTGGATGACATGTTTTTTTTAGTAAAGCAGTTCATTTATGTTTACCTTTGTTCCTCGGCAGTTCTATTGGATGACATGTTTTTTATTAGTAGAAGCAGTTCATTTATGTTTACCTTTTGTTCCTCGGCAGTTCTATTGGATGACATGTTTTTTATTAGTAGAAGCAGTTCATTTATGTTTACCTTTGTTCCTCGGCAGTTCTATTGGATGACAGGTTTTTTATTAGTAGAAGCAGTTCATTTATGACCTTTGTTCTCGGCTTTTTCTATTGGACATGTTTTTTATTAGTAGAGCAGTTCATTTATGTTTACCTTTGTTCCTCGGCAGTTCTATTGGATGACAGGTTTTTTATTAGTAGAAGCAGTTCATTTATGTTTACCTTTGTTCCTCGGCAGTTCTATTGGATGACAGGTTTTTTATTAGTAAAAGCAGTTCATTTATGTTTACCTTTGTTCCTCAACAGTTCTATTGGATGACATGTTTTTTATTAGTAGAAGCAGTTCATTTATGTTTACCTTTTGTTCCTCAGCAGTTCTATTGGATGACATGTTTTTATTAGTAGAAGCAGTTCATTTATGTTTACCTTTGTTCCTCAGCAGTTCTATTGGATGACAGGTTTGTTATTAGTAGCTGCATTTCATTTATGTTTACCCTTTGTTCCTCGGCAGTTCTATTGGATGACAGGTTTTTATTAGTAGAAGCAGTTCATTTATGTTTACCTTTGTTCCTCGGCAGTTCTATTTGATGACAGGTTTTTTATTAGTAGAACAGTTCATTTATGTTTACCTTTGTTCCTCAGCAGTTCTATTGGATGACATGTTTTTTTTAGTAGAAGCAGTTCATTTATGTTTACCTTTGTTCCTCGGCAGTTCTATTGGATGACATGTTTTTTATTAGTAGAAGCAGTTCATTTATGTTTAACAGTTCTATTGGATGACATGTTTTTTTAGTAGAAGCAGTTCATTTATGTTTACCTTTGTTCCTCGGGCAGTTCTATTGGATGACATTTTTTATTAGTAGAAGCAGTTCATTTATGTTTACCTTTGTTCCTTGGCAGTTCTATTGGATGACAGGTTTTTTTATTAGTAGAAGCAGTTCATTTATGTTTACCTTTGTTCCTCAGCAGTTCTATTGGATGACATGTTTTTATTAGTAGAAGCAGTTCATTTATGTTTACCTTTGTTCCTCAGCAGTTCTATTGGATGACATGTTTTTTTATTAGTAAAGCAGTTCATTTATGTTTACCTTTGTTCCTCGGCAGTTCTATTGGATGACAGGTTTTTTATTAGTAGAAGCAGTTCATTTATGTTTACCTTTGTTCCTCGGCAGTTCTATTGGATGACATGTTTTTTTTAGTAGAAGCAGTTCATTTATGTTTACCTTTGTTCCTCGGCAGTTCTATTGGATGATGGGTTTTTTATTAGTAGAAGCAGTTCATTTATGTTTACCTTTGTTCCTCGGCAGTTCTATTGGATGACATGTTTTATTAGTAGAAGCAGTTCATTTATGTTTACCTTTGTCTTCGGCAGTTCTATTGGATGACATGTTTTTTATTAGTAGCAGTTCATTTATGTTTACCTTTGTTCCTCAGCATTTTCTATTGGATGACATGTTTTTTATTAGTAGAACAGTTCATTTATGTTTACCTTTGTTCCTTGGCAGTTCTATTGGATGACATGTTTTTATTAGTAAAGCAGTTCATTTTATGTTTACCTTTGTTCCTCGGCAGTTCTATTGGATGACATGTTTTTTATTAGTAGAAGCAGTTCATTTATGTTTACCTTTGTTCCTTGGCAGTTCTATTGGATGACATGTTTTTATTAGTAGAAGCAGTTCATTTATGTTTACCTTTGTTCCTCAGCAGTTCTATTGGATGACATGTTTTTTATTAGTGAAACAGTTCATTTTATGTTTACCTTTGTTCCTCAGCAGTTCTATTGGATGACATGTTTTTTATTAGTAGAAGCAGTTCATTTATGTTTACCTTTGTTCCTCGGCAGTTCTATTGGATGACATGTTTTTTATTAGTAGAAGCAGTTCATTTATGTTTACTTTGTTCCTCGGCAGTTCTATTGGATGACATGTTTTTTATTAGTAAACAGTTCATTTATGTTTACCTTTGTTCCTCGGGGGCAGTTCTATTGGATGACATGTTTTTATTAGTAGAAGCAGTTCATTTATGTTTACCTTTGTTCCTCGGCAGTTCTATTGGATGACATGTTTTTTATTAGTAGAAGCAGTTCATTTATGTTTTACCTTTGTTCCTCGGCAGTTCTATTGGATGACATGTTTGTTATTAGTAGAAGCCAGTTCATTTATGTTTACCTTTGTTCCTCGGCAGTTCTATTGGATGACATGTTTTTTATTAGTAGAAGCAGTTCATTTATGTTTACCTTTGTTCCTCAGCAGTTCTATTGGATGACATGTTTTTATTATTAGTAGAAGCAGTTCATTTATGTTTACCTTTGTTCCTCAGCAGTTCTATTGGATGACATGTTTTTATTAGTAGAAGCAGTTCATTTATGTTTACCTTTGTTCCTGAGTTCTATTGGATGACAGGTTTTTTATTAGTAAAAGCAGTTCATTTATGTTTACCTTTGTTCCTCAGCAGTTCTATTGGATGACAGGTTTGTTATTAGTAGAAAGCTGTTCATTTATGTTTACCTTTGTTCCTCGGCAGTTCTATTGGATGACATGTTTTTTATTAGTAAAGCAGTTCATTTATGTTTACCTTTGTTCCTTGCAGTTCTATTGGATGACATGTTTTTTATTAGTAGAAGCAGTTCATTTATGTTTACCTTTGTTCCTAGCAGTTCTATTGGATGACAGGTTTGTTATTAGTAGAAGCAGTTCATTTATGTTTACCTTTGTTCCTCGGCAGTTCTATTGGATGACATGTTTTTATTAGTAGAAGCAGTTCATTTATGTTTACCTTTGTTCCTCAACAGTTCTATTGGATGACAGGTTTTTTTAGTAGAAGCAGTTCATTTATGTTTAACTTTGTTCCTCGGCAGTTCTATTGGATGACATGTTTTTATTAGTAGAAGCAGTTCATTTATGTTTACCTTTGTTCCTCGGCAGTTCTATTGGATGACAGTTTTTTATTAGTAGAAGCAGTTCATTTATGTTTACTTTTGTTCCTCGGCAGTTCTATTGGATGACAGGTTTTTATTAGTAAAGCAGTTCATTTATGTTTACCTTTGTTCCTCGGGAGTTCTATTGGATGACAGGTTTTTTATTAGTAGAAGCAGTTCATTTATGTTTTACCTTTGTTGGATGAATGTTTTTATTGGATGCACATTTTATTTTACCCTTGTTCCTCGGCAGTTCTATTGATGACATGTTTTTATTAGTAGAAGAAAGTTCATTTAAAACAGTTCTATTGGATGACATGTTTTTATTTAGAAGCAGTTCATTTATGTTTACCTTTGTTCCTCGTCAGTTCTATTGGATGACAGGTTTTTTATTAGTATGACGTTTTACCTTTTATTTTCGGCATTTCTATTTATGAGTTTTTTTATTAGTAGAAGCAGTTTTTTTGTTTACCTTTGTTCCTCGGCAGTTCTATTGGATGACAGGTTTTTATTAGTAAAAGCAGTTCATTTATGTTTACCTTTGTTCTCGGCAGTTCTATTGGATGACATGTTTTTTTATTAGTAGAAGCAGTTCATTTATGTTTACCTTTGTTCCTCGGCAGTTCTATTGGATGACATGTTTTTATTAGTAAACAGTTCATTTATGTTTACCTTTGTTCCTCAGCAGTTCTATTGGATGACATGTTTGTTATTAGTAAACAGTTCATTTATGTTTAGTTTGTTCCTCGGGCAGTTCTATTGGATGACATGTTTTTTTTTTTAGTTCATTTATGTTTTACCTTTGTTCCTCGGCAGTTCATTTAGGTTTGTTTTAGTAGAAGCAGTTCATTTTTACACCTTTGTTCCTCAACAGTTCTGTTGGATGACATGTTTTTATTAGTAGAAGCAGTTCATTTATGTTTACCTTTGTTCCTCGGCAGTTCTATTGGATGACAGGTTTTTTATTAGTAGAAGCAGTTCATTTATGTTTACCTTTGTTCCTCGGCAGTTCTATTGGATGACATGTTTTTTATTAGTAGAAGCAGTTCATTTATGTTTACCTTTGTTCCTCGGCAGTTCTATTGGATGACATGTTTTTTATTAGTAAAGCAGTTCATTTATGTTTACCTTTTTGTCTTGCAGTTCTATTGGATGACAGGTTTTTATTAGTAGAAGCAGTTCATTTATGTTTACCTTTGTTCCTCAGAAGTTCTATTGGATGACATGTTTTTTTAGTAGAAGCAGTTCATTTATGTTTACCTTTGTTCCTTGGCAGTTCTATTGGATGACATGTTTTTTTTACAGTTCATTTTTGTTTACCTTTGTCCTTGGCAGTTCTATTGGATGACAGGTTTTTTATTAGTAGAAGCAGTTCATTTTGTTTCCCTTTGTTCCTCAGCAGTTCTATTGGATGACATGTTTTTATTGGTAGATGACAGTTGTTATGTTTTACCTTTGTTCCTCAACAGTTCTATTGGATGACATGTTTTTATTAGTTTTCATTTATGATTACCTTTGTTCTTGGCATTTCTATTGGATGACATGTTTTTTTATTAGTAGAAGCAGTTCATTTATGTTTACCTTTGTTCCTCAGCAGTTCTATTGGATGACATGTTTTTTATTAGTAGAAGCAGTTCATTTATGTTTACCTTTGTTCCTCGGCAGTTCTATTGATGACATGTTTTTGTTATTAGTGAAGCAGTTCATTTATGTTTACCTTTGTTCCTCGGCAGTTCTATTGGATGACAGGTTTTTTATTAGTAGAAGCAGTTCATTTATGTTTACCTTTGTTCCTCAGCAGTTCTATTGGATGACATGTTTTTTATTAGTAGAAGCAGTTCATTTATGTTTACCTTTGTTCCTCGGCAGTTCTATTGGATGACATTTTTTTTAGTAGAACAGTTCATTTATGTTTACCTTTGTTTCGGCATTTCTATTGGATGACATGTTTTTTATTAGTAGAAGCAGTTCATTTATGTTTACCTTTGTTCTCGGCAGTTCTATTGGATGACAGGTTTGTTATTAGTAGAAGCAGTTCATTTATGTTTTTACCTTTGTTCCTCGGCAGTTCTATTGGATGACATGTTTTTTTTAGTAGAAGCAGTTCATTTATGTTTACCTTTGTTCCTCGGCAGTTCTATTGGATGACATTTTTTATTAGTAGAAGCAGTTCATTTATGTTTACCTTTGTTCCTCGGCAGTTCTATTGGATGACATGTTTTGTTATTAGTAAAGCAGTTCATTTATGTTTACCTTTGTTCCTCGGCAGTTCTATTGATGACATGTTTTTATTAGTAGAAGCAGTTCATTTATGTTTACCTTTGTTCCTCAGCAGTTCTATTGGATGACAGGTTTTTTATTAGTAAACAGTTCATTTATGTTTACCTTTGTTCCTCGGCAGTTCTATTGGATGACAGGTTTTTATTAGTAGAAGCAGTTCATTTTATGTTTACCTTTGTTCCTCGGCAGTTCTATTGGATGACAGGTTTTTTATTAGTAGAAGCAGTTCATTTATGTTTACCTTTGTTCCTCAGCAGTTCTATTGGATGACATGTTTTTTATTAGTAGAAACAGTTCATTTATGTTTACCTTTGTTCCTCGGCAGTTCTATTGGATGATATGGTTTTTATTAGTAGAAGCAGTTCATTTATGTTTACCTTTGTTCCTCAACAGTTCTATTGATGACAGTTTTTATTAGTAGAAGAATGTTTACCTTTGTTCTTCGGCAGTTCTATTTATGTTTTTTTATTTAGAACAGTTCATTTTTGTTCTTGTTCCTCAGCAGTTCTATTGGATGACATGTTTTTTATTAGTAGAAGCAGTTCATTTTATGTTTACCTTTGTTCCTCGGCAGTTCTATTGGATGACATGTTTTTTATTAGTAAAGCAGTTCATTTATGTTTACCTTTGTTCTCGTCAGTTCTATTGGGTTTTTATTAGTAGAAGCAGTTCATTTATGTTTACCTTTGTTCTTCAACAGTTCTATTGGATGACATGTTTTTTATTAGTAGAAGTTCATTCATTTTTTAGAGATTTCCTCAGCAGTTCTATTGGATGACAGTTTTTTTATTAGTAAAAGCAGTTCATTTTATGTTTACCTTTGTTCCTCGGCAGTTCTATTGGATGACATGTTTTTTTATTAGTAGAAGCAGTTCATTTATGTTTACCTTTGTTCCTCGGCAGTTCTATTGGATGACAGGTTTTTTATTAGTAGAAGCAGTTCATTTATGTTTACCTTTGTTCCTCGGCAGTTCTATTGGATGACAGGTTTTTTATTAGTAGAAGCAGTTCATTTATGTTTACCTTTGTTCCTCGGCAGTTCTATTTGATGACATGTTTTTATTAGTAGAAGCAGTTAATTTATGTTTACCTTTGTTCCTCGGCAGTTCTATTGGATGACAGGTTTGTTATTAGTAGAAGCAGTTCATTTATGTTTACCTTTGTTCCTCGGCAGTTCTATTGGATGACATGTTTTTTATTAGTAGAAGCAGTTCATTTATGTTTACCTTTGTTCCTCGGCAGTTCTATTGGATGACAGGTTTGTTATTAGTAGAAGCAGTTCATTTATGTTTTGTTTCGGCAGTTCCTGGATGACAGTTTTTATTGGATAAAAGCAGTTCATTTATGTTTCCTTTGTTTAGTTCTATTGGATGTCAGGTTTGTTATTAGTAGAAGCAGTTCATTTATGTTTACCTTTGTTCCTCGGCAGTTCTATTGGATGACAGGGTTTTTTTTGAGCAAAGGTTTTTTATGTTTAGTCGGCAGTTCTATTGGATGACAGTTTTATTTAGCAGTTCATTTATGTTTACCTTTGTTCCTCAACAGTTCTATTGGATGACAGGTTTTTATTTTGTTCATTTATGTAACCTTTGTTCCTCAGCAGTTCATTGACATTTAGAAGCAGTTCATTTATGTTTGTTCTCCAGCAGTTCTATTGGATGACAGGTTTTTTATTAGTAGAAGCAGTTCATTTATGTTTACCTTTGTTCCTCGGCAGTTCTATTGGATGACAGGTTTTTTATTAGTAGAAGCAGTTCATTTATGTTTACCTTTTGTTCTCTCAGCAGTTCTATTGGATGACAGGTTTTTTATTAGTAGAAGCAGTTCATTTATGTTTACCTTTTTCCTCGGCAGTTCTATTGGATGACATGTTTTTATTAGTAGTAAAGCAGTTCATTTATGTTTACCTTTGTTCCTCGGCAGTTCTATTGGATGACATGTTTTTATTAGTAGAAGCAGTTCATTTATGTTTACCTTTGTTTTTTCTATTGGATGACATGTTTTTTATTAGTAGAAGCAGTTCATTTATGTTTACCTTTGTTCCTCAACAGTTCTATTGGATGACATGTTTTTTATTAGTAGAAGCAGTTCATTTATGTTTACCTTTGTTCCTCGGCAGTTCTATTGGATGACAGGTTTTTATTAGTAAAAGCAGTTCATTTATGTTTACCTTTGTTCCTCAGCAGTTCTATTGGATGACATGTTTTTATTAGTAGAAGCAGTTCATTTATGTTTACCTTTGTTCCTTGGCAGTTCTATTGGATGACAGGTTTGTTATTAGTGAAGCAGTTCATTTATGTTTACCTTTGTTCCTCGGCAGTTCTATTGGATGACAGGTTTTTTATTAGTAGAAGCAGTTCATTTATGTTTACCTTTGTTCCTCGGCAGTTCTATTGGATGACATGTTTTTTATTAGTAGAAGCAGTTCATTTATGTTTACCTTTGTTCCTCGGCAGTTCTATTGGATGACAGGTTTGTTATTAGTAGAAGCAGTTCATTTATGTTTACCTTTGTTCCTCGGCAGTTCTATTGGATGACAGGTTTGTTATTAGTAGAAGCAGTTCATTTATGTTTACCTTTGTTCCTCGGCAGTTCTATTGGATGACAGGTTTTTTTTAGTAGAAGCAGTTCATTTATGTTTACCTTTGTTCCTCGGCAGTTCTATTGGATGACATGTTTTTATTAGTAGAAAAGTTCATTTATGTTTCATTTTATTGGATGTTTTTTTTTTGTTCCTCAGTTCATTTAGTTCTATTGGATTGGATGATAGGTTTTTTATTAGTAGAAACGCAGTTCATTTATGTTTACCTTTGTTCCTCGGCAGTTCTATTGGATGACAGGTTTGTTATTAGTAAAGCAGTTCATTTATGTTTACCTTTGTTCCTCGGCAGTTCTATTGGATGACAGGTTTGTTATTAGTAGAAACAGTTCATTTATGTTTACCTTTGTTCCTCGGCAGTTCTATTGGATGACAGGTTTGTTATTAGTAAAACAGTTCATTTATGTTTACCTTTGTTCCTCAGCAGTTCTATTGGATGACATGTTTGTTATTAGTAGAAGCAGTTCATTTATGTTTAACTTTGTTCCTCGGCAGTTCTATTGGATGTCAGGTTTGTTATTAGTAGAAGCAGTTCATTTATGTTTACCTTTGTTCCTCAGCAGTTCTATTGGATGACATGTTTTTATTATAGAAGCAGTTCATTTATATTTTACCTTTGTTTAGTTTATTGGATAGTTTTGTTAAGCAGTTCATTTATGTTTACCTTTGTTCCTCAACAGTTCTATTGGATGACAGGTTTTTATTAGTAAAGCAGTTCATTTATGTTTACCTTTGTTCCTCGGCAGTTCTATTGGATGACATGTTTTTTATTAGTAAAAACAGTTCATTTATGTTTACCTTTTGTTCCTCGGCAGTTCTATTGGATGACATGTCTTTTATTAGTAGAAGCAGTTCATTTATGTTTACCTTTGTTCCTCAGCAGTTCTATTGGATGACATGTTTTTTTATTAGTATGTTTACCTTTGTTCATTTATGTTTACCTTTGTTTACTAAATGTTTGCGGGCTTTAGCTTAGTATGTGGTTGTGATTTAATTTTCCGAGGTTTTGAGTTTGAAGATCGTGGCCGTTTGTGGGCTCTGGCTTTACACCTCCATTTCTCTCAGTTCGTCAATTCGCTTTTTGTAGGTAGAAATTCACTCTGAATTTCTGGTTTTTGTTTTGTTGGTTTCGTTTTTTTTTTTTTTTTGTGGTAATTTCTGTTACGGGCGGATATGCGTTTCGCAACATATTGCGGTCGGATATTCGTTTCGCCACGTGTTAAGGGCGTTAGTAACGTCGATTTCTGAATGTGGTAATACCATGCTGTCTTCTGAAATACCCACAACAAAAAGAGCGCTTTCGGGATATGAGTGCCCTTGAAGAAATATAACGAAACAACAATAAACAATTTATATGTACAAACCAAATTAATATGTATTAATAATAAAGCTATACATTTGACAAAAAACCAAGATGTGTCGAACAAAGTAATGTGGAAACTGTTTCGGTCCAAAATATGTGAAGTTGGTGAATGTGCGTATATACCCGTATTATGTATGTGCGGTTCATGCCTTTTCTCCAAGAGATTTACATGTTGACGTGTAAGCTAACAAGGTAAGAAAAGACGACGAAAAATTATCGCAGAGTATTTATAGTACGGAGAGCGTACCCTAAGAGCAGTTTATGAAAGTAAGGGCTGGTAACCCGACAATACTCCACTCCAAATTGGTAGAATATTTTTCAGCCCATTATGTAAATTACGTGTAGGTTTGTTCCTGTTTTAGTGAGCTGAAAAGAAAAGGTATCACAAGTGTGGCTATGATGCATATTTAAGCTTGTCGACGAAAATTGGCCGGTGGGATGTTATTTTATTTTCTCTAGCGAGTCAGAATCGAATCACGTCCTGAAAGATGCGTCGGTAGTGTAAATTGTTCAGCGTTTTCTATTAAAATTTTTCTTTCACCAATGCTCTACGGTGAATTGGTTTTGTCGTCCCATCACAGCGGTTTCTGGTCGTTGTTCGGGGTTTTGCTTGAGAAAGGCCTCGTTTTTATTGCTATGCGTGGCTAATTTTAACGCACAGAATTTAATAGAAGCAGCGTTGTGGCAAAGTTGAAGTGATTTAAAATATCACCCGAGTGTCAAATGTTTGAGAACTTTAAGAATTTTTTTTTTATTATTATTTCGATTTCTAATCGTACTTGCAAATTCTATGTGCTGTTCGAGTGATATCGTCGCAGATTAAAAATGGACAGTGAGTCAACTTTTGAGGTATGTTACACTTTATCTGATGACCCCAAAAGAAACAGTGTTGTTTGAAGTTGAGATCAACTCGAGTGTAATGGCGCCGTGTTTGCTGTTTTCTAGAGTCAATATTTCCAAATGACTGAGCAGTCTGTATATTGACTCAGGATGTCAACGTAGACTGCATTGACGGAGCATTGTAACTGTAATTAAAAGGCGATTAGCGATTTCTTTTTTTCAGGTCCCACGTGTTGCAAAATAAAAGTATTTGCAAAGTAGGAGAACATCATGCGTTGTGCACATATGTAGTAGTGATTGAAATTTGGGAATTTGTTTTTTCATAGGGTCTAAGCACAAATTTTGTTAACTGTGTAAATTCTTTTTGCTATAAGTTTATAGTTTCCGGCTTTGCGTCACAGGGTAAAAAATAGATGTTTGTCGATGATTTTCTTCACTGGCTCTCGGTTTGAAAAAGGTATGCTAATCTATATTTGAGTCTGTACATATATAGTGTTGTTTGTTTCTAGTTTTCAGGAGTGAAATATTGATCAGGTCGGGGTCACGAAATCTTGTAGCGGAAACTCGTCCCTGTAACAATTTTTAAATCAAAGACGTATCCGCTAAAACTTCACAAAAAAAAGAAATATAAATAATCTGATATGCCAAATGCAAGAACAACGAAAGACGAAGTATTCAAAAATAAATGTTAGCCAAAATTTATTCTTAGCAAATTTAATACAAAACTGGAAAGAAAAATGCAATTGTTAAATTTGTATAGAGATCCGTAGAAAACATATATGGCTGATTAGTAAATCGAAAATCTAGTAATGAACAAAGCTCAAAATAGATTGACCAGAAAGTTTATATAATAAGCCACTGACGTGAAAGACTGTCCTATCGGTGATTCTATAGAAATCAGTAAAATATGTATAGAATGAAGTTCAGAGGATGATATGTATATTACTAACCGGGAATGTTGATTCCCACAAAGTAGAAATCAGTAATGTCGACGGCTAGTACAAAATGAATAATGTTGATTCAGTGGAGAAAATATCCATCGTAACTGGGACAGACCATAGTCAAAACATAGTAGATTCAGCCAGCTGACATGAGCACTTCTCAAGTGCTAAGTAGGTTCAAGTACGATAAACTAAGTTAGTTGACATGCGCGGATGAAATCTAGACTAACCGCCATTCAAAGAAGATTGACTGAGTCTATATACTTGCACAGAAGAATTCTAGACATGTCAACGTTCCTGATCGATTAACTGAATCAATGTACCTGAGGAATTGTTCGAAAAAAGTGAAAAGATCAGCAACTCTCCCGCGAAAAATTTGGAACAGTCGATTTTTCGAGGAGAGGTAAGCTGTGGGCACAGGAAACCAATATGTTCGCCAACAGCAAACGTTGGGGGTAAAAAAAAAAAACACCAATGTGCTTCGGTATGGTTTGGTATATGGCCAGCATGATTGCTTTGAGGGTAAGATGACGAAGACCTACGGAAAAGATTGGTGTCGCGATCAGTACGTATACACAGGTAGGGCGATGACGATGAACTCCAAATAAGGTTGGTGGAGCGAACATACGAATACTCTGGGAATATGGTGACGAAGAATCTAGAAGGTTAGTGTTGCGACAACAAATAACTGGCGACATAGCAGATGTCCGGAACGGTAGATTGTAAGCAGAAGATATCTGGGCCGCGGATGATCGCAGAAATTCCCGTATCGAGCGGCCTCTCACAGTAGTCCAGGGATCGTGAACAACCGCTGAAAATACCGGAACTTGATGTTTTGCTAGCGAGTGTAGATACCGTTGAGAAGCACTGTAGCTACAGGAAAGAGATATCGTGCGCTGGGTGTGTAGATACGGTTGAGAAGTTCTGTAGATAACGGTTCAAGAGGTCATGCGGAAAAAGGAAGAATTTTCCTAAAAAGACATTTAATCAAGGAAAGGCAATGATTTAATCCCGAAAACGATTCTCAAAGCACAGGTCAGCATATCATACGTCCACTTCGAAAATAGATCGTAACCATAACCAGGCAGTCCGAGGGCCGTACGGGGGTTCGGCTGATACAATAGGAGCCTGTAGCAAAAAGGCGGCACATGGCGGTTAGAGACGACATATTGCAAAATCAAAATTTAACTTGGCGAAAAACAATAGGAATCTTTAAATTCTCTCGCAAGGATATGCAAGAAGGTATTATACTGTTCCGAAGAACAAGGTGGCTAAACAACCAAAAGCCCTCCTCTACTTAAAAGTGCATCAAGCACATAAGCTGGCTCATCATAAGGAGGCGATCTATTTGGGCCGCTGTTTTTATGGCATTAAAGTGGTTACAACATAATTCGTAAATGCTTCTAGTCATAATAGTAAAATGACAAATTGCTCAAGATTACAAACTATACTACGAAAAGAACAGCGATAATATAAATAATGACTGATGACAGGGATAGTATAAATAATGACTGATAATGCATGTAATTTTTTTGAATTTGTTTTGAAAATCAAACAAAAATGAAAAGAAAGAAGACGAAAGGCAGTTACAGAAATAATCATATATCTTATTTGACATATCACATTTATATAACTGTATTACAGTAAAGTGATTATATATATATATATATATATATATATAAATAAAAAGAAAGAACAGTAAGATATAAAATCCGGTGTTCTTATAAATATTTTATTTTTACAAAATAGTGCTCAATGTAAATTTACAGAGCATTAATATTTTAAATCAATTAATATATATATATATATATATATATATATATATACACTACGTTTATAGAATAATGTCCATATTATAGACCTAAAGATTGTGGACATATGAGTAATATTCCTTATGGTGTATCGACTATATATGATATTAATATAATCTTGCATGTTTCATTGAGGCGTAAATATGTAAGTCCCCATACACGCACACGCACCCCTGTGCATATATATATATATATATATATATATATATGTGTGTGTGTGTGTGTGTGTGTGTGTGTGTGTGTATATTAGCCTTCATACTAATCTATTTTTCGACTTACACAAAAAACACGTAATATTGGAGGAAATAAGACATGGTACTAACAGGTTTAAAAAAAAAAAAACAATCTAAAATGGGTTAAAGTTAATTGTAGCAATTTCTCGGCCAAGACATTTTTTTCTTTTGCTTCATCAGACTGCAGGATTCGTGACAATTTCCATAATTAATTTTAGCACTAGCTTGATTTGCAGAGTTGGCTTTTCATCTGGTTATAACTTTTATTAATTTATCTATCTATCTATCTATCTATCTATATATATATATATATATATATATATATATATATAATAAAGTTAAAATTAGAAATATGTCGAAGTACTTATACCGATATGCACAGAAAACATTTTCGTTGAGAAAAATAGCATTAAACGTTTCCATTTAAATTTGAGAATATTCAAAAATAAATTCGAAGAAATCATGAACGTTACCGAAAGGAAGATAAATATGGTGGACAAGAGAATCAAGGACGAATGCCAAATTGGATATTACTAGAAACAGCGACTCTTTTTCGCTTTGGGTGTTTAACCAATCCCTTATGAAGACACTTGCTCAAATATATTTTTGTTTATTAATCATTCACAGAACCCCACATTTTGTTTATACAGAAACTATGCTGAACAGACATTAGTTACACTTTGTGGGAGTGAGAGAGAATAATATTGCTTGCTCAGCTGTTTGATCAACGTCAGTATACTCAATTTGAGTTCTGACTTCGTTCTAGCACGATCATCGACTCCTTGGGAACAGTTCCGCCGACGTAGTTTCACTTAAACAAGTTGTTTTGGGCAACACGTGGTATGGTTTTCAGACACCTTCCAAAGTTTCCACACGTAAAAATATTTATACAAATGAATATACGATACAGTGTAACCCGGATATAAGAGACCCGGATATAAGAGAGTTTTTCTCTCGTCCCAAATTAGAGCATGTGTTAATGTATATAAAATAGACCAAACCCGGATATAAGAGAAACCCGGATATAAGAGACTACTTCTCCGGTCCCGACAACACTCTTATATCCGGGTTACACTGTATATACACTGCCATATAAGAGAACAGATATTACGTAACATTTCAGAACTCTTTATTTCTTACAATATTTTGCTTTTTAATTCTTTGTTCATACATTCCATATTAATGGCAGACAAATTATACATTACGAAAAAAACCGACTACTACGGTCAGGATTTTCTTTTGATAATATGTGTAGGGTATTTTCAAAGAATTATATTAATTTTTAAATGAAAAAAAATTGTAATGATGACAAATTTAGCAAATGTGTCAGTTTATATCTCTGGGAAAAAATCAACTCAACTCTTTTCGTACTGACTCATGATATGTCTTGTTCATTTTATTTGAAATTATATATATTTACGATAGTAAGATTAGATTGAAAACAGGCTCAACTCTCTGGTAGTGACAAGCGTTTTGCGGAAACTCACAAAGTTGTCTGCAGTTCAGTTTCTTTTTTAGGCTGATATAAAATTGTCATTTCTTCTTAAAAAATTAACCTACAATTCAAATTTATTCAATTACGTATTCAACTTTACTTGCAATGACTCATTGCCAATTACCAGAGAGCTCTTCAAAATAGATTTTGATATGAACGTATTTCAACAAGCTATTGAATCTAGTTTTCATTAAATAACATTTCTCATATCAAATATTTTTGCAGTAATCGAAAAAACGTAATAATCGGTTGGTCAAATGTCACTTGAATATGGACTGTCGGGTAGAACAGACCAAATGAGTTGTTTTAATCATTTCAGGCGTAGTAAAGCAATAAAGCCACAAAGATATAAATGTTAAGTAAGGGTGAGTGAATGAGAAAAATATTAATCAGCGACAATAATAAAAGATCAGGAATTAAGAAGAAAGAAATAATGACTGATAATGCATGTAATTTTTTTTGAAAATCAAACAACAATGAAAAGAAAGAAGACGAAAGGCAGTTACAGAAATAAGTCCGAGAGAATAAATTATAAGAAAAGAACTTGCAATTATATCTAGCCATTTCAACTGTAAAATAATGAGACCTTCCTGCTAATCTAGTACTGTGATTCAACTCATGAAATTTAGATACCAAATAGAAAAGTTCGTCAGAACAATGGCCATGAAAGTATTTAGAGAAAATGAGGCTACGATACGGCGAGTGTAAAATGAGCGAAGAAGATATGCAAGGCCAGGACAATAATATTGCCGATTTCTTTTGTATTTTTGTATTTTATCGAGAATATCTAAACACGTGTCAAAATCTTCAGAATATATTTGGAAGCAATATTCCAAATAATTTTTCTTTGTTATTATTGTTGAAGGCGACCTTGATTATCGTGGAGGAGAAAGTAACTTTTCCTTTCATCCAATGTGTCTGCATATATACATACATATATATATATATATATATATATATATATATATATATATATATATATATATATATATATATATAACCTATACTTTGAAATCTTCGCCTATAAGTGATTGAATACCGAAAGTTTGAAATCAAGGTAAAGTGATTATATATCTAATTGTTTTTCTATATATATATATATATATATATATATATATATATATATAAACCTAGTGTGCCAGACAAACCTACCCAGGTTTCACGTAAGTGGATCGTCAGGGAAATTTGGCTAAAGAGGCAAAAGAGAAACAGCATATTTATAGGCGACAATCAAAATCATACCACATGACCAAAGAAAAAGTGAAAAGAAGAAAAACAATGGCGGTGTGGGTGGGGGTAAAGATTTATTTAAACGACCAAAAGGGGAGGGGATATTTAAAATACACGAACAATAAAGGTGGAATGACAATACAAACGAGGAGATTAGACTAGATTTTCTATGCCTACATAGGTTAAGAATCTCGGTTTTAGAGTTTAATAGAGCGTTAGGTTGATGATATAAAGCTATGGCTGATTTCTCCTCAGTGCATAGCTTACAACAGTTTTGGCCTGCTTTATATTTGGCACATTTTTTTATTATTTCCCATTTAAGGATGGGGTCTTTATTGTTTTCCATACATAGGTGGATAGCGTGGTACAATGTTTAGTTTTTTTTCGATTTTAAAACTACTCGTGTGGTTATAATATCTTTTTTTAAAAAATATCCTGAGTAGCACCTATGTATACATTAGGGTTTGTATCCTCCATATCCTTATGAATTTTCGCCTGGTAAACCACGCACTCTTGTTGACATTTTCCCTGTAAGGGGCAGATATTTTTATTCCTACAATTGCAACTAGGAGGGCTACTGCTTTTTTATCCTTCGTGTTTGATTTGATTATTGGCAAATCAAAAATTCGAAGTTTTTCGAAATGAGTATAGTTACCTATATATATATATATATATATATATATATATATATATATATATATATATATATATTCTTGGATAGACTGTATCATTTGATCAAAAGTTGACAAGAACCTTATGGTCAAGACCTCGGTCACGATGAATTGTAATTTCGTGCTAGGAGAAACATACAAGTCTTCGGAATATTTCCATTTATCAACTTTCACACGCAAGGCTCGCATCAAATTTATATCAACTTTGCTGTAGTTGTTCTAATTATTGCGTATGTTTAATATGAATTAGAAATCATATTTTAAGATTTAAGTTTAATTTCTAAAATTCGGTTGTAGAGTGTTACTATTGTTCTCATCTTTTTGAATACCGTTTTCTTCAGAAGATGGCTCGTATTTCCATAGGGATATATTATATACGTTCAATACAATTCGCTTAATATGTGTCTTTCCTCTGATTCCAATATGAATATAAATATCGAACATATTCCCAGAAGCGGATATTATGATTTCGATGTTGCAATATGAAGCATAGTCAAAATGAACTCTACATTATCATTATATCACCTGGTGGCATTAACATGAATTTCAGAATGCAACAGATGATGATTTGTAAATAAATTACTTTTGATTTCTCATATGCTGTCCCTGAACAGCTATTTTTTTAGCACCAGTTTCAATGTATATGGTAATATATATATATAAGTTATATTCTTGTTGCACTCATTTCTATTTTTTGTTTGATAAGTTATTCATAATTCTTCCGTCACGTTAGCGATTTCCATTGTTCTGCCATGTTTACTATTTTAATCGCTTTCTGAGCAGCGGTACCTCTCCATCGAAACCTCAATTTTTTCATCATATATTGATTTCCAGTGTATGTAATGCCTGATCATTTGAAAAAAAAATTTCAGAACGTAGGCGATCATCACTATAATTTTCTGTCCTTTATCAGGCTTAATAAATTTTGTCATCTCTCTTAAAATGTGTTCCACCATCCACTGACTAATTTCAATTGGTAGGTAATGCGTTGTTTAACTCGGTTCCTGTAGAGATCATATTTTACAGTCTCTTTTGCGATCTAAGGTTATCGGCCGTTAAGGAACTCTTCTGTAGTACGAAGGAAACTAAGGTGGACTTTTAAGTCTCTAACAATAGCCTGCAAAATTCGTTAAAAATATTATTAAAACATCTTATGTTGTAATAATTGTTAATCATTTTAATTACATCATCCATCGTCATTATTCGTCCTAGAATTGTCTCTTCAACTGTCTCTTTGTGATGTTAAATTTAATTATCTTTTTTCTTTCCATTTTCTATAAAACTTCATTATTTCTTACATTTTCGCTCCATGGGATTATCAGTATTCACGTGTAGAACCATCTACCTTTCAAGTCTCTTCTTCACCTGTGATGATAATGTCACGTATTCACTGCCATATGGAAGGACTGATATTACGTAACAATTCGCTACTTTCTTTGTTTCTAAGGATATTTCTCTGTTTAAGCTGTAATTAAAGTAGAAGAGTAATTTATTTACGACCAACCTTTCGGAGAAATGAAAGCTCATGTTTAGGTTAAGTATTTTTCAATTGACAATTTACACGCCGATTTTGATGCATTTAACTGAAATTACCGCGACCCACGCATTAGAAAAGTACGAAATGCAAATGCCACGAACGTGCAGCTGTTAAAATAACCGCGTGTTAGAATAAAATTTCCTAATTTTCCTAATTCCAGTCCTGGGTTACGATATTGATTGTTTTCAAGTTTCATTCGAAAGATATTCAGTAGATATGTTAATGTGATGCGTGGGAAGAAGATAGAAATTGTTAGAACCTTCTTGTCATTTCAACGAAATAGGTTAGGTCAACGAACATTTGACCGAAAACTTACAGACTTGGCTGTCGGTATCGATTTCAAATAGTGTGTAGTATCAATCATATTTCAATAGATATTCACATTGGAAACCAAATTCTACTCAACCAACAAATGTAACTCGAGTTTCTTTGACGACGGCTTAATTATTTATTATGAAAAGCATTGCAACAGTCTTTTTATGAGAAACAAATAATGGAGAAAATTATAAAATATATCTTGAAGAAGAAAAAGACCTTCAGTTTTCAACTCGATATCTAATGATGCTATTTGTAGTTTGCCGCAGTAAAAAGGAACAAAGTTTTTTTTTAACATAAGAAAGTCTGATGTACTGAGAGATATTGAAATGAGAAGGGTTCATACCAAAAAAACTGTGGTATAGCGAAGAAAACGGCGAATTTACCTCGTCAAACCAAGCGACAGCTTGTCGTGTGTATCCTACGTCGGAAAATATGGAGAAAAAGAAAATTAATTACCAAAAAAAGGGCACGTATTCCGCATTACATGCTGAAGACGGAATATTTAAATTAGAAACAATCAGTGGCAGGAGTCGGCATGAAAGTATTTTGATATTCTCAAATTGGGTGTCCACTCTCAGTTGTAGACGAATAGAAAAATGCTCGGCTGATAAAAGCAGTTGGTTTTCTCGAATCGACAGAGAGGAATAAAATTTGTGTATTTCGGCTACCGCATTTGTCGGAGAGTGAGTTATTTTTCTGACTGGTTACGTGCATTGTGATTTGTGAGAGAGTACCTGCGAATCGAGATTTCAGCATTTCTTTCTCCCCCCTCCCCGATATTCGAGCCTGAACTTACAGTGAGTTGTTCTCTGCGATGTGGAAGTAATCTGCGGAAAATATTTCCTTTGCAATCCCAGAACCCTTACACGTGTGAAGAATTGATGATTTAATTCACATATAAAGGACTTGAATTGTATGTCCAGAAGTTTGAACAATGAAAATGTAATCAAACTTAGGGAGAAATGATGATTGACATTTGATCTACGCAGCTGAAAATGCAAGCTGTAAAACGAAAATTTAACTGTTAGTAAACAACGAATTTGGTGTTGATTCCCCTGGTCGAAAGTTGTCCAGGAGGAGGTAGATAAGCCACTCACGCTCACTGAGCAGGTTTAGTAAGAGGGGATTGAGAGAGGGAATTTCCCCAATGTTAAGACGTACGCCGGAGGGAATCCACCGGAATGCTCCTACCTCGCCATAACCCACATGCCATTTTGGGCGAATGACCATAAATACAAATGCGCGGGACGAGTCTCAGAAGAGACTGAGACAAGACCAGAGAGAGGTCCATGTGATTATATGCCGTCGTAAGGCTCTTACTTCAGCCTTGTGGCAAACTTTACCAAAACAGTAACCCAAAGTTTACCAAGTCGTCAACAATAATATCAATTCCGATTTAGACGTAGATTGGGTCAATAACTCATTGCATGCGAAATCTGATATAACCAATTATTATATGAATGATTGATATAAAAACTGTATTTACTTTTTGTTCATTTATTCGAGTGTTATTTGTCTTAGCCCAGCTTTGGCCGGCCCGACACGAAGACACCTGCGACGATTGGATCTTGGCTCTTTATGATCAAAATTAAATCACAATGGGGGATAAGGGAGGTCTGAGATCGGAGCGATCTTCATCTATCAGCCGCTTTGTCAGAAGTCTTGGACGACCGCAGTGGGTTTCGTACAATTACATCTATACTGATGACAAAACTATTTACATTTATCTTAATAGTAATCCTCATCAGTTCGATGTGTTACAATTGACAGGTGAGCGAAAAAAATAAGTACTATCTGTTGTGAACTAGCGCAATTAATTGCTTGTTAATCGTAACACCCAAAATTAATATGCTCTCCATTAATCGTCTTAGAGAATCCTTTCTGACTTCCATCATTTGACTGATGCTAACCTCGATGAAAGTACCTTAGAGCTTCTTCTTCGTCTAAGGTTTTCCGCTGACAGGAAGTGAAAATAGTATATCAAATCTATTGCTAGTTAAAGTGCTTGGAAAATTGATTCTTTGTGCCGTTCTGTAGAATTTTACTCGCCCGCATCTATCTTACATATTTACAAGCCTAACGTTCGTATCAGCTTAGAATACTATTGCCGCATATTTTCTAGTGTTTTCTGCTATATGCTTAGAGATGGTAGATAAAATCTCAACAAGAATCTGCAATGTTATTGATCCTTACCTGACATCACGACTTCAGTCATTTTCACACCGTCGTAATATAGCTTCCCTCTGACTTTTCTATTCAAACTTTAATGGCAATTGTTCTGACGAAATCTAGTCCTCGATATGTAGACACTATGAAATTAATCGAAATATTAGATTGGCGGCAAGATCTCATTTTACAGCTGATATGGCTAGATATAACCGTAAGTTCTATGCTAACAGTTTCTTCTATCGATCTTCCCGCTTATGGAAATCTCTTACGGCTTATTGTTTTCCAGTCCGGTTTCAAAAATTGAAATACAATGCCAATCTTTATCTTCTGTTTTCTTAATTTCTGTTCTTTCATTATTCTTGCCTTTTCATAATGGTGTCTTATAATCTTTCACACTGTTATGGTCCGGTTCCTTGTACCACGGTGATAGCCCAAGGTAGAACATAATAAGAAGAACTCGAACACAGGTATGGGATAACACAGATATATTACAAACAGGAATATATACAGAGAAGTAGAAGTGTTAGTATGAACAATTAGGTTTAGTAGAGAGAACAATGTAGTCTCGACCAGTATCACTATTCCAATGTCTTGCAGTAATTGTATGAACGCGACTCTATTTCGGACTGCCTCTGACTCGACTCTTGACTAGACTTGAACTACTGACTTCGACTCCTTGCCTACTCCCGAGGCGCAGTATTTATTAAGTATTGAATAATCCATTATTATTATTATGGGTAAGATCCCATAACACACAGTCAGTTACGCACTTCGTGTTAGTGGCTTGAGGTGAAAAATATTAATGGTTACGCTATGTGTTTTAAGTTATAATTTAACCCAGTACTAACTATCTCGTAGTTTGGTTATAGCCGACTAAAAAGTACCTCCACACCACAAGTATTTTCTAGTGAGGAGAGTGGCTAGACACACAACAGGATTTGAAAGAGGAACTTTCTTGAAGATTCAACAGCCATCTCCACACTGGGCTAGGCAGGCAGTGTGATGATTACATGGCATCATTGGGCGGAGGGCTAGACTGAATTCAAAGGTCAAGGCGGAGGGCTGGCCCGAGGGAATCAACGGCCATGTATCAGTGACCAGGACCAGCCTTCAAGTTGGAAGACATTGGCTCCAGAGTGATATGGAAAAGGATTGGCTTCTACAGTTCGAACTTTCGAAGATACGTTAAGCATGGACGAATACCGATCACGTTGTCGACACAGATATAGGAATTGATCTGGTCATGTGCTCAGCTTGAACAGTGACCATACGTCTACACATGGTCATGAGACTGGTGATGATCACGCTGATTTCTCAATTGACTTTTCTTTCTAATTCAATAAAAGGAATTACTAAATGTAGTCTGAAGTAATCTGGTAAAGCCATATACACGATGATTCTTATAAGTATTGAATTTATTGCAATCGTAATACACTGAGTAATCAATTCTTTAAGCATTTTTAATTACTTTTTTTAGTCAGCGAAAACAACCAATGGTCGACCAGATTAGCTATCTCGCCAAAACCCAGCACCAACGAACCCATATTCAGGTGTGTTTCCTCTTACAATATATCATTGAAACTACCGAGTATTAAATTCTCAATATTGAGGTAAGATGTATGCATTAAATTAACCCATTTTTATATGATTTCCTGCGATACTATTGATTCCAAATGATCCATTCTTTTACGAATTGTTACGAAACAGCAGTACGTTATCTGTTAACAGAATATTGTTATTTATAATCCGAGCGAGCCAATGCAGTCAAATTAAAAGAAAGGAAAAAGAAAAGAAGTTCTCCGCCGGTCAGTTCTCGTTAAACTCAAGAACAAGCAGTGGCTAAAGAAGGCAATCTGCATTATTGAAAACACACACACACACACACACACACACATATATATATATATATATATATATATATATATATATATATATATATATATATATATATAGATGTATGTTTATGTGACCATGAGGAAGAGAGAAGTCGAAGAAAAGAAAGATGGTAAAAGTAAAAGAGTAAGCATTTGGAAGAGCGGAGGTAGTATCTATGAACCAAGATCAGCATAGTTTGTTTTATTCATTTAAGGCGGCAAATTGGACAGAATAATCCAATTATATTTGCTAATCTTTATTCCAAATGGCATTTATATGTCATATTTTTTTCTTAATACTCCATCGATGTCGTCTCCGCACTTCTTAACAAAGAGATCGAGAAAAGTGTTTTGCTGTCAACTTCAGAATATCGATATTGGAATTATTTTTTCATTTATTTATTTATTTCATGAAATACTTAGAATGGAAATTTATTTGATTATTTATTGAAAATGGTGTTGATGACGAGCAACTCAAATAACTGCTATGTCGAATGCCACGTTTTAAGATTCCATACTTGATGCAAACATTAGTCACAGCAAACAAACATCGTAAAAAATGCTGAAAAAAGACAATAACGCCATTATTGCACGGGACACAATATATAAATAATGAAAAGCTGAAAAAGATTCCCAGATACGGTTGGGGTCCTAAAATCCCTATATTAAGAAGCTCTTATCAATGTTGGTCTGTTACCCCGTGCTTGTCCAGGGCCGGGGCAAGTGTCTTAACACGCCGAATCTATGATACCCCCCAACCTACTACGTCTCAGTTTTCTTAGACTAGTATTCATATAAAATACACATTTTATTGTAAACCTAATTATGTATTGTAATATATTGCTCATATGCAATATTGTTGAATAAGTAAACTAGGGAAATTCAAAATAAATATAATGTATCTAAATATAATTTTGAGACATATAATAGAGAATGCCATCTGAAATAAGTCAAATTTCGTATTTGAATCAATATATTCTGCACACCACGTTTTAAATCGAATGATAGAAAATGGGGTCTGGTTTGGAATCCAGCGTCCGTCAAAGCAGAGTTCAATGCCATATCTGTAACTCTATTGCACTGTCACAGCCTAAGAAGCCTTTCATGCTTCCGCATAACCCTGAATTCCAATTCCAACAAAACTGATTGACTTTTTCGAACTACACTAAATGTATTATATTATATATACTGATATGTACACTGGTTGGAAGTGGCCCTAACATCATCTAGAAAGACCAGGTCAGTATGCAAAGCACTGTGAACTTGATTCTGGACATATGGTGTACATAAATAATTTTCTTTCTACGGGGGAACACCTATTGAGGAATATGGAAAGCAGTTCGTCGGCTTAAACCAACACAGAAATGGCTGGTCAGAACGACTAAGCGTATATTCGCACACAATGCGGACAGATGTGGTGGCTGTGTTATAAACGTGCTGACCCAACGCAACACTTCCAGCCAGGATCTTGGCATGTCATCTGCTACTATGTTATACAGTCGTGTTATCAAGAACCACCTCTCTGTCTTACGGGACAAATACGGAATCAGTGGAGATAAAATGAACAGAGAGACAGCAATGTCTAAAAGGCACATGCGGAAAGAGTTCTTCTAAAATGAAAATTTTGGGAATTATAAATTGGCGCTTCTTTTCAAATCCAGAATCAACAGGTCCCTTACTCTAGTCGGGTAATACTAGTAAGGATGGTGGAGATACTCGGTAACCTGCAGTAAGGTGGATGGACACAATCGGGTAACTCTATGCAACCGTCGATTCCCCCGTATGATCCACCCAGTTATTTGCAACTCACATCATTCTACCCAGGAGCGTGTCCTTCGGCCTCATGGCACCTCGATTTGCAGCCGGTTCACAATAGCAACACGTGAAATATATTAACCACATCTTATCCTGGACTATATGATACATATGCAGGTCCTGGTCTCCTGTCACAGTGACCCGGTGTATTACCTATGGGGATCAATACTCAATATATCTCCTCGTCAGCCAATGTACATAAACCAAATATCCCAAGTACTGAACCAGAAGAAATTCAGTTGGCGTAATAAAAATATTTCGAGAAAATATCAGACGACACCAATACCAAATCAAAGCCCAAGTAGAAAAACGTGGGCACATCGAACTTTATCCCCGAAAATGCGAGGACAATGGCACGCATATCTGGAGCAAAAATTCAACTGATCACGTCCATCCGTCCTGTTGTCAGGGGAGTGGGGTGCATGTACGGTAGAAATGGAAGGACTCCTTAGATAATGAAATACTTACATAGGCAGATACTGGAGGACTTAAATTACCTCAAACATTAATTTATAAAGAGCTGAGTGGCCAGGTGTTGAGGGTATGTTTTTTATTTGTATCTCGTTGGTACGAAAATAAAGAAATTAGAAATTACTACCATTGCCATTGTGGTTATTTTACGAAACCTTGGTCCACAAGAGGGATATAAATGTAAAGTACTCAGTACTTATATATTCAGTACAGGGCTAAATATATTTAAAATATAATAAGTGCTTTTCTGAAACTATATTTTAATATTTAATTAATTTGATTTGAAACAAATATTTTTTTTTAGTTTAAATTGTTAGAAAAATGGAATTTTTAATACGAAGGTAGCAGTTTATATAAGGTACTGATGATTTGGTTGAAAACCGGAAGTTCATCTATTTTTATTTTATTTTATTTTTTGTGGTTGATATAGCAGTACAATTACTTGAGGAATCTAACGGGAGCGCGTTTTTATATGATTTTTATTATTATCTACTAATCTGAAAAAATAAAGAAAACATTCCATGTAATCTAAAGTTTTATTGAATTCATAATCTTTGACTGTAAATTTAGCATAGTTATCGCTATTATTTTCTGATAATGTGTACGGACGTCCGTATTTAAAAAAAACAAAAAAACAAAAAAAACAAAAACAAAACCACGGCACTGTATAAAATACACACACAAAAATATTCGGACTTATTTTAAAATTGTTCGGGTGTCCTAATTTGCAATAAGATTTTCCACTTATGATTATTAAATATAGTTGTTACTTAATAATGACCTCTGCAAACTAAGATTTTTAAAAGATTTAAAATTTTAAAAGATTTAAAATTTTAAAAGATTTAAAACATTTAAATTAGAGTTTAAAAATAATAAAAATTCTTGTAAAAATTTATTATTCATGAAAAAAAAGTTTTTGAAGACAAAAGTGACCATAATATATCTTAATAATAATAATGAGCAATTAATAGCTTTTTTAATTTTAGTTTCATTGCATTTTTGTTTTCATTTTGTGGAGGCACCTAGATCAAATTATATTGCTTATTGAAAATATTTAATCTATTAGATTGAAATTAAATCTAAAATAAATGCTTCAAGAAAAATTTTACATTTTTTAAATTTATTTTACGCCTTAAGTGTGATCAAACCTCGGTGGCACATAGTTTTAATGTTTTTTTTTGTTTTAAAATTCAGAGAAGATTTTCTGTAACTGAAGGTCCTGTTTTACAAATACAATTGAGGATTTACATTTTGAAGGTGTTTTTGAACTAACATAATTATTATTGTTGCAAAAATTAATTTCTCAAAATTTCATAAGATTTATACGTGACGGGGGTGGGGGGCTGATGTAAAATCAAAATTACGAGGAATTTCTAAAAATGAAACATTTCTAAAATAATTATATTCATTTCTGATTAATTTCTGAAAATTCTAATAAAATTCAACAAATACTAAATTTTTACAAGAATTTCCAAATCGATGTGTTTTTTCAACATAAAAGACGCTCAGATTCCATATAATACTTTTTGTCCTACCTCCGACGCAAGAAAATATTAAACAATATTTTAGAATGGATCAAAAAATATTATTTAATAATAATAAAAAAAAAAATTCGTTTGTCTTCCCTCATAATAAAACATAAAGATTTCGACGATAAAACTTTTTTTCATAGTAGCATGCTCATATTTTTTGGTCAACCTGTGGCGGTAACTACTTTTTATATAAATATTATTTTAACTGTTTTATGTAACATCACTCACTTGAGTTAAATTTTATATTTGCATTAATGCTAAAGATAATTTTCTTCAAATTTGAACTCTAGGTTAAAAAGTAAATCCATAAAGAAAAATAAAATTCATTTATATGCTGAAGTGTTGCCAATTTCCTTAAAAATCTTTGAAAGAATTTTCCTTTCAGTTTGTCCGTGAATTCGGAGAGAATTCTCCCCTAAGATAATGAAATAAAAATATGTCAATTCCACTACCAAATAAGATTTTCTTTTAGAACTCTTTGGTGTTATAGCATTGTATCTTTTCATAAATCCTTAAAATTTTTCTTCTTTCTTTCACTATCGGCTCAATCTTTTTCTCATTTCTGTTTAAATAAAAGCAAAGAACACGGACATGAAAATCAAAATCAAACGACTGGTGCTAAAATTTAAACGTCGCATATACATGTGATAACCTAGGCCACAAGTTATTCCAGTGGAACTCAAGAATTCATAGAATTTTGGTTTGATTGCTGTAAAATGTATAGTTAAACTGACAAATGTTGACGCCAAAGAAAATATTTTAATTACCAGTTTTTTGAATCAGTTATTTTCTATTGTATTTTAATTTTTAGTTTTCTCTAAATATTTTTATTAGATTTTTTCTTAAGCTTTATGCAAGAACTGGAAAAAAATATTGTATGAAAATAAAAATGTCGTGTAAACGTTAATGTGTATAATATTATGGTTGCACAATCATCGGGAAGATAAAAACAGCACATTGATAACAAAACCAAGAAATCCGATAAAGTCAACTACTCTTAAAATGGACCTCACCGTAATTAATCTGGGGCAAGAATTTTTTTTTAATTTCAACGCCTCAAAGGCAAAACTACTTTCATTTCGTCACCTTTCCTTTCTATCAACAAGATGTCTGATGCTGAAATCCAGAAGAGCAAAACCCTACGACATCTGGGCTTCAGGTTTTCCACTAACATGACGCGAAGCGATTAGATAGAGTCAATTGCTACGACTGCTGCAACGAAAGTTCGTTCATTGTGTCTGACAATTTTTTCTCTTGTCAGAATCTATTGTACACATGAATAAATCATCCATTCGTCCGTGTATTGACATCAATGTGCATATCAAGAGTCTTTAAAACATATGCAATACAAACGATTCTGACCCAGTATCTCGTCTTCAGTCACATTCTCACCGACGTGACGCGGCTTACGTCTGCCTGTTCTACAAATATTTTCATGGTAATTGCTCGAACGAGTTTTCTGCTTAGTGACCCGACTACATGAATTTAAGCGTGCTACTAGATTGGCAATTATATGTCTCCGTTTTACTGTTAAACTAGCTAGATACATCTCTACTCTAATAGTCTGTTTCTCACACTTCCCAAGGGGAATTATATGTGTATTTTCTTAAAATACAATCGTGACATAAGGCCGTAGGGAAGATAGGTGGTCTTCACTCACTATCCTAAACTTAGCTAATCTGAATACGACCATTTCATGCATTACACTTTACTAAATCATCACAAGAATCCATTCTTTAACATTCATCACAATACCGCATATCCAAATGTGGTCCAATAAAGAAAATAAAACAAAACAAAAAATTAAAATTAAAAATAAAATATGTTAGTAGGATCTGGCTTCATTCTGCCGATAAGCAAACTTAAGACGCAGACTTGCACAAGGCGGACAAAATAAATTATGGAGTAGGAAAATCAAATGTTAAACAATTGAAAATAAAAAGAGGGATTAAAAAAAAAACTGTGGAGGTTATGAATCATGACATGAAACATAACAAACGGTATAGCCGGGCGCAGGCCGGGAGCAATAATTACTCATTTTAAATATGTAAACAAAGAGCCTCGTTTAACCAGGGTAGAGATCTAATAGGAAACTGCCCAGTTGTGTCGAAAAGTTTACTAAAAAAAGAAAATTAAGGTGAGCCCCTTTGACCTGAAACAGATTCACCACTTTTACCCACAATTCGTTGAAATCTGCAAACGCTTTCTCTCATCGAACAAACACTCTTTGCATACTAATTCCCACTCGTGTGGAGTCTGATTTTCAATTCTTCTTCTGCAAGTAATATATTGAGAGAGTGGTCGCATTTTTATATTTTACAATACACATGCGTGTTCGTTTAATGATTATAAAATCTTCTTTTCTACTCTGCTTCAGTAGAATGTTTTTATAAATACTTCTCGCTCCCCACTGAATAGCAGTCCGGAAGATAACATTTCTGATTAGACATGAGCGGGCACATTTTTATGGTAGTTTTACTTACGACCAATGCAGCCCAGATCATCATTGGCCAACAATATAAGATACTAGGAAATACTAGTTGGAATATTCTTAAATCAAAACACGTTGCAACATCACCAGTAATTTTCATGTTTGCTACGGAATTTTCAAGAGCTACACCAACAGTTAGAATATTAGATAGAATGGCGGCATGATTCACTAAACCTTATTTTTATTTTGTTTAAGAGAGAGTGGATGTTTGAATAAAATACGTATAGATATTCCTGAAATGTTTAAAACATAGTCATACAACATTTCATATTTTTTCATGGAAGTAGCGATAGGTCACAAATGGAGTCAGATATATATATATATATATATATATATATATATATATATATATATAAAGTTGCAAATTAAAAAATAATAATGATTTTTTATGAAAGTATTTATATATATATATATATATTTGATATTTCAGATTTACCTCAATATTTCTTCAGAAATAACTGTTTGTTTACAAGTAGCGTTCGTCGCGAGAAACGGACGTCACGTGATATGGAACGTCACTGTGTTCGAATATTTTTAACGTAAATCGAACTGTAATAATATATCTAAAATGTTGTTTAAAAAATTTAAAAAATAACTATATCTAAAAAAAATGTTTAACTATTGAAATATTTATAAAGATTTAAAATACCCAAGTCTTTATTTAACCCTAGTTTATATGTATTTAATTTTAAAATCCAGTATTTTTTCTTTTTTTCTGCGTGTGTATGTGGAACTGAAATCAGAATCTATCAATAAACATTTACAGTTTTGTAATAAGTGTCCTGATTGATTAAAGTGTTCAGCTATGGTGGAGTAAGGATTGTTTTGACGTATGGTTTGTTTATGATTGTTGAAGCGAAATCTAAAATTATTTCCGGTTTCACCAATATACCCACTATTGGGACATATTGTGCAGAATAAATAGTAGATTATGTGATGGCTATCACAAGTGAGGTGAGGTGGGTGTATCTTGATATTGGTGTTGGGTACAGAAAATACATTATCTATTATTAAGTGTTTGCAAATAAGCAACGAGGATTATCACATTTGTAATTTCCTGAATGGTTTGTATTGTTTAGATATGTGGTAGAGGTGAGAATAGCTGACAGGTTAGGGAATTGTTTCTTTGCATTTATGGGTGGTTTATATATATATATATATATATATATATATATATATATATTCAGTGCTACTTTAATTTGATATGAAAAGGATTTTAAAGTCTGATTTTTCGGACACCCCTGTGTGATTTTTCAACGAGACGAGGAAGAAACTAATAAGTGGGACTTTCTCTTCTAAGCAATGTTGTTGGCTCGGAAGCTCCTTGCGGTAACTACATTCTCTGAGTAAACCCAAATCCCTGTTTAATCCTTTAATGCATAATTTAACTTAGAGGCGTGTCCGATGAAACCGTCTTTAAAATCTTTCTCTTCGTGCTTCACTTTAGTCAAAAGCCTAACATATCATAAATCAGTCAATCTTATATTAATATTGTTACCATTTTGTTGTATGTTTATTCCTCAAATTTCTGTAACAGGGCTAATAATTGTGTATATTTTAAGAAGGACACTTGGACCATCTTTCGTTTTAATCACACACACACGCATACACGCACATGTGTGTGTGTGTGTGTGTGTGTGTGTGTGTTTGTGGATTGACAGATAGATGAATATATGTCAATGCATATCTGAGTATCTCTATGAACACATTTCATATCATCCCAGAATGAATACACAGCACGCTTAAAATATACTTTTTCCTCATCACCCACGTAAAAATGATATCTCTGCATATACCTAAATTATTGAGGGAAGCGGTAGGATAGGGAGGTGGAGTTACCCGATCAGTAAAGAAACAGATTATAAAAACAAATGCTTTACTCAACTGATAAAAAATAAATGACAGGTAACCACGAGTCAGTGTAATGGTTAGCAAGCTTGTCTCGCTCGAACAATTATGACTGAATAGTGAGTTTGATTCTCACTGTGTGTCCCTACTTTCGGCATTGTGCCACATCTAAGCGGCACTCGGAAAATCGCTACAATAAATGACTATTTGCAAGGGGTAAGAGTTTGTCCTCCAGCTATAAATTCTCTTTTGATTTTCACTTACTAATTCTAACACAGCATCTCAGCTGTAAAAACCATTTTTTGTATGTTTTTGCAGAATCTTTTGTAATTTGGGATATATTTATTCTATTGGCGTCTATATTGTTTTTTCTATTGGCGGAAATATATTTGGAAAAAACGTCATTTGAGAAATCTGTACAAGTTCATTTTACTTAAAATAATACTGCACTTCCCATATGTAGCAGTTATACAGCATAAGGGAAGGTCAGATATACACATATTAACAGAAAGAAGAAGAAAAACATACAGAAGTATTGGACAATATATGGTTAAACGTACTCGGAAACCAGAAAAAAAATGTACTAAACTTAGCAAGTTAAAATGAAATTTTAAACATAGATATAACGTTAATCTACATCCAATCTAACACACACACACTCTCTCTCTCCCTTTCTATCTCTTTCTCTCTCACACACACACACACACACACACACACACACACACACACACACACACACACACACACACACACACACACATATATATATATATATATATATATATAGCTCAAATTATAAGTATGTTTCATTCAGGTTCAGCTTTCAAATACTGGCCTCTCACTGCTACTCTATCTCCATAGATGATTGCTTGGTAATACCAGGTGCTCTAATGCTGGATGTGTGGGTGGTGTAAGAGATGATGCATCTGTATTGTTAAGCGAAGAACAGAGTTACAATTCCCGTTGCATTATTATATTCCCTTACGCATCTATTCTCCCCACCTATTGGTTAATTAGTAAAACATATCTCCATAAACGTTTATTATCTAAAAATATATTTTCTTGCTTTAAATAGCTTGCAAATTGTTGTTATGCCACAGAAAACGAACCGATCAACCATTCTTATGTCTACGGAGCTCCAAACCAGGAACATTTACACCTTTTGCTTGTAAAATCAGAAATAATATATTTCAGAATAATCTCTGTGGCACTTCTTGTATTCACAGACAGTATTCATTCGCGTTCTTATATTGTAATCTTACATTATTTCAATGATTTTGTCTGAAAGTATTTTCCATGTAAAACTGTACTGTATACTGGCTAAAACAGGCTTACCTGCTGCTCCACAGATCAGAACAATACCACTATCATCAGCAAGATTACCATTGGCTTCAGTTAAAATAAGATTTATCTCGCTTCTATTCGTCCATTCCAGGTAATTCGTGTCCCCAAGTGAAGTCAGATCAAACTAAACCAGGTTCAGGCAATGCTTATGTGTGTAACGTCAAATTGTACGTCAATAATGTACATGGTGCGATAGAAACATTTCGCATATAATACCTACCAAAAATATCTCCCACCGAATGGTAAGATTAAAAGGTGTTTCTGGGAGGTATATGTGCGAGTTATTCCTGTCGGAAAATGTAGTGTCAATGATAATTATGTAATACACAGAGACGTCTCTGCCTTCCATCAACATGGCTGATTCTAACCTCCTGGAAAATGAATTTTTGTGGCTTCAAATGCTAATTTTTCTCTCCATAATCTATCTTACATATTTATAAGTCTACCATTCGGCCATTCTTAGAATATTGCTTCCGCATATGGTCCAGTGTCCCTTCTAATTACCTTGAGCTCTTTGATAAAATCTAAAGAAAAATCAGCAATATTATTGGCTCTGATCTGGCAGCTCGGCTCCAGTTAGTTTCCCACCGCGGTCAAATTGCCTTCCTGTCTTTTCTATAAATACTTTCACGGTAATTGTTCGGACGAGCTCTGAGATATGGTATCTAGACTTTTTGGATTTAGGCGTAGTACTAGACTGGCGTTTAGATCCCATCAATTTAAAATTGAGTTGGTTAGATGCAGCCGTAAATTTTTCTCGCACTTTTCACTTGTGGCATTCTCTTTCGGCTACATTAACAGCCAAAGTTAAGCTGCAAAAATTTAAATGCAATGTCAATCGCTATCTACAGTTTTCCTGATTGCTCTATCCTCTTCTCGTTCATTATTACTGTTTCTATTCACACCATGTGACGCCTATGTCTCAATGGGTTCATTGCGTTGCATGGGGTGATATCAATATAGAAACTGTATTTCTTGCTGTCTCCACATATTCTACTTGATTTTGATTGTTCCATTTTCTTGAGACTCTTCATCGAACGCCACTAACTTTTTGCGTCAATTCAAAGTGTATTTGAAGATTTGTTTCATTCATGGATTCATTTCGAAAGGATTATCGAAAATTTGGGAATTATTAAAGGCTGTAATATAATTTGGATTGTAGGAATACTTATTTACTTTTCGAGTGAATATTTCATTAATATTCCATTGTGAATAAAAAACATGTCCAGATTCCAGCACTAATATTTAACTTAGGATTTAAGACATAGCAGATGATAGAAGATGGATTCATACCTCTCCCTAAAATATTTACACGTAAGAGAATATAACAAACTAGGAAAGTCTTTCCGATTTCACACTCCGATTCGCTATTCAGTACGATATGAGAAGGAATCTGGTCTGACGAAAACTTTGATACCCAGCAGCCGCAGACTTTCTCCTTAATCAACATATATTCAACTATTTATGGTTTGTTTTAACTATTTTCTCATGTAATTATTTTGTAAAATATTTAAACTATATTTTTGTTATTTACTTATTTTGTAAATTATTTAAACTGTTTCGTTATTTAATTATTTTTCAAATTATTTAAACTATATTGTTATTATTTAATTATTTTACAAATTATTTAAATTATTTTTTGCTATTTTTAATTATTTTGTAAATAATTTAAACTATTCCATTTTTTTAATTATTTTGTAAATTATCTAAATTATTTTGATATTATTTAATTATGATGTAAAGTATTTAAACGATAGTGTTAGTAATTAATTATTTTGTAAATTATGTAAGCTATATTTTATTAGTTAATTATTTTGTTATTTATTTAAAATATATTTTTTATTATTTAATTATTTCATAGTTTAATTAAAATCATTTTGTTATTATTTAATTATTGTTTTGAATAATTTACATTATATTATTAATATTTAATTATTTTCTAAATTAATCAAAATATATTGTTCGGATGAGCTCTTCTTTAATTCTTCCACGCTATTTAAACCTTTTTGTCTGGGGTGGGGTCATAGCGATTAAAAAACAAAAGTAAACTGTATCAGCCGGAACGAAAATGTCTGCTACTTCGTCATATATCAAAAATATTCTCAGCTGATTAATATTATCTTTCTTTTGAACAGACCTATTTTCTTATAATTCTTTGCTTCACTCCGCGATGTCTTAGGTTTTTAGAGTGTTGCATATTGCCAAAAACGATAATGATATGCAATGGATGTACTGAGCCGGTCACACGCGTGATGTCATCATGTTGGTTCAATGGAGAACAAGAATTTCAACGTGCATTCTTCCAGTTGGCGTTTTCTAATTCTTGACTTGCATTGCCTCCAGTGAAGTACACATACAATTCTCATTACAGATGAGATGCCAGTCTTCGAATTGCACGTGATTTATGCATCGTATACTCTAAATATTACTACATTCCATCTGGACTATTAAGAAATCGCGTGGAATTGACCCCAACTTGAATATTAACAGAATGCTAATACATGTATATATGTACAGATTTATCACACGTCGGTGAACACTTGAAAATTGATTTCAGAGTTAAGCCTAAAGCTGATATATTTGTCAATTCAAACACCATATTTCTTGCCAATGATTTAGCTTCCCAGTTGTACAGGAATATGCGGCTGATTCATATATATTAAATATCCATCAACGATAGCTTCTCTTTTCTCATTGAATTACATAGAGACGCTTTCATTGATTTATTAATACATATGCATTGTATTTTAGAACTTAATCTGCCACATGAACTATGTAAACGAAATTTATCATGTTTTCTGAACTCCCAATTCCAATCAAGTACTTCTGCGCCAATGATTTGATAAGATTAATTTGAATTTGCATGTAAATTTATAAGATTACATCTCAGAGTTAATCCACATTTATTAGCATTAATTATCCTCGGAAGTTATACACTCGGGACAATAGCTTACTAGCTTAAAGCGTTTGTTCTTTAATTTGATGAACATATTCGTGCTTTCAGTCTCTGGGCCGAATAGTAAAAACTGCTGAGAAAAACTGATCAGTACTATAAAAAAAATGGTGGGATTTCTCTAAAAATGGTCATCGGAATCGGAAAAACGTACCTCTATATCATATAGATGTTTAGTTCAAAATATCCTGAATGGAAATAGTAAAAATAGCCTTGTCCTTATAGTGAAACATTCAGCATTCATTGCCCGATCAGTGGTACGTTGGTTTGGGATTTAAAATATCTTTCCCTCAAAGACAATTCTTTAGAAAATTAGTTTTCTCAGTAACTGTTATTTCTTTCTTGCATTGATCGAGTTTCCTTCCTAACTTCTTTTTGTTGGAAATAAAATGCCAATATTTGAATAGTGTAATTATTTTCTCTCCGAATGACATTTGCTCTCCATTGTAGATATTTCTGTTGTTGAACAAACTGAAGTGATGTATGTTGCTTATGTTCTCCGTTAGAGTTCTTTGTTTCGGTAGCGCCTGCTCCCAAAATTTAAAAGAAAAATGGTCCTCACTTACGGCTACAGATTTTATTCGGTCTTATCCTTTTTCAAACACTTATCTTATGCACTGGTGATGTTTTAGAGAAAATCGAAACAACGATGTCATTTATAGGATGAGAAAGTTGAAATTTCGGAGGCACATAATGGGGAAAAATGGCTTGTAAAATCTGATAATCTGAAGGCAAGAAGATCAGAGGAAAACAAAGCATAACTTACGTAAATGGATAGCAGAAATAAGATTTAGGAGAGGTAACCATAAGACAAAATGTATTGAGAGCTACAAAGGATAGAATATTGTGGAGATATATGTTTGAATTTTTGGGTACCATGGTGTACTAGTATATTTATTTATACAAAATGTACAAATTGTGGCACGTGGCCGAAGAAGGGGAGGGGTAGAGTAGAGGCTGGTCCACACTAACTATCCTATACCTAGCTAATCAGATTCACGACCCATTCATACATTACAATTACTCATTCACCACAAGAACTCGTCCATCATCAAACAATCCTCCAACCACCATAATACCACATTCTCACAAGGGGGGGCTGTGGTGAAAATGGCCTACCTCGGAAACGCCTGCAAATCTGTGCGATGTGCAAACTCCAGTTTGCTAGCGGTAAAAGGAACCAAAATGGCAGCGCCCATGTTTTATGCCAGGCGGTCTCGGTTAGTTAACGCGAAATCTCGTTGTCTCGTCATTCGCATGCAAATCGTGGTCGGTCCTCGGCTGTATAGAGCAGGAGCGTTTTTCTGTTTCGGATTAGAGGGCTTTTTGGCTCGTGAGAAGGTTGGACGTGTGACACCGGTTTTGTCGGTTACTCTCATCGCGGCTTTTTGTTCCTACCTGCTATTATCAGTTGAGTTGTTGTGTTACCCCCACAGGGACCTATAAAACGCGCCGCATACCATAAAAATATAATGATGATATATATGTAATTTAAAATTCTATGGATGAATACAATGATGGGGAGGGGAGATGAACCCAATAAGAAACTAAAAATTAACACAAAATACAAACTAAACATAATTGATGTTAGTAGGACCCGTCCAACCCTCAAAATACAGAGGCCGCTGTATTCTGCCCAGGGGACAGAATCAAGAGGCGCTCTCGCTAAGGGAGTGGGAAAAGGATAAAATATTATACGGGCATGGCAAAATATAACGCTGACCCAGTCCAGATGAAAAAGAGGCCAAAACAAACTGGGAAGGTTGGGAATCTCGACTTGGATTATAACCAAGGAGCAGCCAGGATACAGGCCAGGAACTAGGTACACTGAAGCTTGTCTAACCTAACCGAGGGGAGGGTTCCACAGGAAGCCACCCCGATGTGCCATATGTTGACCTAGAAGAGAAAATCAAGGCTAGCCTCGTTCACACAAACCAATCTCGCCTCTTTTATCCACCTTTCGCTTAAGACTGTCGAATGCAATCGTTTTCTATCAGTTCTAATCTTCATCTTGAGCTGATGCTCAAAGAATCGGATTAGATCCTGATGAGAAAGACGATTGCCTCACAAGACTTCCTCCTTCCGCGTCGTCCAAATCACCATTCGAGCCGTGGCCAGCGGCGTCAGAAACACCATCCATTTCCCCCCCGGAATACGGGGGCGATACATTGTCACACGCGTATGCGCGATCAATGGACACAAGCTGTTCGGGAGCGAGACGAGCCGTAAGCTCGCCGACATGGTCCCATAAGGGGCGGACACGGGGGCAATGGTAGATGGCGTGCGGAGCCGTTTCTTCTAAACCAAGGCCACACCGTTCACAGTATGGCAAGTCCGCCAAGCCCCATATGAAAGCCTTGTCGTTGAGAGGCAGCCGATTCCGAGCCAATCGCCAGGTAAGCGAAAACTCAGGGTTACTGAGGTAATCCGCCGCAGGCGCCCAAGACCAGTAGGAGCGATGCACCTCCTCCAACAAGCCGAGCATATCTCGTAGGGTATCCTTCGCGGGATCCTCCACTAATCCTCGATAGAAGACCTTCCTAGGCCGTGAAAGGTCACTGGACCGGGGAACGGCCCTCAAGGCCGACCGACACTCGCGAAGGAAAACCGATTGATCCCGGGGTTTACGACGGTGCTCAACCCGCGAGATGGGGGGACTGATTGTAAGGCTAGGGAACGCGTCCTTAACAACCCCCTCAAGAATCGGATCTCCTCCAGTCAATGCGCGGGGTAGGAAAGTCAACCTAGAGGCACGGATGTGACTCACCAGGTGTGGCATTCCCAGCCCCACATGACACGGACGTTTAGTGCAGACTCGTCTGTCGACCTGATTCACGCGTCCCCTCCATAAAATGGAGGATAGCGATCTCTCGAGAGCATTCCTTTGGGTCTTACAGAGAGGATGTACGGACAATCGATAAAGAATCAGGGGGAAATGTATGTCGCACACACCTTCGCCCTGCCCTTCACGAACAACCTCCGTCGATTCCAAGTCTGACCTGAGAATCGACCTTTGCTCGTACTTCAGACCAATTCTTCTCCAGCTGGAGGTCGGGTCCAAACCACACTCCAAGAATGCGGACAGGACCGTCCGTCCAACTGAAGCGGCCCGGAAGAGCGACCCCCTTCCAGGCACCTAACCGCAAGCCAGGCGACTTGTCGTGGTTTATCTTGGCCCCTGTCACCTTCTCGTACCGATCAAGCGCCTTCTGTACCGCCTCAATGTTACTGCGGGACGACACGAAAGCAGATACGTCATCGGAGTACGCGGAAACCCTGGCTCGAGACCCTCCAGGAACGGCGATTCCACGTAGGGCCGGACTGCACGAGAGGCTCCAACGCCAAAGCATAAAGGAGAGGTGACAGCGGACAACCCTGACGAATCGACCTAAACAGCACAAAAGCGCCCGACAACTTACTGTTCACCTGTATCACAGCACAGAGGGAGCGATACAGGAGGCTAATCCAACGGCAGAAGTTAGTGCGAATCCAGCAGCCTGCAGGACAGTAGCAAGGTAGCCATGGTCAACCCTATCAAATGCCTTGGATTGATCCAAATTGATCAGCGCGGCTTCTTCGTCGTCTTTTACACCCTCTATGATCGTGCGGATCAGATGCAGGTTGCTCTGAATTGTTCGGCCCCTCACAGAACAAGTTTGCTCAGGACCCAACAGAGACTCGTCAACTGACTGCAAACGCTCCTGCAGGATCTTGGCCATAATCTTTAACTCTGTGTATAGCAGAGTTATGGGCCTGTAATCATCTAGGTTCTCCCCAACATCCCTGCCCTTTTTCAACAGAGTGATCACACTCCTGGTAATCCGGTTGGGGATTGACCCCGACCGAAACCAGTTGTTGAACACTGCAGTCAAAATTGGAACAAAGATGTGCGACAGCCTCAAGTACAATTCATAGGGCAAACCATCCAGACCGGGAGACTTGCCTCTGCCGACCTTCTTCAATGCCATCCGTGATCTCTCCCTAGCAGCTAGCCGCTTCAGTCGGCGAAAGCCGAGGAAAGTCAGCCAAATAGCTGCGAAACTCCTCCTCACGGAGACCAGGCTCCTTGGTAAACCGGCTCTCGAAATGCCGCCGAAACGCCTCGCACATGTCGTCAGAAGAGTTCGCCCCCCACCCGTGGGATTTGACTTCACGAATGTAACGATCGCCACCTCGACGGACCTCTTCCCTGCGCAGATCTGCGCCCAAATTCACAGCTTCGGAATACATCTTGCTTAACTTATGTCTAATTACCTGGCCCATGTAACGCTCGCTATTCGAACGATCCAGGGCCGCCCTAGCTAAGGCTATCTCTAGGCCCCCCAGCCACCGCCTGGGAAAAACTAGCCTTAAGCGTCTTCACATTTTTAGCTCTATCTAGGGCGAGCCGCTTGCCGAAATCAGTGGTGAAAGAACTAATCCTACACTTAAGTCGCTCCCACCACTTATTCCCGATAACAGACCCCACTAACTCCCGCTGCACTTGTCTAGTTAGCTGTTCCTGTAAGTCCCGCCTGTCCAGTAAGAACAGATTAAACTTCCAGTACCCAGCCATTCTAGGCCTATTTCCTAACGCCACTCGGTCACAAACGAGTTTGTGGTCCGAATAGCCTACCCATTAGGACGTGGGACAATCTAGTAGATCTAGTAGATGTACATCGGCTCTTCTAACTAACATTCTGTCAAGGTAGCTAACTACCTTGTCAAAAGGCGAATTAAGAGCCCACGTCCACATTCGGCCCCGGGGTGATCGACCCGGTATCTATCGACGAGACCATAATCGTCGATCAAATCAACCAGGCTATCTATAGCCCCTTCTCCCACTAGCACCCCGCCCCTGTCTAACTTGGGGTCCAGGATGGCATTCCAGTCCCTCATTAGAACTAGGCGCGTCGAATCCACTAGGAACGACCCCAAATGTCGGAAAAAACCAGACCCATTCTTCCCGGTCATTGGGCGCATAAACCGCAACGACTCGGAACGAACCACTATTCACGGCAGTATCGGCCACGATCAACCGGCCCTCAGCATCAGTATGCACAAGGTCAACCTTCGCATCAAGAGTACGTCTGACAAGCAAAGAAACTCCTCTGGCAAACCGGTCCTCATATGCTGAATAGACGACAAATTCTCCTACAGCAGACACACATCGGAACTGCAAACAAAGTTGGTCTCTTCCATCGCGGCAACATCCACACCAAAGGACAAGAGGTCCCGAAGCAGCCGGGCAGCCTTACTCCGATCCCTCAAGCCCCTTGCATTCAAAGTCGCTATGTTAATTTCCATCTTCTAGGCCTGCAAAAAGAGAAAAATAATAAGTGCAAAAACCTACTCACATACGGGGCGGAAATCTGCGGGTGAAAGGACCCCGACGGATTGTCCAAGGCTCCCTGTGCCTAACTCCGTCGTTATCCGACCATTTAGGACAATACCGCCAACGTCCATAGGGTAAGTTAGTTTAACAGCCCTATATAAGGAGAGATAGAGTAAAACTGGGACCCTCCCTGCACAAAATTTTTTCAACTTTCTTAGGTTCTCATTTTCCAGTTCCATCATCCTGATGTTAGGATGAGCTTGCTTAGCCTCAAAGAGGTGACCACAGATTTTTAGATATCTGCCTGTGCCTCTCACACAGGTGATTATTCCTGTGGCACCGGGGAAGTTTTGGGGGTCTTCGACTGACCTCCTCTAGTTTCAAAAGGGGTTTTAAAAGGGACTTTTTTCTGCTTAGACAGTCCCTTTCTGACTTCTTCCCTGTCCACTTTGCATATGGCCTCCAGGCCCAGATAAATCTTTTTCCTTTTTTGCTCCCTAGAACAGGGTAGGGAGGAGAAGAAGTAGATGAGTGAGGGGGTGGATAGTGAGCTGAGCGAATATATGGAGGGAGTGGGGGATGGAGTAAGAGATGGGGAAGTAGGGAGACGTCTGTGCTGAATTCTGCTTCTTTCCGGCGAAGCAGGGAAGGAGAGCGCACTGGCTCTATCTCTAACACTCTCTTCCCTACTGCGCCCAGGGTGTCTTTGTTTAGGCTCCTCTTCCTCTTCCTCTTCGTCCTCTCTGCTTCTTTTAAAGGATACTGCTCTAGGTGGCGGCATATTTTCCGCCTCCATTGTCGATTCCCTTTCTTGTTTTTGTTGTTGCTGATGCTTTGCTTGTTCTTGATGATGATCATTCTTCTGTTTATGTCGTTGTTGGTGTTGTTGCTGCTGCTGTTGTTGCTGCTGTTGGTGGTGTTGTTGCAGCTAGTGGGGATGAAACATTACTGGCTTTCCGTCTCCTTTCTACCTCTTTCCAGGCTCCTTCGGGTGATATCACGGTTGACCCCTGTCGCTGGCTTCGCGACCACTGCTGCTGCTGCTGGAGGTGGCATCGGTTGTTTTAAGTTTTTGCCAGGGCACTCCTTGGCCATGTGCCCTGACGCGCCACACGACCAGCAACACGGCTTTCTGCCCTCGACCATGACTAACATCCGTTTGTGACGGCAAACCAGAGTATTTGGTATACCTCTAAATTGTCCCTGTTTACCGTGACTTGCACCTCCATGTCCCCTGTTTGTATTCTGTTCTTGCTAACGAGGGCCTTTACCTCATGCACCTCCACATATTTGACGAAAAAGACCCCCATCTTATCCTGTGGGATATCCGTGTATGGTGGCCTTTGTCCTGCGGCTGCCCGTATATTCGGTCTGCAGGCGTAAGTTCTTAGTTGTTAGAAGGCTTCCGACCAGTTCCTTGGCTTGTTGCTCTGTGGATAAATGTATGTCCCACAGAGCATTTGTCCTTCTCGCCAGTATTTCAGGGTTTATTTGCAGTGTATTTAAAGCTTCTTCCATGACCTTCCAGCCGACCCCAATTAATTTTCGAGTTTTCACATCGGAAGTCAGCAGGGAAATCGTTCGAGTGTTTACGGCATTCAGCGCCTCGGGAATGGTTAGAAATTCATTCCCTTGGAACGATTCCTCGAACTTTTTCCTTTGGTCAATGCAAAAGGCTGTATCTTTTTTCTGCGGCCTATTTTTCACCCAGGCCGTTTTCAGTGGTGACACCGGTTGCGAAGGCGGTGTATTGGCTTCGTCGTTGTCAATGTTATTGTCGGCCTTGAAGGAATATTTCGGCCCACCACGTCGAACAAGTAAGATTTGTTACTTCCTTTAAATTATTTTTTTTCCACAAACGTAAAATAATATCCAAAAACAAACTCAAATGGTAATAAGCAAATCAAACACAAGGAGAAGAATCGACAACAAAAGCAAGGAAAATTCACAAAACAAAATGCTGAAAGAAAAAGGCAAACAAATCAAAAACATAAAATAAAATTCAAACGGAAAACAAAAGTAAAATATACACAGATGCAAAAACAGAAACAAGAAAACTGAAAATTTGAAAAGATTGCAAGAATTAAAATTAAAAGCTTATCTTTTTTGTCGCAATGGATACTCAAGTTAGATCACATAAGCACAAAGATACACACGAGGGGGATACATTATGTAACTAGTGAGGGTACCCTGGTGTACTAGAGATCCAGCCCAAATGAGCTGACTCATTTTATAGTTCATCAATAGAAGGGTTAACCAATCAGAAGGCTTAAAATATTCAATGCGACGTGTATAAACGCGGCCATGTTTTTCCAGAATATTCACTGCCAGCATTTGACATCGAAGACTGGAGAATTACGGAACAGCTGGTGGTGGTATTGGCGATATAATCAGATTCAGTAGAGTGTCTGACTCGTAAGTGTTATCTTTAACGTTGTTTCCTTGAACATATTACGTACTGCGCTGTATTCTAATTTCATAGACTATGATGAACATGGTCAACAAAGGCTATGAGCCCAGATTACGACAGTATTTTGACGGAGACGAGTCAAAATACGAATTGTGGGAAGTGAAATTCCTACGCTACCTTAGAATACAAATATTTCATGACATCATTCTTTGCCAGGATGACCAGAAAGAAGATGATGATTTTATGGAAAGAAATGCGACCGTGTTCGCCGAATTAATACAATGTCTGGATGACAGGAGTTTGTCTTTTATAATGATAGAAGCCAGGGACGAAGGCCGCCAAGCTTTAAGAATATTGCGTGAACACGGTCAACAATATAGACTACGTCCTGAAAGGAAAAGTCACATAGAAGTACCAAATTTTATGACCATTTCTTTTACCATCAAAGTGTCTCGCTTTCTCTCCTATCTTCATCAATGAGCATGAACATTATGCTATAGAGAAAACTACCAACTTGCCCTTAATGCTTCCATTATTTTATACATTTACTCAGTAATAAAAATGTGATTAACACTATTCCGCTTTTAGAATATCGCATTCGCAGTTTAATATTATTTATATTATTAACCACATTTTCATTTCAACTAATTCTGCTAAAGCTACTTGTTCCATATAACGCAGTAATACTAGATGTATGTTCACGGTATCTACTGTCAATTAGTTACCCCACCAGGTTTTCTGTCTAGGAGAGTCGCGAGACACACAGAAAGATTAAAACAACACCTGTCAAAATAAGGATCAAGATTATCATCAAAGAATGAAATATGGAAAAAAAGAAGAAAGAAATTATATATATTTTTTTTAATTTTGTATTATTTCATTTTCATTGGTTAATCAGGTTTCATTGGGTATTCGACAAATAGTATAATTTATGGTGCTCACAATTCAAGGAGAGACAGCGCGTCCCTTCGAAGTTACAAGAAATTAACGGATTCCAAATCTAACTGAAAAATCGTAAATATAGCTTTACATATATATATATATATATATATATATATATATATATATATATATATATATATATATATATGTGTGTGTGTGTGTGTGTGTGTGTGTGTGTGTGTGTGTGTGTGTGTGTAATAATATATTTAATTAAAGGGTGGATTGTTCTACTTCTGCTAAACATATCACGGTATATCTCGTTAACCAAACGTTATTAAAATTTGTGGTATTCAGAATTCAAAGAAAGACGACACGTCCCTTCGAAGTTACAAGAAATTAATGGATTCCAAGTCTAAATGAAAAAAACATAAATATTGCTTTATATATATATAAGTGTGTAACAATGCTAATTTGTTTTGTGATTAAGTTTTTTGATTTTGTTTGTTTTATTTTGTTTTACGGCATAGCAAATTCAATTAATTTTCCCCTCAAAAATTTTATTGCTGGTATTAAAATCTAACTTTACACTTTCATAGTGTCTTAACCACAGTTTCTTGGTTAACTATTTGCCTATACTTGGGGCCCTAGCAGGTTCTAGCCTCCCTGTTCCGGATAGACCTGGGAATACCAGCAATTAAGAGGTAGTTCCACGGTCTTCAAAACTTCCTGATCAGTGGTTATGCTCACGGATATAGTTTATCGTTTTACTCAGGACGCGGATATCGTCATGACCGGGACAATTAAGATTCAGAGGATAAAACATATTCGTCAGTGTGTGTATGCTTATCTTTAGTTGACATTATTTTATCATCAGAATCTCACATGAATTTGTTTCTTTTTCTTCATATAGAATTTTGTGATAAAGTTTTAATAAGAGTGAATTATGTTAGTTTGATCAACATTTACGTTTCTTTATATTATTCACTCTATTCAATGCAAATTTGTGTTTTTCGTTGAAGTTCATGTATTTCAATATAATTATGCTAGCGAATATATACAAGTTAACCAGTTCAGGAATAAAGTTAACCAGATGTGTTTGTCATGTTTCACAGAAATGCTACATTATGTGTCAATATTTGAGTTCATGTATTTAGGTTAATTATAGATACGATAGGATTAGGTGAATGAACATGGACATCACTTTTGAATGATTCTTGGATATAACTATATCTGAAAATGATTGCTACTTTATCCGCAGGTGGTAAATTATATCATTTTTGTCACAGATCCTATCTTTGGAAAAACTATTCACAATACCAGAAGGAACCATTACACTCCACCGCTCATGGAACTCTCTTTGAAGACCTGTTCATATTTTACGTAGCGAGGCATATAGATTATTAGTTCAATTGACTGGATCCAAAGTTGTCCGGATTTGAAGAATGAATCTTTTATTCCTGTGATGACACAACTTATTATCAGTAGACTTTTGTGGTTGAACAAACAAATATTCGATTATTGCGTCACATGACTTTCAGTGCGAATGCATATTGCTGGTGCGATTTGGCTAATGCGGTTTGATTATGACATACAAAAAACTGAATAACTCATTGCAAAGAGCCACCGATAGTTAGTTTCTTATTTAAAGAAAGGAAAGCAAATCATTGACAAACATATTCTCTTGAAAGGTTTGTAACTCAAATTCATCCTAATCACTTCTTAACATCATGAAATACTTCTTCTATAATATTATACAGTGAGAGAGGATTGTTATTACTACCATCCATTGGACAATCTGATGTAAACCATTTGCATATAAAAATTAAAAATAAGAATGTAGAGGATTTGGAAGATTTGATACTTACAGAACAGATTGAAGACAAGAGGGACAGTGTCGCGCCAGAATGTTTTTCTCGCCCATGTCTATCATTTAAATCTATAAATCAACCATTCGCCCTTGCATGGATTATTGCAGTCATATATAGTCTGGAGCACCCGCTGTTTGCTTTAGGGTTCTCGATAAAATCCAGAAACAAATATACAATATGGTTGGCCCTGAACAGCCGTTCTCTTACAGGCTTGACGTCGCATCCCTCTGTCTTTTCTACAAATACTTTCACCATAGCTGCTCCGACGAGCTATAGACGCTACTTCCCAAACTGCATGTGTGTAAACGTGCCACTAAGTCGGCATCATAGTCCTACACTTTCACTGTCGAAACAGTTAAATGTAGCCGTCTCTTCTACTCCAATAGCTTTATGTTTCGCGCTTCCTGTCTATGGAACCCTTTCCTGGTACTTGCTTCCCTGATAGCTATAATCTTCAACTAATCAAATGCAATCGATATCTCCAGATGCCTTGATCGATTCTCCCTCCTTCTCTTCATCCTTTCCTCTCTCACGCCTCTCTACATTTGCTCCCACTTTCTGTAACCCCTTGCTTGCTAGTTATACTCCCGCCTTGCTTGGGGTGAAAATTAAGAAAAAATAAACATAACTAACCTGTTTGTGTAATTTGTTGGCAGAACAGGGATTGTCAGTTCAAGCAGTTTGTTTGCTATCACTTATATTCATTGAAACAGAGCGAGCTATCATTGAACAACAGTCAGTCATTTATGTGCCATGTGTGAGACACGCTTAGGCGATCATGTACCTTTCGATACATGATTGACGAGACAGTTTTTCCCGCAGTAGGTTTCCATTTCTTTCTGAGGTATAATACTTGCCAATCAAGGCTATAGAACCCGGTCTATCCTGCTATTTATCCACAGATGGAAGGAGAAGAGGATCCATACCTTTCCCAATGGTATTAGCACGTAAGTGAATGTAATGGACCTGACTGGAATTCGAACTCGGATCTTCGCCTCCTGAATCCGAGCCGTTATCCATTATTCCACCGTATACTAAGTAAAAATAAGAACTCATCGTTATCCCTATACATGACCTGGGATATGAGAAACCTCTAAACTTGTACATTAAATAATCAGGAATTCCCTATAGGGTATATAAATCGATATATACCTGAGGAAGGCTGAATGGTAAGCGGCTGAAACGTTGGGATAACAATAGCAAAGATGAGGACAATTTTCCGAATATAAATATTGTAAACAATATATCTACCAGTTAGTCAAGAGATTCTTTTCGGGATTTTTTTAAGTGTATTAATACAAACTATTTCATGTAATCTAAGGCTAATATAATTATTTCTTGTGGTACATTTATCCTTCCATCAATAGATCTGATTTATTTGAATGTCAAGCCTTGGAAATATTTATTGTCACATTTAGCAATTTTTGGTCTTCATGAAATTCTGGAATTCCTTTTCGCATTTAAAATTTCTTAATCTTTGAGCTTTAAGCCATTCGGGTGACTTGCTACAACAAAATGCTTTCGTTCCAAACTTTTCTGGAAATTCAGTTCGGATTTTATTTTGCCTTTTTAAGAACATTTTTCTTTGGTGGAAATCTCAACTGGCATTGGAATCTAGTTCTAATAAGTCTCGTTTTATTTTTATGTTTGAAGATGGGAATTCTCTCTGCACAAGACAGCATGATCTTCATTTTATATTCTATGTATTTATGTTCAAGCACATTTCCTCACTTTCGTTTCCCTTCACATGCGACATTTTTCTCGTCGTCTTTGAAAAACATATTTTAAAATTAAAACGGACACAGCATAGTTTTGTCTTTTCACTCTAATTCTGTTACTGTTCTGCCTTTTATTCACACAAGGTCTCTTGGCAGCCTACTCTCATATTTACTCTGTTCCTCTTGACTTTATTATGCCGCTGCGTTACGTGCCATAACTGAACCAAACTCGACTTCATAGATGGATTTAACGGAACGTCGGTTTTTCTTTTCTTACTCGTTTTATTAGAAGAGAAGGACAGACATGACAGATCTGATACTAGGAGGTAACGGAATAGGAACTTTACGGGAAAACGCATGCCGCCCGTGATCTTAGAGTCCCTCCGCGTGCGGTCTTAGCCTGTCTCTTGAACCTTTGTTGAAGGCTTCAAAATGCATGCATTGACTTTGTGTCCTCTCAGACATATATCCAAAATACACCGTGGCCTAACGGATAGCAGCTCGGACTGAGCCGAGTTCGAATTTCAGTCGAATCTATTTACTTACGGAAAAAGCATGAATTCTCTTCTTCTCTCTCCAGCTATGGGTAGATCGCAGGACAGACCGGATTCTATAGCCTTGGATGGCAACTGGTCTACCGCAGAAAGAAATGAAAATCTACTGCGAAAAAAAAATCTGCCTCGTCAGTCGTGTATTGAAAGATATATGATCGCCTAAGCATGTATCACGCATGACACCAAAAGGCTATAAATCATTGTCAGAATGGCACACCCACGAAATATTCCGGCCAATCTCTGATCACCCTGGTCTTGACTTTCGCATTCTGTAGCAATGTCCTTTAAGTCGCAAATTCACCAAACACTCAATCCTGATAATATGTCATAGCAATCACAGCTGACGCAACAGCGTTATTGAAAAATAACTCCTCATTTTAAAATACTTATAATTTATTTATTAACAATAATGTTTACAAGAAATGGATATGAGGAGAAAACGTTTACCATTAGGTTTCATTTAATATTCAATACGGGCACAAAGTTCCGTTAGCAGCTTCTCGAATCGTCCAGGAGTCACGTCAACTGATTTATGTTGTGTTATGAATGACATAACTTCTTGTTTTCACCGTTCAAGTTTTTCCATATTCCTCGATTGGCATAGTAAAATTGCTTCTCTTACCAATCCCAAAGAAAAAACTTCGCAGGTTGTTAAGTCATGCCTCATGGCTTGCCGCTCATACATACAATAGGGAGATTCAATCGCCCTTCATATATCAGCTTAATTTTGTTTCCATTTATATTTAAAAAAAACTACTCCTTACTCACATAACCCATAAACCCTAAGTTGATTCACATTTCTGTTGCGTCAAGTCCCTTCTTATATCTCTGAGGAGATTGCACAAAGTTATATATCATAGAGGAAGACCGATATTACATAACATATTTCAAAATCCCATCTTTGTTTCTTAATGGATTTTCCAGTTTCTTAATATTTGCTTCGCATTTTGAAGGGAAATTTGCTATTCCAATGATTCTTGAAAGGCAATTTGCTATTCCAATTCGTGTCCGGAAGTCGATGTCATATTTTCCGTTCTCTATTAAAACGTTTTCCGTTTTCCTTTAAAACATTTCTCGTTTTCTGTTAAAACATTTTCAGATATTTAAATACTCGCATTTGATTGGTTTAGTTACCACCAATTCGTAGTTTTCATTTTCTTTTTTTTTTTCTCTCTCGCTGGAAATCATTCTGCCATTCTATAATTGATGTTTATTTCTGTTTTCTACGAAATACTCAAATGTCTTGATATGTCTGCTGTCAACACTGTGTTATCAGTATATCAAGTGTTGTTAAGACTGTGTCACCGAAATAATAAATCTTTTGAGGACTTCTCATTCTCTCATTACAATTTTGTACAGTTGAATAAATCTGAATGAATGACACATCGTCTTATGCCTCTTTCTATATTTATATATTCATGAATTTATTTCCCATCTGTATGCATTTGGTTTGGTTTACAAAGTATTTAACAGTTGTTTCTCATGCATCTTGCATATAATTTAAAGGTGTATTCTCAACTTTCGCTGGGTTATCCATATCTTTACTTCTATTTTTAAAAGTCTATTGGAAATTTCATTAGTAAATTTCTCTGTAAAAGCTATCGTTATAGAAAATATAATGGTGGAAGCGAGTTCAAATTCCATCCTACTTTGTTATCTTCTGTTTCTTACTAATTCCCTTGAAAAAGCCATTAAAACATCTCCTTTTCAAACAAATCTGGTTTAAATTATAGTGTAGACTAAGCTTCTTATCCTTAGATTGAACCCGTCTTGGAGAGGGACTACTCTGAAAAAAGAAAGATTCGTGAAAGCAACAGGAAAAATTATACAATGATATTTCAGATATCTCAAAGAAAAAAAAAAGGCCATAATTTCCGTAGTGACTAGATCTTTAGTATATTAATTTGACACACACAATATATATATATATATATATATATATATATATATATATATATATATATATATATATATATATATGTCGTTGAGAACTTTACATCTCACTTCAATATTAATCAACAGACATCGTCAACGCTGTATGTAGAATACAATTTTTAAAAATTTATTTTATCATTAATCATTATTTTTTAACGAACAGACACTTTGGAGTTGGTGGTGCTCATGGTGGTAATTTTGTTTAGAGGTTTTGTCTAGACGTAAGAGGAGGACAGAAATGCTCATTATGTCGGATAGTTAAAAGTTTTACCTATGAAACTGTTTAAGACTATGATGATAGAAATCATCCTATGTAGAGCAAGTTTCTCTGGAATAAACCATCAGTGTATAACTTCGCTTTCACCAATGGATGATTCCATCCTTTGTACATACCATGACAGACATTGGTTGAAAAGATTAGATTGTTTGAATGAAGGGACGTAGTTTTTTTAAACATATGCCAGAAAAACATATTATAGCAATATGTTTACGAGATTGTATCGTTGAAAAGAGATTAGGAAATTAATTTTGAACGGCGCGATATGTGGACATTAATATTTTACTAACTTAAAGAAGAATAGATAGAATGGTAGAGGGGTCACTAGAGAAATATGAATGGAATTTGTAATTTTGTTGGTGCTGGGGAAACTTTTTAGAGCGGAATTTTTATAAAAATCGGATTAATGAGCAAAAATAATCCGGGATAGATGATTATATTTTAAAAGCATTCATAGGCACAACAATTTTTTCAAACTGCATTGCTCCCACTGAGTTCTAACTCTGGGTTCTCCTTGAATTTACAAGTCCAGATATGGTGATTGACACTGTTCTTTTGTCAATGTGTCGAGAATGTCAACTAAAAATCTACCGTCTTTCATAAGGTGGGCCATCCTTTTAGATCGCTTGATAAATCCTGTCATATTGAATAAGATTGAAGAAATGATTTCCCGTTAGGATTACATTCCTCTGTTGCATGTGCATTATGGGTTTTGTTATTTGCTGGAAAACTGACTTGGCGCTTCTTATATTGGTCTTTTTTTTTTAAATAGTAGCATGTAGTAAAATTATAGGGAGTAGGCTTTTGCGAGGATATCTTAACTTGCTTCGGTATAAATAGGTTCTGCCAAAAAAGTCATCCCAAGATAATTCTTTACTTTTTACACAACATTCGACTATTTCTAATAATTAATTCCTTTTTTAACCTATTACGTAAACCTTTAAAAAAAATCGAAGAATTTCAAAAAAATGTTCAATAAACAAACTAACAAAGTTCAGTTCATCAATGACAAACAAATTCCTTGGTGTGTGTTGTGGCCAGAATACAAAAAATAAGTGCGGATTTGAGTTAACAAATATATTAACGAAAATCGGTAATACAATAACATACAAACGAGCAAGAATGTTAAGTCCGAACTGCCAGAGCTGACTGTTGAGAAAGACACTCTTTCTGACAAAAGCAGTATCTGCATTTATTTGTAAATAGGAAGAGTCAATCTGTTTATGGGTAATTTATCACACGAGTGAAATAAAATTTAATTAAATTTGTCTCATTTTCAAAAACAAATATGTAAATGTAAATCAAAAATTAATGAACTTATGAAAATATAAGTAGGAAAGTTTTAACAAGGGTAAAGCAGACAAAGAAATGGAGAAAAAACTGAAGAACTTTTTTTGTTTAATCCAAATTTCTTTGCTCGCACTATATCAATATACACTGCATATCTGATTGCATTATAAAATTCAAGTTAAAGACTAATGGTACAGAATATCAAGTAATATTGCACATAATATAACAACATCTATTCTAGTGAACTCTGGAAGATAAATCGACTAACCAATATATAATTATAAGTAGACACCAGTTGGTACATTCAAGAGTACCGGAATACAAAAGTTGGTGGACCTGTTTATATATTCTTGTAAACAGGCATATGTTTTTCGTCTACTAATTACTGTATATATATATATATATATATATATATATATATATATATATATATATATATATATATAAAAACGAGACCTTCTGTCTAGATAGACAAGGTAGGCAGTGCCTACACGGAATAAAGCAAATCAGCCGGCAAATTTCCATTCTGTGGAAATTAATGCACCTAATTCATCCCAATAATGTAGGATACTTTGAATTATATGGCTAAAATGCAAAATATTTATTGTTGTAGATTTACTATATAACAATTAAAAACTGTTACCCTGGGTAATTACTAAAGGCACGTGACAAACACACACACACAACAAACACACACACATATATATATGTGTGTGTGTGCGTGCAACTCTGTGTGTTTTATATATATATATATATATATATATATATATATATATATATATATATAATGACAAGATTTTTTTAAGGAATATTACTGCAAATTTTGAACGTCACATATCTAATTCATTTTAACTGAAGTCATATACTATACATAACGTCATGTGTAAAACGGTTCATAGAGGTTGTTTTCAGGGGAAAGGTTTTGTCAAATAATTATACTCTTATTATATGAGAATTCTAATTGATCTCTAGTCCATTTCTTAACACGTACGTTACATCCTGTTATAAATTATAAATGCCGTACCTAAAAAAATAAGGGACACTTCAGTTTTACTCTTTAGGAATAAATGAAAATAGTAATAAGATGTATTGTTTAGATCCAGTGAGAAACAGATAGACAGAAATAAAGAAAGATTGAAAGAAAAAAAAGTAAGACAAAGAAGACATAGAAGCGACGCCTTTCCCATGTGCTCTGCGTCTCTTTCGGTGAAATCGAAAAGAGGATTTTTCATTTCAATAGTCTATCTCGATTTTTTTTTTTACCGTGAATGTTACATGCTAAAGATATTAAAATAATCAACGATTTTTACAGGAAATGAACTGCATACATATAAAAAATGAATTTCTATAATATGCAAAGAAAACATTTTCTTATTGAATTTCACTTATCTTTACAGCGAGACCATACAAAGAGATCAAGAAGTTCCAAGGGTATTATCGGTGGGCACAAACATAACAACATATAATAAACAGATTATACAGAATTTATACCAGGCACAGATATAAATCTGCAGGTAATTTTCGATAATATAGTAAGCAAAACGTGGAAGAAATGACTTTCACTGAATAGTAAAACTAAAGTATGAACATTAACAAGATTGGCAGCCAATGATGCAAGCTACAAAACAGAGATATCAAAATAAAGCAATTATAGATATTTATCGCTCTGCGACTTGTTACCCGAGATGGCGGAAATAAAGTGACGCGAATATCCGAAGTCAGAAACCAAATACTAAGATACGGACTATATTCATTGGAAATATATAATTGTACTGAAAAGCTATGTAACATCAGCCCTCATGCAGGGCAGAGCACACTGGATAATTTCCCGTGAGATGGAAGTGAGGATACAGTCAAGGCCTATATTGTTAATCAGAATGTTATTGAGATTATTAGAGATGGGAGGGACTAGAAATGAGGGGGTTTTGAGCAAAATTGGAAAGAAAAATAAATTTTTGCTCAAGAAATCTAAAGAAGAGAGAAATCTTGATAAATTTAATACGCGCAGGAAAAACAGAAGTCCAAATTTGTATAGGGAAATCGAGAAACATGCATAACGAGTCTCTGTAAAAATGAGAGAGAAATATTGTATAAACGTTGCTTACTGCTATAAAGGATGACGTGCACGGCCATGTTCGTCCACGTTCGTAAGTTTAACGGCATACAGGAAAAAGTTGCCTACTGATTTTCATGGTCGGCAATATTTTATCAAATCATGAATTGTAAGGTTGAGTAAAGGTAAATCTTGCTTACGGCTACAAAAGATACTGATGTGGGGACGTGATTGCCTAAGTGCGTAAGAGTATCAGCATAAGGAAGAAATTTGGTCAATGATTTTGATGGTCGGAAATATAATGATAAAACACGAATTAGAATGGACAGTAAAGGTGAAACTACGCTTACAGCTACAAAAAATATTGTGGGCGGATATGATTACTAACATCCTTAAGAGTTTCAACATACAGAAAACTGTTGCTCACTGATTTTCATGGTCGGCAATATCATGAGAAAGCATGAATTAAAAGAGAGATTAAAGGGAATTCTTTGCGTAGATATACAAAAGATATTATGAAGTGACATGATTACTCACGTACATAAAATTATCGGCATAGAGAAAAATGTTGTCCGCAGATTTCATGGTCGCCAATAAAATGACATTTGAATGAAAGGGAGAGTAAATGTAAAACATTGCTTACTTTTTTAAAAAAATATATGACGGGCGGATATGATTACACAAATCCGTAAAACCTACGTCATAGAGAAGAAGGTTGGTCACTGATTTTCATCATCTGCAATATGATGACAAAACATGAATTGGAAATGAGAGTAACGGTAATAATTTGCGTACACCTATTGTCAAAGGACATGATTAATCAAGTTCGTAACAGTAACGGAATACAGAGGAATATTGTGGACGGATATGATTACTAAAATCTGTAAGACAAATGTCATACAGAGAACGTTGGTCACTGATTTCCATTGTCTGCAATATAATGACAAAACCTAAATCGGAAAGGAGAGTAAAGTTAATATTTTGCATACAACAATATTATGAAGGTTAATGATTACTCACCTCCGTAACAGTAATAGCATACAGAAAAAGGTTGGTCACTGATTTCATGGTCAGCAATATAATGACAAAACATGAATAGGGAGGGGAATAAAGATCATAAATTTTTACATCTTAAAGGTTATTGTGGAGGGCCATGATAACAGGACGTCCTTAATTACAACGTTACATAGAGGATTGCTGGCCAATGATTTCTATGGTTTGCAATAAAATTTTACCAGATCTAAAAACAAGGCATATAACTGTTTTCTCTTGTATTCAGTCAATTATGTGTCATGCGTGATAAGCGCTTAGGGTATCAAGTATGTTTCGATACATGATTGACGATACATAATTTTTACCGCGTTAGGTTGCCATTTCATTCTGCGGTAGACCAGTTTCCATCCTTGTCTGTCCTGCTATTTTCCAATAGCTGGGAGAAGAAGATGATTCATACCTTTCCCTAGGATGTTGACACGTAAGTGAACGTAATGTAATCGACTGGAATTCGAACTCAGATCTCCGAGCCGCTATCCATTACCACACCATGACTCCTATTAGCTATTGGAAAACTGGTTCATATATCTCTGTCTTGTTTACAGAATACATTACCCAAGAGCCACTCAGTATAGATTGTTTCCGAATGAGTTGGTTTTATGTAAGTACACGTAGGAGATAAGTGTATGTAAAGAAGATATTTATGATTAATAACGGTTGATTTTAGACAAGAAAAATGTAACATTTTAATAATCTGAGGAGGTTTTTTCTCGCCGAGTCGTTTATACAAAATATAATCTGTCTGAATGAAAAATAAAAGGAATGAGGTCGATTCGAACCTGTGTATGTGGCATGTCTGACCATAGTTTTAATGGTCGGAATTGGTAAGTATGTCGCTCGTCTGAACACATTTGATACAAAGAACGACAGGATAGTGATAGTCTTGTAAAGACCACTGAATTATGTCAAGGGAGAATGGAACCGCTCTGTCCCAGATATGACATCATTTCTCTATGTCAACAGATTCTTTTAAAGTGAGAGCTTAGTAGAAGGATTCAGATATTTTGGGGATCGATAACAGTAACCAACCATTTCTTCATTATAAATAATGATGAGTCTTATATATGAGTTCTACTTCAGAACTGAGATGAATTTGAAGCTAATATATTTTCAAAGAAAGAAGGCTCAATGCAATAATGATGTACTACGATCATTATTTCAATATGTCAGTCTAAAGAAAAGTTTACAAATATATTTCTATGCGTATATTTTTAACTGCGAAAAATGCTTATGGGGAAAGATAAAAGTATATTTAATATTACAGGAAATTACAAAAACATCACCGATTTCAGGAAAAAGAGATAATAACATAAATGACAGAAACATCTTCAGAGTTCTGTTTATTTGTCTGGTTTAAGTGTGCAATATCTCGTTTTAATGTCTTTTGTATTTGGCCAAAATTATCGCTGTCCAGAGGGTATATTTATCATATTTATTGATGTCCAGTCTAACGAAAGTGTCAGTCATTAAACTCAGATATTTAATGTAGTCGCTGGTCGGTCATAAAAAGGAAATGTTTTCTTGAAAGAGTAATGATGTCCAAAAAGGTAACTTATCAAAAATGATTTTAGATTAACTTCCATTTCACAAAAGACAATAATAACAAATCACAAAGTATAATTTGTTAAGTTGCAAAGTAATTACCAACCAACTAACCAATACGGGTAGACGTAGTATTCACACGTTTTAAATTATTATTATTATTATTATTATTATTATTATTATTATTATTAACGAAATATTTCGGCCAATATGTTTGGTTCAAATTTACAATGCGTTCAGAAATAAAATAGTAATTATTTAGAATATTAAAATTTGGACTAATCAGATTAAATTCTTCCTCATTATGAGAAAAGTCGGTTGTACTGCCTACCGACCATCTTCTGGTTTCAATCGATCCGGAGAAAATTAAGTGAATTCCAACAAGCAAACCAACTCGGTTAAATAATTTAAGATTTCTGTCTGAATCTCGTACTATGATGTGTCATAGTTATTTATCTTATTTACACTATTTACATTCGGACTAATGTCCTCGTATTTATTCTCACAACATTTGATCAAATGTGACATGCGTCCTTCAATTTTAACTAGAGATTTGTAAAGAATCTATTAGAAAAAAAACTATAGAATTCAATTTGGAAACAAAAACAAACAATACTTTACTTTTCCCATAGCATGACAATAGCCTAAAATTAAATGCCTATTGCAAATCAACTAACATATACACACAACATATATATATATATATATATATATATATATATATATATATATATATATTTTAGAATAGATTCCGTACTGATCGATAGATTTCAATCACTTTAAACTTATTTTCCTTAGTTCAACTTTACTTTAATAAGATTTTTCGAGCATTGGCCCTGGTAAACAAAAATTAATAAATATACCGCTTCATAATGTAAATGGGTCACCTACTCATATAACAGAAAAACAGGCCTTTGATATGTTAAAAATCTGTCGGTTTTATAAGAATCCATTCTCAAAGTTCTCTGTATTGACGTTTCGATACGAAGCTGAAGATATAAAAAGAAATGGGATGGCATTTTCGGTGAATATTCAGTACTCTTGTCGGTGAATATGTGAGGATCCTATTGATAATAAGTAAATAAAAATTGTCTAAATTATTCCATGAGACATGTTTTTAATATATATATATATATATATATATATATATATATATATATATATGTATGTATGTGTGCATATATATAGGTATGTATATATATACATATATATATATATATATATATATATATATATATATATATATATATATATATATATATATATATATATATATATATATATATATATATATATATATATATATATATATATATTATAATGACCGTAGAAACTGTAAAACGACACTCTGCACTTCGGCGGAGACTCGTCCGAGTTTTTACGTGGGTTTCCCGAGCCCGTAAGCTCGGCCATAAAAACTGTAAAAACAGAGTTGGGGTGGTCAACCTCCCCGAACAAGGCTTTGCCCTTCGGCGAAACCTCGTCCGTGTTCCTCTCTGCTCATAGGCAGAGAGTTCGACCGTCAAGCCGAGAAGCTCGGCTCGATTCGATATTTACTTGCCCTCCCACCCACGAGGGATAGATGTGGCACAAGGCTGAGTTTTATGTGGATATACCGAGACCGTAGGCTCGGCCAAAACATGCCCGTAGAAACTGTAAAAACAGAATCGGGTTGGTCAACCTCCCCAAATAAGGCTCTAACCTTCGGCGGGCGTCGTCCGTGTTCCTCTCTTCTCAGGGGCAGAGAGTTCGACCGTCAAGCCGAGAAGCTCGGCTCGATTCGATATTTACTTGAAGCCCAGGAGGGAAAGATGTGTCACAAGGCCGGGATTTACGTGGGATATCCGAGTCAGTAGGCTAGGCCAAGAAATGACCGTAGAAACTGTAAAAACAGAATAGGGTTTGTCAACCTCCCCGATTGAGGCTCTACCCTTCGGGCCTCGTCCGGGTTCCTCTGCCCAGAGGCAGAGAGTTCGACCGTCAAGCCGAGAAGCTCGGCTCGATTCGATATTTACTTGCCCCCACACAAGGAATAGATGTGGCACAAGTCCGAGTTTTACGTGGGTATACCGAGCCCATAGGCTCGGCCAAAAAATGCACGTAGAACACATATAAACGTGAACGGCTTGGTTAACCTCCCAGAACGAGACTCTGCCCTTCGGCGGAGCCTCGTCCGGGTTCCTCTCTGCTTCGAGGCAAAGAGTTCGACCGTCAATCCGAGAAGCTCGGCTTGAATCGACCCTCTCTCTCAAGAGGTGTAGTACACATAGTGTTAGGAAGAGTTCATTCTGTAGTTATAGGTAAGAACCCATGACAGTAATGTTATCGTTCCTGCCCTGGAATTCCTAATGTTCCCCACTGTTTTTTTTTTTTTTTTTTTTACAATTATTTATCATGGCAGTTGTCATAACGAGATCCCCTCTTTGTTAATTTTAGCTTCGTATTTTATTGGCTACAATATATCATCATTTTCCGACTGAAATAGTCAGATGTAACCGTAATTTCTATTCTAATAGCTTATTTTCTGCCATGCTAATAATACAAAGATATATATATATATATATATGTGTGTGTGTGTGTGTGTGTGTGTGTGTGTGTGTGTGTGTGTGTTTGTGTTTGTGTGTGTGTGTGTGCACCCACAAAACATCGATATTGCTATTTCCATGGAGAATGTTTATATTAAGTACACTTCTTACTTCCAGAAGTCCTGAGCTTCACGTCTAAGATCCGACATGCCACGCAGATTGCTGCGAAGCACCCACATTCCTTTCATATTCCCTTCGTGAAATATAATTTCCACTTAAGCAGATTCTTCCTAGGAACCACAATCTTTTGGAACCGACTGCCAAGAAGTTGCTTCCCTGATCACTACACTCTTAATCTATACATGTCTAGCGTTAACCGCTATCTTCCACACATATGCTCATAATCTGTGTCTCTTAGTCTGTAACCGCCTAACTCGAGTGCCGACCAGGCCTTGAACAAGATGAAGCTTACTGTAAGATAAAAATAAAGATATCGTACCGCTAGAATTCTCTGACAGATTATCGCTTCTCTGCAAAATACAATCCTCAAAAATGTAAATGCAATTTCAATCTTAATCGTTTGTCATCCAAAATACTGTTCTTTTATTTTCCTTTCTTTCTATTAAAGTCTTTTCATTCTCTTCGTTTCCGAGTAACCTCTTGAAACAGCTGCATTACAGCGTTGCGTAGCGTGAACTGACTAAAATATATCCAGTTTGGCAGTCTTCAACTTGTCTTTGATACTGTAAGAGCGATAGCTAGTCCCGCTATTTACAAAACCGAGAGACTTCAAATCAAGAGTGGTATTCAACCGTATATTGGTTGTGGAAATTATCACCAACGTGGGCTGATTTCCAGGAAGTAGATGCCTGGACATATGGCTCCACAAGTCGATTGTATTGGTCGATTGAGGTCTTGATCAAAGTTTGCAGTAGCTGGGAGCATTGGTATTAATCCTGGAATATGTGGAGCGAGATAACAATGACCTTACCACTCAGGATCAGCAGGATCATAACATACTATTTAAAATCAGTATTCACAAATGTAATTTATTTCGCTGGTCCAGTTAAGAACCAAATATTCCATTTGTTCACCTGAATAAATTGAAAGCATTACTATATCCAATCGCTGTAGTTGCCGACTAGTGACAAAAACGTGACATGATTTTCGATTTCTTGGAAGCTATTAATTCCTTGAACAGAATGCAAAAATGTAATGAGAATTTTGACGCTTGCCTTACAGCAACGTTTTAAGACTTCAAGATTCATGGAGCGCTAAATAGGTTTCCTAACTTACAAAGCACACATTTAATTTATGTGTTTTCCTCACTCTTTGATAGTATGAAAAAAATCATTTACTTTTAAGTAATATGTAAAATTATATATATATATATATATATATATATATATATATATATATATATATATGCGTGTGTGTAGTATAATAAATATTACATATATGTGTATATATATATATATATATATATATATATATATATATAGATAGATAGATAGATAGATAGATAGATACAGAGATAAAGAAAGATAAGGAGAGATATGAAGGAGAGAGAGATAGGGAGAGATAATTCTATAAATGTGTGTGTTAGGGTAAGTACAGATATAACTGTGAAAGTGTGTATATTAATAATTAAAATATATTACTTACCTACTTGATTTTAAAACACAATATGAGCTTCAGAATTTTTATCCAATACGCAACAGATTCCTTGAAAATTTGCTGGATTTTGAATCATCTCAACTGACATAAAGTAGAAAGTCTATATAGATTCCACTGCTACGTCATTTGCTAAGAATGTAATTCACTGTATCTCGCGAGACAATTAATCTTTCCAGAATCTATCATACGTATCTATCAGTCTACTATTTGTCCATGCTTACCATATTGCTGTCGCGTTTATTCCGGTGTTCTTTCTATTTACATTGAACTCCTTGATAAAATACGAAGAAGAATTAGCAATCTTATCGTTCCTCACATTCTCGCCGTAATGTGGCCTCCGTTTAGCTTTTTCATGTATAGCTGTCCATTCGTATTCGATGATACCCATCTAGTAGGGCGGCTATTGCTCAGGCCCATTTGTGCTTATTCAGTACCCAGGGTGCTTATTCAATACCCACACCTGTGGTATATAAAGCAACTATGTTGAGCATAGAGAGTGTTATTCAGCGTGAACAAGCGAGCAGAGCAATCGACGGCACTCAAGGGATCCGCTTGCCCAATTTCACTCACAAGGCTTGGGACAATATGATTTTCAGGCACTTTCCAAATTTAGCGTTCAGCCGGGATCGACAACTCCAGGCTAATAACACCAGGAAGTCTTCCTATCTAATCGACCATGGTGAGGTTCGAACCCGGGTCCCATGGACAGAATGCGAACGTTCTAACCACGTACTCATATATATTTTTGATAAATAAAAATAATTATAGAATGGTATTAGTTCGGATGAGCTCTTTGCTATCATACATAGACTATACGATGTGAAGCGTTGTACTAGAATGGCGTCAATGGCGGAGTTTTGTTGTTTTATTTCGTGATATGGTCGTTCACTTTTTTCTGAGTTTGGCCTGATTTCTCTTTTTTTTCTGTCTGGAGGAAATATTCCATTTTAATTTTCTGTGTTTTTCACTCTTTGTTTTCTGTAGTTCCTGTATATATATATATATATATATATATATATATATATATATATATATATATATATATATATATATATATGTGTGTGTGTGTGTGTGTGTGTACATCTTTATTAAGTGCGAATACACACAAAGTCTATGTGATGGATAAATTGTCGTCTAAATTACGACAAAATTAAAATAACACTGACATCTCATTTTAACAATTATATTTACAATCATTTCACAAATATTTTGAAGTACTAAAAAGTAAATGTATTCAATATCATCACCATTGGGCTTCAACCACGGCCTTGGGAATATCCTGCAACTCTTCTGATCTGCCTCCTTGTTTAAGTTGTTGAATACTGCAATAAACCTTAACTTCACTTGATCTTTGGTATCAAAAGAAGTTTTGATCTTTCGTCCAATTGTGTCTCATAGACTTGACTCAGGACATCACTGCCTGCTAAAGGCACATGATGGAGGCTTCCTACTTGAGTCTGGGGCCCTCACATTCAATTTCCGGAATTATTTTCTTATCAGAACTATCAGAGTGAATTTACCGCTCTGACGTACCTTCATAATCACTATTAGACACATCTAAATCTTTCCGATTCCTCTGCACTTGGCTAAGATTGACACCTAAACACACTTAAAAGCTTGTACTAGAGCTTCCGGGGCCAAGCAGTACATATATGTTCCCTGAATTCCAGATAGAACTGTCACTCAATGACAGAGAAATCCCTAACCGCCCCTTTAATTGACCGGGAACCCCAAGATTGATATTGTTTTCATTATAAGCTGTGAAATATTCATTTGCATTCCACTGTTATTGCAGCTAATACAAAGTTCGGAGTAATAAAACCTCTACCAAATAAAAGTGATTACGTCTTTGACTGTAACCGAGCTTTCTAATGTCTTCTTAACCTTCTTGTTTGAAAGCGTAGAATCCTGTAAACTTGTCTACTAATCGTAGATTTCATTTTGATATGGGTTAATTCCAGGTGTTTCAGACGCTATTTAATTAATACTAAGTTCATGTTGACACAGATTTGAGGAAGCAGTATGACATTCTCCCGCGAAGAGAAGAACATGGAAGTCATTGGCATCGCCAGACATAGTAAAAAAAAAAAAAACTAAAACGAAGAGAGAAACTTTTTATAAAGTTAGGCAGATAACGAAAGTTGAAAATGATTTTGCTTAGATAAATACAAGTATGTTTGAATTTTATTGAAAAGCAAAGAAGACTGCTAAAAATTAACAACCGTCCTTTAAAAATTGTCCTTCTTGTGTAGATTAAATTCCTTTAAAACTTTGAAAGATTAAGCAATAATACATTTACGTTAGCTAGTTTAGTTAATTATATTTTGTCTATTCGCTATGATCATGTCAATATCGTATTTATTATTTATATAAAAAAATTAATATATATATATATATATACATACATATATATATATATATTTATATATATATATATATATATATTATAAATTAACTGATTTAAAATGTTTTTCGCTACACATTTCTAACCATGTTTCAAAATTGGAAGCCAAAATCATCAAATTTAATTTTGTATTTAAATTAAATACATTCGTTCCATTTCATCCTGAAGTAACTTATTTTTAAATTTACTGAGTTTTAAAGGCACGGCAAAAAATCATAATTCACTGTTCCCAAAGATACAGAAAAGTCCACTCATCCAGACAAGTGGTGGTTGCGTGTTCATTTTCATTAACTTTTCTTGTACCAGTTATTTGTTACTTTTAAAAAAGGGGTTATGTTTAGGTAGGGTAGGGATGTATATTTCAACAAAATTCCGTTAAACATTTAATTTTTTTTTGTTAACAGCAAAAATTCTTACGGCATTTTTTTCTATTTGTACACTTAAAGATTTGTTGGGGATGTTTAGGTTAAAATACATTTTATTTAACTAAAATTTGAAAATATTTTCACTTTTAATTTTTAACAGACTATATTTTTAATAGACTATATTTCTTCTGCACATTGGAACGAATACTTGCTCGCGCCTCACCAATTTTTAGAGGATAAAAAGTAAAGGGAGATAACTGGGAAGTCGATGTCAGAATATTATCACTGAGAAACTTCTACAATTTGCAGATACAAGTTACTATATTCTTCATACTTGATATAATGCAAAAAATATCACAATAGTAAAATCGGTCAATAATTTTTTATAACTATTTATACTGGGACTCATGCATACAATTAAAAGTATTTTATATAATAATAATATTTTAAATTTTGAATTTATTTATTTTTAGTATATGATTTTTGCCTTTCAATGATTCCGCCTCACCTGCTATCCACTTCCGTCGCACTTATCAAGAGTGCCACACCGTTAGAAAACCACTATATCTAAAAACAGATCCTGTACGGGTAGGAGTTCTTCAAACTTACATTTCAGTTTTGAAAGATAGATTTCCTAATCGTTTACGTTTTCTTCTGTTTTCTACTCTGCGACCACTATACCACATATGTAAATTTGCAAGACTGCCGCTGATCTATCAATAACTCTATGACAAATGTTAAAATGAGCTTTATTCCCTAAATCGGGGATGACCAACATCCTGCCCGTGGTACAATTAAGGCACACATTCAAAGTCCATATGCTTTCCATACTCTGTGTTGGAATGTCTTAGTTACGGGCCGCTACTATTGGCAGAGTATGTAAATTACACACCTAAGAATTGCAATTTCATGTTTTACCAAAAGTTGGCAGCAGAACTTTGTGGCCGCTCTCTAGAGGTGTGACCACAATCTTGACATTTGCAGCCAATTTCTAAAATATCTGTCTTTGAATCAGACTAAAACTTTTCAACCAGTCTGGCCTACATACTGCAGTTCAGGAATTATCCTCACCATTCACATTAGTGCAGGTAAGTTATTTGTTATGGATATCTGAGTTGAATAAATTCTAAAATCTTAGTGAATTATGTATGTTTTTTTGTAGGGCAAAATCATTTATAAATATATTTGTACAATTGGATTTGTGTCACTTTATGTTGTCTACTTGTAATAAGAGGAATGTTAGTGTTATGTTCCTATTCATATGCTTTTAACTTAAAAGGTGAAAAACAATATTATTTGCCAATAATATTTGTTAAGATTAACGTGTAATTAGCAGCATGGCCCTGCGTTGGCCGTGCTTGATTCAAAAATCCTACGACTCATACAGCAATCGCTATCACTTGACTTAAAATATTTTTGCCCTTCCTTGCCTTAAAAGGAGTGCTCTTTGCCGTGCTGATGTTGCTGCATGCCTTATTTCTTGCCTATCTCCCACTGCGAATTTTTTCTAAGCTCTATACTAAACATTAAATCTGTTACGCAAAAAGAACTAAACAAAATGAACACAAAACGATCAACTTTAAAAAAGGACTCGTAACTGGAAAAACCTAATGAAAAAACAATGTTTACAACAAATAATTTTTCACAACCAACCCAGTTCTTCGGTTTCAATATCAACGTTGAGTTTAAGCAAGCGAATGAGTCAATTGGAGTAAAGTGCCATGCAGATTTAAATTGTTCCCACTTGTGACGAATGGAGCTATCGATTTTTTTTTTGCATGCTAGAATGCTAGTTAACATTCGTGTCAGTCAGCTGTTGGCTCTCACGATGGCCAATAGAATCTTCCTGCCTATTCGTGGCAGCCAGCTATAGGCTCTCACTCAGGCCAGTAGAAAAATAGCTGTAAACTACATGAAAATTGCCGTAGAAGCATGAAAAAATCGATTATTTCCACTATCGATGGGAGTTGGGTAAGGCAACGTCGGTGTTGGGCTTGCCGCTAACTTGGAGCATGTGCATGTAGATTTTGGTGCAAATCCGTCGAAAATTGCGGCCATGCATTCGTTACACACACACACACACACACACACACACACACACACACATATCCTGCATTTTATATATATATATATATATATATATATATATATATATATATATATATATATGATAGCTTCCTTGAAGTTCTTTTTTTCTCAGACATATTTTGCTTCAACTTTTATGGGCTTCAGATATGACAGGTTTAGTAATTCATGTAAGACCTGTTTAAATTTATTTGCCATCCATGTGAAGAAATGAAAATATGCCATTTGCAATAAAATCGTCATAACATTTCATTTGCATTTATTTTAACGGTTCAAAGTCTGCCAAGCACCCTTGCCTTAGATCTATCAGTGCCGACATTGATTTTTTATAAAACGTTATGCTTTTTTCTATGGAGAGAAATCATCCTTATTTCCCTTGTGTTCCAAATGAAAGAATAATGTACCAACTCCACAGCTATTTCCTGAGAACTGCAATTTTGCTGAATAAATGAACGCATGCTTACTTCCCAGAACATTTACAATTTGAACTCTTCAAATCAAGGTCTATTCGCAATCTTTCTTCTTTATCTTCAAAATCTTCATTTCCTTTTACTTTTACTTGGTTTCCTATTAAATACCTCATTAGACACGACCTTATTTTTGGCTAGAATGCTATAACTTTAATCCACTATCGAGCCTTCTGAACTTTGTTTAAAAAAACAAAAAAACTCCTTCTTTTATGTTCTATGTCACTTCAGAACGTTAGCGCTCATGGCTTTCCTTAATTTATTGTCTTTCGTAGATCAAAAGATTTTGTTTTTATTCCAAACATTCCAAATACTCTTCTGTCAGTTACTCTCGCGTGGTAGGCTATGCGTTTTTTTCTATGTTTCCCTTATCATTAAACTCATGGGAATATCAACATTTCAAGCCCTCATTCTCATTACGCATCCCAAGGATTTCAGTTGTTATTCATGGTGTCAAATATAAGCAACCTGTTATTGACTTTTATCTAAAGCTCTATCGTTACTGACATGTTCTGCCCATGATATATCTGTTACATCTTTGAAAAAGTCATCCAGCATACAGTTTTTTGGGGCTGATGCCATGTACACAGGGTACAAGAAGAGGACAACTACACTCGGAAAACAGTCAACCTGCCTTATGTGAAGGGGTAATGAGAGAAAATACAAAGGATCTGCTGTCCATATAACATAAGGACAATTTTCAAAACCTGGACGACATTTCGCAGATATCTCTCCCGAGTAAGACCCCGCCATAGAGGAGAACATGACTAAAGACTGTGTGTACTCTATCCCATGCAGCTGCGAAAAGAAATATAAAGGGGAGACAGGCCGCCCCCTTAATATAAGGCTTCAATAACACCAGAAACCTATAACACGAAAGGAAGTGGAAAAATCAGGTATGACTGACCAGATATGGAGAGAAAAGGGACATCACCGCCCTCTGTGGGATCAGGTTGAGATCATAGATAAAGAACACCATTGGAAAATATGTAAACTTAAGGAATCGGTACATATGCTAAGCCGAAAAAATCTCCTGTGCCGACCAAGCATAGAAATGAATTTAATATGGGAACCAGCAATAGGAAGTGCCAAAGAAAAGCAATAATAACAAAAATTGCAATATGAGCTCTGTTAAAACATGCAAAGATAACAGCAAATATTGCAAACGGAAAGAAACGGATGTTTTAGACGTTAAGTTTGTAATACCCAAATATTCATACAGAGATGCCCTCAAGGAGGCATATCACAGTGGATAAATTGTAGATACAGTTACAGGACACAGAGTATGAGTTCAATACCCGATTAATGCAGGGGAGGAGAACCTGGTGAGGAATTAACAGGAGATAACGGATGACTGACATCCATTAAATATGGAACGTGGAACTAGAAAAGTGTACCGCAGTGAGCCAAATAAAGGTTTTAGTTCGACATTCCAACCACCTGAAGAAGACCGGAGCGTACAACGGCCGAAACATTGTAATAAATATGGCGATATGATGAGGACAATAGTCCGAATAATGTAAATATTGTTTAATTTTTTTTTTATCTCCAATTTGTATTTTGGCTTAACATTTTGCTAATATTTTTATATATATATTTTTTTTTATTTTCTCTTTTTAGAATTTAAATTTAGTCCTTTCTTCTCGCTTTGCTATCAACATTGTGTCATCCGCATATATTGTGACCGCCAATATTTACTCTTGGTAAGACATCATATACTATCTTGCTTCCTTTTCTATGTTCAATAAGTCCTGTGAGAAGACACATGTTTGTCTTGCACTCCTTTCTCTCTTTGTCTATCTGCTGAACCTATTTTCTTTCCGTCTGCAGGCGAATAACCTCCTTATATTCTATCTAGAGAAATGTATTCAGAATTCACTGCCATAAAGGAGGACTGATATTACATAGCAGCTCATTATCATTTTTTTTGGTTTGGTTTGTTTGGGTTTTACGGCATATCAACCTCAATGGGTTTTTTTAATGCGTACAAAATTCTTATTGTTGGTAATATTTTTTGTAAATGTATTTTTGGTAATATTTTTCCTTCAAAAAATGTATTTCTGGTAATAATTCTCTTTCAAATACGTACCGCTGATAATATTTTTCTTTTATTTTTAAAAAAAAATGTATAGCTGGTAATATATATTTTTATTTTTTATTTTCCAAAATACAGTAGCGACCAAAACTAAGGAACAAAATTTTAAAAACTAATATTTGTTAGAAATAACAAAAAAGCTGAAATTTTGACAACTGGTAGTCGTTATCATCCATAATAACATACTAAAATTTGAATCATTTGCAAAGGATAGAAAAAGAATTATAACAATTATTTATTTATTTTCAAAATAGGATCGTCCAAAAGTAAAGGACAAGATTGAGAAAAACAATGTAAACAGTATGCTATATTCAAAGTTTTTGATTTCCTCTAAAGAATAAGTCTTACTTAGTCATTTGTAAACCTTGCATCAGCCGGCACCATGGCGAAACGCCAAAAACTTGATTACTCTGTGGGACAAGCTATTGTGAAGCTACACAAAGAAAGGTACACCATTAGAGAGATTTCAGAGAAAGTGAAACGTTCCAAGAGTGTTGTAGGCAGGGTTGTTAAATCCTACAATGATACTGGCAAAATAGTTAGTGCTTTTAAAACCGGCAGACCCCGCAAAACTTCGGCAAGAAAAGATCGAATAATGCAGCGTATATCATTAAAGGACCGTTTTAAGTCTTGCACAGAAATTAAAAGTGTTATGAATAGTACCTCATGTGTTAATGTGTCAAGACAGACTGTTTGTAGACGACTGCAAGAAATAGGGCTGTTTAATCGACCCCCAGGAAGAAACCACTTGTTAGTTCGAAGAATAAGAAGAAGAGATTAGAGTTTGCAAACAGGTATGTAATTTGGACATATGAAAATTGGGCAAAAGTATTTTTCAGTGGTGAAAGCAAGTTTAATTTATTTGGAAATGATGGAAAAAACAATGTAAAGAGACGTATTGGTGAAAGATTTAGTGCAAAGTGTACTAAGAAAACTGTCAAGTTTGGGGGCGGAAGCGTCATGGTATTTGGAATGTTTTCTAGCCAAGGTACAACGCCTCTTGTCCGGTTACAAACTCGTGTAAACGCGCAGATCTATAAAAACATTGTTCAAGATCATGTTGTGCCAATCATACAGAATTCAGGTTTCGATAGGGCTACCTTTATGCAAGATAATGCCCCATGTCACAAGGCAAAGGTGGTAATGAGTTACCATAGCGAGCAAGAAATTATGGATTGGCCACCGCAAAGTCTTGACTTAAATCCAATAGAAAATCTTTGGAAGACCTTAGGAGTGAAAATTATGGAAAGAAATCCCACTAACACGGAGGATATGTGGGTGAAGCTTCAAGAAGAATGGTCTAAAATTAGTATCGAGGATTGTCAAGAACTGATTCGTTCTTGCAGTCGAAGATGTGCAGCTGTCATTGAGAGCAAGAGCTCATTTACTAAATATTGATTGTACATGTATTTTTATTGTTTTTTTGCCGTTTACATTGTTTTTCTCAATTTTGTCCCTTACTTTTGGACGTTCCAAATTTGAAAATAAATAAATAATTGTTACAGTTCTTTTTCTATCCTTTGCAAATGATTCAAATTTTAGTATGTTATTATGGATGATAACGACTACCAGTTGTCAAAATTTCAGCTTTTCACAGCTGTTATTTCTAACAAATATTAGGTTTTAAAATTTTGTCCCTTAGTTTTGGACGCTACTGTACATTGCTGCTAATATCTGTTTTTCAAAAATGCATTGCTGGAAACATTTTTTTTCAAAAATGTATTTCTGGTATTAAAGATGTATTTCTGGTATTAAAAATCTATTTTAAAATGTATTTGTCGTATTAAAATCTATTTTTACACTTTCACGGTGTTTTAATGCTTTTTACATCAGATTTGGGGTAAACTATTTGCCCATAGCTGGGACCCCTATCAGGTGCTAGCACCTCGGGTCAGGGCGGACTTGGGAAGACCAGCAATTAAGAGGTGGTTTCACGATCCTCAAAACCTCCTGATCAGAGGCCTTGCTGTTGGACATAGTTTCTCGTCTTAACCATGTAGTTTATTGTCATTCCCAGGACACATATGTATTTTATCGTCATACCCAGGGCATGGATGTAGTTTATCGTCATACCAAGGACACCTTTTTATTGTTTTTAATTATATTTTCTTGTTTCTTAATACATTTATTAGCTTTTGGGGTTCATCTTTCGTTATCGCAATAAGCTTTCGGATTAATGCGGAAACGTGTATTCGCAAGTAAATGCATTTTCTATTTGTCCTTGTTGTAACAGATAAAATGCTTACATGTATCATCAGATTTTACATAGCATTTGATCTGTTTTTTTTTGTTTTTTTTTGTTTTTTTTGGTGGGGCTAACATATTTTCGTTAGAATAAGATGTACATGGTAATATTCCAGTCACGATATCTCGATATTAATGACTGGCGCAACATTGTCTACCTACACGTGAAAGAAATCGAAAACATATACGCCCGCTCGTCAATGTGTAAATGCGTTTACGTATTCGACATCTTAATACATTTAAGATATTTTTTTGTTTTGTTTTTCCTTCGATCATTTCCTTTGGGAACAAAGCATCTCGGTAATACAAATGACCTCTGAAAGTTAAACTGTTACAGCCTAAACTGTTAAGTGATTTTCACACCATCGTCAAACAGCATAAAGTGATAGATGTTAGCATATATTCTATAAAGTTTTATTTCCCCGAGGAAATCGCTGAAGCTACAGTATCTCTATAGCCTGACCAGCGTTGAAACAACATCAACAAATCCCATATTTACACATTCCCCCCTTGCCGGATTTTGAACGAGTAAGGACAAAATAAAGGATATGCACAGAACACGTAAGTGAATTCTTTACTTTTTTTTTTAATTCATTTTGATGTATCGGCGATGTATGTTATCACACGTAGATAGGGAACTTCCATTAAGCAAATAAATTTGTCTGCGTAGTTTCGGTATATAGTAAATGTATAAAATGCGTGCGAACTTTTAGTCTTTGTATAGTATTTAAAGATTTAGCTCGCGGGACTGAAAAGAGAAACAAAAAGAAAACATGGAAACCTAAATTTCAATAAAAGAAATAATGATTGGTTTGGCCCTTAACCCCAGAGACACACATACAAAGATTCCTGAAACAATGTAAAGAATTTCTTGCATATATATTTTTTTTTCTTATTTTTTTTCTGGCCTGTACATCATAGCCAGCAGGAACCTTCATGGGCCTCTCGACATACTCGTTAACCTGTTTCAAAAGTAGAACCGGAAGATTTATTCAAAAATGTTCAATCAAAAAAAATGTTAAAATTATTTTAAAAATATAAATAATATATGTAAATATAAAATATAAATCCTGTCTACATCAAATACTTAAAAAATTATAAAAAAAAACGTCATCCTCGTATAATACCTGCATTTCGTTAAAAAGATACTATTAACAAAATTTAAATTGTGTAACGGTCAGTCTATACTCCGCATCTGAAGTTTGTGTTGTTCTGAAACTCCAAGTCGTGCTACCACTGAGGAATATATATATATATATATATATATATATATATATATATATATATATATATATATATATATATTTGTGTGTGTGTATACACACATAAATATATGCATAAGTGAGTGTGTGTATATATCTATGCACACACTTACTTATATATATATATATATATATATATATATATGTATATATATATATATATATATACATGACCATATATATATATATATATATATATGTGTGTGTGTGTGTGTGTGTGTGTGTGTGTGTGTGTGTGTGTGTGCATGTATATTTTCATCTTCAGATAATCTGTTTCGCTGCTTCATACTTCATGAGTGTGGGTAGACATCCGATTGCCTCATGCCGGGATTGAATTCCGGCAGATTTTGTATCATTGGAGGATTTTTACCCCGAATTTAGACGTATTTATATTTAGACAAATACACCAGTACCCGGAGAACTCGATTCATCTTAACGAAGACTCTCGCATCAGCGGCAGCAATAGTCACTTCTTACAAAGTCACTTTTCTTCCCGAAGAGCTCAAGTGAAATAATTTTTTCAGGAGCATTAAATAGATAGATAGATAGATAGATAGATAGATTGGTTGAATAAATCGTTCCCAAAACCTTTTATTTCATCACTGAACATAGTACATTAACGCACCATACACAATGTATAATCAATCTGTAAGTGGATTTTTGGCAGACTAGTGTTACATATAAAAGTGTTAACAGTTTTTTCAAGAATAGATGTCATGTAGCAGAATGGTCTAATCTCAACTCTATATCTACTGAATTTGTTGCATAAACAGGCTGATTCTTCCAGCCGTCTTATATTCTAGTTATGTTCTCCGTATCGTGTCTTCAATTTAAGCTTTAGCTTGTCGTGAACACAGTTTATCTACTATATACTATATGTCAAAAATTATTTCAGTCTCTCTAGCAGGAGGACTTTAAAATTACTGGTGACAGGCATCTTATATTTATCATGTACAACGACTGAGTGGGATTGTGTAGTTTTTGTTTCAGGAAAGAGTTGAACTAATTTGAATGCTAGAATGATGTTTTATATTGGTAGAAATGATTTGTGATGTCTTTTTTTGTGTAAGTAACGCAAAGTTTGGGGTGGTTTTAACTTGTTTAATTTTAGTAGAGAACAAATTAATAATGAAGATAAGAGGAGGAGACAAGTTTCTTCTACGTTTATGACAAGTATATTAGGTAACAGAAATAGAATAAAACAGAATGTTGAATGCTAACCTGTTGACAAATGTTAGCGGTTATAAAAGTTTTCATTTTCACACCTGTTAGGTTATTAGTGAACAGTTATATATTTATTATACTGGAACACACCTATTCTATAGTTAATAGACTCTCCCACATATAATAAGTAGGTAGTAGTAGTAGCAGTCGCCAGAGAGCTCAGTGAGTTGGTCTGAGTTCAGTCTGAAGTCGGACGACCAGCTGACCTATTGAACTCTCTGTCTTCGCGCGGGAGGAACCCGAACGAGGCTACGCCGAAGGGCGGAGTCTCTTACGGGGAGGTAAACCGACCCTGAATCCGTTTATACGGGTTCAAAGGGAATATTTTTGGCCTAGCTCATGGGTTCGGAGATACCACGTTAAACCGGCCTTGTGCCACATGATGCCCTCGTGGAGTGGGGTGACTAAATACTCTTAGTGAGCTGGTGAGTCAGTCGATGTCGGACATATCAACCACCACAACTAGGTTGCTGCGTCATTAACTATTATTTCAAGTTCCTAACGTTTTGTCCGTCGAACCTATTTTAGGACCGACTTAGTGAAATACAAGCCTCCACTGTGAAATTACTCTATAACAATATTCAATTCGGTAATATTCGGTTGTTTAATGGTTATATTCATTAAGCAGCAGGATGCTGTCAACAATGATGAAATAGAGGTTCGATGCAACAGAAATCTGGTTCTACATAGAAATGTTGAGGATACCATGGGGAAAGCAAAGACGAAGTCCTAGAGACCAGTTCAAGAAATAAGATCCTTTTAATTAAAGAGGCATCTTAAATAACTGGGGCCCATTAACGAAGGGTTGCTTGAAAAAATTGATATTCACAGGAAAATTGAAGGTAAAAGAGACAGAGCAAATCAACGGACAAACTATTTGGTTAAATTGAATGAATGGTTGACGGAACAGGGTTTGTGATCGACAAAAAAAAAGACAAGTTATTAATAGCTACAGAAGTTATGAAATTGTGGAGAGCCATGATCACCAACGTACTGAAGAGACACGGCACATAGTAGAAAAATAAATGGAATACAGTTTAAAACTAGTGTTCTGGTAGGAAATCATTTTAAATTGTTGGGTTTTGCGTAGAAAACTTTCAGAAGTTTAAATAATTTACTCGACTGCAGTTGGCGATAAGCCAAAACCCCGAGCAACAACATTAATTGAGTAAAAAATAAAATATTGGAAAATTGTCATCTTGACTTCCCACAAGATAATTATCCGAACCCCACTGGAAATTTGAGAGGAATTGCAGGACCTCTGATTCGATCGCCCGTCAACACTATATTGATGTTGGAAACTGGATTTTACAGTTTACCAATGTATATTTGGCTATGAAATCCAGACGGCTCGGACATTTTTAGATTTAATAGTTTTGAATTCTTTGTGACAAGCGAAATAATTTATTGGGATGTTTTATGATGTCACTGAATATCCGTTGCCACTTTTGAGATGTCATCGAATAACTTTTGTCAGTTTCATAACGCTCCTTGTAGTAGAGATTTTGTAATCGCAGATGCATCTATAGTAACGCCGTTGAACAATGCTGGTGCCAAACGCCTTCGAATAGTAATCGCACTAATAGTACTTGTTCGATATTACTCGCTCGAAACAGTAATCCGTATAGTGAACTGGATAGAGGAATAGTATAGTGAATATAGTAGAGGATAGCTGTCCATATAGTAATAGAGGAATAGAAATAGTGATCCGAATAGTAATAGAGGATAGACTAAAGTTAGCGATCATTAGTCGTCAGGTACTTCCTACATACATGCGTTTCCTATATGATTACGTGGTCTACTTAATTCAATAAATCTGTGTTTACTCACTGGCGGTATATGTTCAAACACAAGTGTCGGCATCGACATTTTATTCCTACATAAATGAAGTGACTACCTCTGGAAACTATATTACTTCAGATTTGGTTCTTTCTTCAAATATTCCATTGCTGTTCTTTTCCTTTTAATGTACCTCCTTGGTTCACTAATATCTGGTTGCGTGGGACGTCAAACATGCCATACAATATTTCTATCGGTACCTCTTTACGTGGACTTACTAAATCAGTGAATCACCGTTTTAATTAAGGTGTCGCTTATGTTCCCACCTTTGCCTCTGTACCATGTATGCATTTTTGCCAATCCGTTTTCTAATAACGCCATCTTCCCAGAATTCTTTTCCACGTTGGTACATTTTAAAAAAAGAAACCTTTTATCACTAGGATTAAAATATTTATTTATATTATTTTGATTCTTTGATGTTCTCGTCTTTCGTTCTGATAGCAATTTTTTTAATACGAACAATCTTTCTGGCAAACATCAGCTCTGCCGGCGACATTCTGCTAACTCCCCTCTCTACGACACTTTTAGCGCCCTTTTAAAATTATCGACAAACTGTACCGCTTGTCCGTTTGATGTTGGTTGATAATAGAGAGTTGTAATATGCTCTATTGCTAATGATTTGCAAAATAATGAAATTCAATAGACGTGAAATGATTCCCGTTACCTGAAACAGTCAGAAACACCGAACCTTGCAAAAAATCTCGCCAGTGAGTAAACACAGAATTATTGAATTAAGTTGACCACATAATCATATAGGAAACGCAAAAAATCTCGTGTAGGAAATTTATCGTTACCGCGGTAATCTGTCTTCTACCCTTCAATATTTCTGGCCATTTGGTGTACTATCAACTACCACTAGATAGTATGCTTCGTTTAACTGTCCTGAGAAGTGTAGATGTATTCTGAGTCATAGCATATCGTTTTTCGGCCAAAGTAAAATTTTCATAGGCAGTGACGTCGCTGCGAGAGCGCAACCTCTGAACGATTTCACTAAATTTTCGATATCTTGACCCATTTTTGGCCAATAACTATAACACCAGTTTAAGAATTTCATTCTAGAAATTCCTGGATGACCAATTTGAAATTCTTTTAGCATATTTTTTACAATGATCCTGGTATCAAAATTCTTTCTGCGTACAGAAATATATCCTCAGGTTTGCATGCGAATTAGTACATTTGAATTAATACAGTAGACAGTCACAAGGACGGGGGCCTTCCAAGAGCTAGTTATATATTAGTAAAAAGAAAATCAAGCTTACGAAGGAAAAGAATTATATATTGGACAACAGGATTATGGAGAGGGTGCGTACAACAACTATAACATTTTAAAATTTTAACTTTATATAAGTCAAAATATCCACTTTTTCAGAAAGTGCATATACACTTCATCCGCCATTAATTGATATGAAATATACTCGCAGAATCCTTATACATTAACTATAGAATTATACAAGCGATCCAATCAATGCATCAAAGTTTTCACCAGATTTTTTATCCATTGTTCGTTGTTGTGCATCATAATTGATTTCCGGCAATTTAGGATCATGTCGATTTCATCCTTAGAAATATCGGAGTAAAACTCTGCAAACACTAAAATAAATAAATACATGGAATTCAGCTCCAGAATTTTTATAGTAAACCAAAAATAACATTCCCAATTACTACTAGAACTATCGCTACAATTTTTACCTACTCAAACGTAATACTATCCCCTATCTCCATCTTTCCTCCCCTAATTCTCACTCTTAGGACTCTTGTGAGATTATGTGCCTAAACATTTGACCGGTGTTTATCGCCAAAAAGAAAAAAAATCCACAGACCAGTCAACATTAAACACCCAATCAAATCTTCACCAAACTGCTATCAACAAGCACTGTTTTTTCACTCAGTCACCTATTTTTCATGTTTATTTTTCTTCTCAAACAAATGGAGAAAGGAAGTGACAGTTCACATAGAGCTTGCCGTCGAAGAGCAGATGAAATGCACTGAAACCAAGTTGCAACTTTGTAGTGAGTAAAATTGTTGTGTCTATATGATAAAATTATAAATAAATATATATATATATATATATATATATATATATATATATATATATATATATATATATAAGTACACACATATCTATGAAAATTTCTCAGAGTTAACGTGTAGTGAAGACAATACATATAAACATAAATGACATAAGGAAAACTGTACATATTGCTAACGCGTTTCGTCCAATGTGGACTTTCTCAAAGCAAAAAATGAAATGAATTTAACTAAAGAAAGTAACTAATAATAACAAAAAACAGAATGCCCCAGTTGCTAAGAACATTCTGCTTTTTGTTATTAATGTTACTTTCTTTAATTAAATTCATTTTGGTTTTTGCTTCGAAAAAGTCCACATTCGACGAAACCCGTCAGCAATAACTACAGTTTTCCTATTGTCATTTATATATATAAAAAAAACCTATCTATGCATGTACATATATTGGAACATTTATTTTGAAAGAACGCTATTAGAGAAAGAAAAGTTGCGACAGAAAAGGAACGAATTTATTAGAGAACTCTTCCAAGATGAAAGAGAAAAACCAGTAATACACAGAAATTTCAACTGTCCGGAAATTATTAAAATATGAGGTGGAATCAGGATTAGGCAAACTGAACGAAAACAAAGCAGCAGATTCTGACATTATTGTAATAGAGATGGTGGAGAGCTTTGAACAGTTTTGTATATACAAGATTACAGAAATCAAAAATGAAATCTACAACAGTAGTGATATAACGGAAGACCTATTTTTATAGCACTGCCTATGAAGCCATATGCAAACGAATGCGAACTCCATCGGACACTCAGCTTAACGAGGCATATAACGAAACTGATCATCCGAATATTGACGAATAGATCGCGCAGCAGAATCAGCCTTGAAATAGCACCAGGACAATGTGTGGCGACATCGAAACAAGGAACGCGATACTTATGCTCATGATGCTGGCAAGAACAGAAATACAAATGCAGAAGGACGCGTGCATGTGTTATTGAGTTTACACAAAGGCATTCGATCTCTTGGAACTGCTCAGAAACCTACATATTTTCGAGAGATATTACAATAATCAAGAACCTTCACTGGTAGCAAACTGATATTAAATAAGTTCACCATATATACAAAAACAGAAATTAAAAAAAAATAAGTGATCCAACAGGACAAAATACATGCTCATCAACAGGATGCATAAAGTCCAAAGATGAAACATTGATACTAGAGAAAGAAAACACTTCTACGATGAAAGAAAGAACGACAATACGTAAAAATATCGAAGGACCGGAAATAACAGAATATGACGTGGAATCAAGATCAGCCAAATTTTGAACCAAAACAAAGCAGCAGCGTCTGACAGAATTGTAATAGAGGGGGTGGAGAGCTTAGACAAATTTTGTATAGACAAGATCACAGAAATCATAAATGAAATCTACAACCGTGCTGACGTACTGGAAGACTTAAATAGATCTATTTTCTATATATATATATATATATATATATATATATATATATATATATATATATATATATATATATATATATATATATATATGGCTAGCAGCATGGCCCGGCGTTGCTCGTGCTTGATTAACTTGACGTAAAATATGTTTGCCCTTCCTTGCCTTTAAAAGAGTGTCCTTTGCCGTGCTGATGTTGCTACATGCCTTACTTCTTGCCTATCTCACACTGCGAATTTTTTATAAGCTATATACTAAACATTAAATCTGTTACGCAAAAAGAACTAAACAAAATGAACACAAAACGATCAACTTTAAAAAAAAGGGACTCGTAACTGGAAAACCGAATGAAAAAACAATGTTAACAACAAATACTTTTTCACAACCAAACCAGTTCTGCGTTTTCAGAATCACCGTTGAGTTTAAGCAAGCGTCAATTGGAGTAAAGTGCCATGCAGATTTAAATTTTTCCCACTTGTGACGAATGGAGCTATCGATTTTTTTTTTGCATGCTAGCATGCTAGTTAACATTCGTGTCAGTCAGCTGTTGGCTCTCACGCTGGCCGAAAGAATATTCCTGCCTATTCGTGGCAGCCAGCTATAGGCTCTCACTCTGGTCAGTACAAAATGGCCGCAAACTAGATCAAAACTGCCGTAGAAGCATCAAAAAATCGATTATTTCCACTATTGATGGGAGTTTGGAAATGCAACTTCGGTATTGGCCTTCCCGCTAACTTGGAACATGTGCATGTAAATTTTGGTGCAAATCCGTCGAAAAATTCCGGCCGTGGATTCGTTACACACACTCACACACATCCTTCCTTTTATATATATATATATATATATATATATATATATATATATATATATATATATATATAGATAGATAGATAGATAGATAGATAGATAGATATCAGAAATTAATTGCAAATGAATGTGAACTCCATAGGAAAAGCAACTTTGTGAGCGTCATATTGATACCAATTATGCGAATTCTGATGAATAGAGCGCACAACAGATTCAAACTGAAAATAGTGCAATAAAAATACGGGTTCTATAAAGACAATAGCATGAAAACCCCGATATATAATTAGAAAATCTTATGAGAAATAGAAATACAATTTCAGAAAGATATGTATCTTTTTTTTATTATGTAAAGACGTAGGATAAAGTACGCCACACAAATCTGTTGGAACTGTGCAGAAACTTTGATATATTTGGGAAAAATATTAGAATAATAACCAGTACTGGCAACAAATTGTCTACATACGGATAGAAAATGCTTTCAGCACATATACAGCAATAGAAAAGCGTGTAAAAAAGGATGTGTCATCTCCCTGGACTTATTAAAGCTATATAGCAAGGCGATTCTGAGAAAAATAGAAATCCTACCTACTATTGTCGGCCAAAATCTAAACAATATAAGGTATTCAAACTGCACAGTGTCGATATGAGACAATGAAAGAAAGCTACAAATTCTCCTACAGAAGATGATAAAGGAAGCGAGAAGAGACGATTAAACATCAACTGCCAGAAGACAGAATACATCGTTGTTTACAAAAGGGTTGAATCCAAATAGTGAATTGCAAATCGGAAGTAGCATATCAATCACTGTCAGAAATTTAAATATCTGCGAACTGTTTTAATAGAGGACAGAATGAGTGGCAATGAAATCCGAAGTCATATTCGGATAGACGAAGATGCATTCCAAATCGAAAGCAGAATACTGAGAAATAGGAAGATTTCGCTAAAAACTCAGAAAACAGTATTTAACTGCTATGTGATATCTGTCTGGCAATTAGATTTGAACAATTTCCGAAAAGATGAAGTCGAGACTTGAAGAAACAAAAATGTGCTTCTGAAGAAGAAAGCTGATCAGAGCTTGGACAGAACATGTAAGTAACGGCGTAGTTTTGTTGAAAATGGAAAGAGAAGAAAAATAACTTTCAAAATCAGGAAGGTACTGTTGAGGAAGAAAGGCAGATGGAGTGCAACAGAAACAGAGGAAAACAATGCATAACGTTCTTAATGAGCAAGAGAAAATGGTTAGCGGAACAACATTAGGAGAAATAACAGAAAGACAAAATTTATTAAGAGCTACAAAGGACAGGAAGTCGTGGGAAGTGCTGATCGACTAAATTTCAAGTGAAAACGGTGCATAAAGAAGATACATACATATTCACATATATATGCCCACTTATAAGTAAGTATATTAAGTGCTTATATATATAAGTGTGTGTGCGTGTGTGTGAACGATGTAGGGCGTGTGACAATTTATGTAATATTCCTACAAACATGTGAGAAAGGATTGCAAATTCAATCATTTCTCATTTTGTTTTCTTTTCGGAAGTCTCTCTCTCTCTCTCTCTCTCTCTCTCACACACACACCCTGTGTGTGTGTGTGTGTGTGTGATTGAGTATCTCGGAAAATATAAGCTCACCAGTAAAAAATTTTAGGGCCATATAATTTTTAAAGCCTTTTCAAGAAAACATGCTTCCAATGTGACTCGAAACCTAAAATTGTTTAAGGACATTAAATACATATTGTATTACATATGTAAAACGCAATACGTAATTTAAGGCCTATTACAAACATGTTGCAAAGCAGAATTCTAGGACACATATTAATAAATTGCATCCGACATTTATTATCAATGTTGCAATCAGACGTTAAAAATGAATTTAAATAATCCTCGCGACAAAACTAGATATATTTTTTTGAAATTCACTTTTAGATTACGCAAGTTATTGGCATTGCTCTTACAAGCTTTAACATCATTCCTTAAGTTTACTATGCGATTTAGGTCAACTGACGGACTTGTCCAATCTAAGTTTTGGAGAGTGATATTTGATTATCATAAACCTGGATATCGACTTTAATATCTCATCAGTACAATAACAGTTATCATTTGAAAAGGAGGCTATATGGACTGGCGATAAATCTTCTTCGAAGTTGATATCTTCTTAAACTAAGTATGCTACTACAACAATTTGTATGATAATATTCCTATACTGCTTCGGTAGATCTCCAGAAAACTTATAATCAGCAGAAACAGAATGACTAAAGATAAAATTGGTCGAAAAATTTCCCACGTTTGCTTGCAGAAAAAAAAACACACACTTCTGGAGTATATTTTTGTAAAGTTTCATGTATTCCTTACTCATAAATATTCCAAAGAGATTGTTTGTTTTGTAATAAGATACTATGGCCTGAGGAAAAATAATTAACGTCATCGATGGAAACGGCTCAAGATATTTTATCGCCCGAGTTCATCCTTCTAATCTACAAATCAATCATTCGTCCTTGCATGGAATACTCCTGCTATATATGGTTTGGTGCTAACGCTGTTCATCTCGAGGTTCTCCACAAAATCCAGAGACGGATATTCAACGTGGATGGTCCTGATCTGGCATCCTGTCTGCAGTCGCTATCTCACAAACTTGCAGTGGCTTCCCTCTGTTTTTTTCTACAAATACTTTCATGGAATACTGCTTCGACGAGATATTTTCACTAGTTCCAAAACTGCGTTAATTTGAGTGTCCTACTAGGTTGGCATCCCGGTATCTTGCTTTCACTGTCGAAACGGCTAAATGTAGCCATCTCTTCTTATATGAAAGAGTACAGTCAAAGAAAATGAGGTTTATAGAGTGGACAAGTCAGTCAGTTCACCTGAATCGCATAGAAAATCTATAGAAAGGTTTTAGAATTAGTGTTCACCAGAGTTAATTGTTTGATATAATACCTTCCTTTTTTTTCTTTTTAAGTTTGTTTTTTTTATCTTACATTTCACCTGTTGATTGTCGTCTACCAAGAGAATATTTTTCTCTCTTGATCTTCTTGTAAAGGGCACACATTCTTCTGCTGAAGAAGATATATCATTTGATTCTTTTATCTTTTTGGGGTCAAGAGTTAAGGACATTAATTTGGATTCTAATTGTTCATAGAATTACAAGCCTTACACATTCATTTTTAAGGGCTTCAATGATATACCGAGTTGTCTTACGTGCTTGATGTGAGCAGAAGAGAGCGATTTTGTTGGCTGCTTTTGACAGTTTTCATGCAAGAAATCTGTGATCAAATTCAAAGTATGTGGTGTATAATGTGACATTAAGTACAAATTGGCAAAGTGAAATGTACGACATGAAGTCAGTAAGGTTTCTGCTTACATTATTTGGACTATGTCATGTGATGCATTGTTTCATGGGGTGTACTTGGAATGGAACATCGTTTTCAATGACAAAGAATTAACAAGGCTTTCTCTTTTGCAGTTTGAACATTGTTACAAAGGGTTATCCCTTCCTGCAAAGAAAGGATCAGTGACGTTTCTAAAAAGTACACGTAGGATTAAACTCCACATTAAGACACACTGCTGTGTTTTTTTTGTTTTTTTTTAGGACATAAAACATACTTAACACTCTGTAGCAGTTCCTTTTTCGGAATCAAGATTTTTTCTCTAGGTGAATTAGCTGAAATCATTCGGATTTTATGGCCAATTACATTCATGTAAGCAGATATCTCTCTTTCTAACTAGTTTAGGAAATTGTCTATGAAAAAAATCTAATCCTTTGCAATTGTAATATTTATGTCTTTCAAACCAATCCAATAGTTGTATATCAACTGTGCAGTGGAATCTTGCACCTTTTACATTCAGGCAACATTAATTTGCACATCTAAGCATTGTTATGAAAGGAGATGCACATTGAAAGCATTTGCCCCTGGCTGGACAGGTATTTGTCCTATTTTAAAATATTTATGTTTAGATATTTCATTCGAATTTTCATTGCTGCGGATTGATTAGGTGACTGAATAGATGTTTCAATATAAATAGCAGATTCTTACACCTCGGCTTGTATGAGTGCGGGTATGCGTATCCAAATGTGCGGGAGTGTATGAGACTACTTAAAACTACGAATGTTTGTTTATATCTATCTATCTATCTATCTCTAATCCTCTCTCTCTTTCTCTTTCTCTCTCTCTCTCTCTTTATCTCTCTGTATATATATATATATATATATATATATATATATATATAAAGAAATATAGTCTTAAGGTGTGCTATATTTATGGGATAAAGTGCTCAATATCAGAGATAGAGCGTGTGTAAATATAAAAGTGAACATAGAAGTCATTTTTAGGGGCGACAGTCTGTTTCATGATATATAAATAGCCGAGAAACATATGCTGTTATTTTTCCTGACGATTTATTTAATAGATATATAAACAGACTGTCGCCCCTAAGTGTTGACTTCTATGTTCACTTTTATATATATATATATATATATATATATATACCAAAAAATATGATTTTAAAAAAACGACAAGGTCTGTCTGTTTAATCTTTTATTGAATATTTCCAATTTTAGATTAAGTTAGTAAGTATTGTTCTCGACATTTTGGATAAAATGTCCGACGTTCATATTTTCTCATTTTTGTTCAAGTACTTTCGGATTTGCAGCAATCATAAAGAAATATTGTGCTGTGTGATAGTTAGAATTCCTTTGTCTGCATACTGGTATTCTTTGGGAAACTGGACGTTTGAAATGGTCTAGAGTGACGTCATGTGTAATGGCTATTAGGAACGAGATATGTATGTGTATCTGCGTGAATATGTTCATATATATTCATATATCTCTCGGTCATTCGACTTTTTCTATCTATCTATCTATCTATATACCTATCTATCTATCTATGTAATCTGATTTATTTATCTATCTGTCTCCATTGTTATCTCTCTATTTGTCGAATAATATATAGATATATTCCTGGTATGCAATTAGTTTAGCATCTTCCCAAAAAATATTTATTTAAACCTGAAGTACATAGCCTTGAATATTCTGGAGATTATATGACGAGGAAGTCAGTATTCGAATAATATGAATTTAACAGAATTTGGCATAAAATGAACGCTAGTGTGAAGTACATACTAATCTCGATGTTTCTAATTTTCATTATCCTTGCTAGTCGCGTAATATTTCGTCTTGGACATCAGAATCGGCGACCTGTCCCATATGTTCATATGCCAGCCAATGATGTTCCGTTCAATCCATAATAATCGCTTTCGAAAGGCACGATTCACTCTTCTCTATCCGTTGCTATGGGTTAAATAAGATGACAGGTTGCGATATTGTGCTTTAGATTGTAACCAAGCCAAGAAAATAAACCACTGAAATCAAACAATTTGGGTGATATGGCGTCAATTGCAGAGTGGAAAACAATCTATGATCAGATTCTAGTTTAGTCATGATTGATATGACTCCATCAAGAGAAGTTTCTACGGATTTACTTAAAGAGAGTGAGATAGATATAGATAGATATATAGATAGATAGATAGAGAGAGAGAGAGAGAAAGAGAGAGAGAGAGAGAGAGCTTCTTATTTTCTTATGTATTTCTACGTTATAGCTTTTTTTTAATATCTGTCAGTTCAAATATCCTATCTTCACAATTACATCCCCTTATTTGTAACTTTTTTTTTCGATTTTTTATTCCTTTTCTGAACCCTTGTAGGCATCTACCTTTCTTTATAAATGGTAACTTATTCTTCTTTCTCTTTCCAAATTCCGTTACAATCAGATCAGTAGAAAATAATAAATTCGACATCAAAGTCAAGAACGAATATAAACAATAAAAAAAAAAATTCCTCTTGAATTGTTTCCTTTTTAGAAGAAGAAAAAAAAAACTTATAAAATAATATAAAGAAAAAAGCCTTATTCACCTCAGGTAACCAACACACATTTTAATTTCGATCACTTGACCAGCCAACCCCACCTCGGGCATTGGGTTCAGGGAAAACACCGACATCGTTGGCGTTCGATTGACGGGTAGTTTAGCATTATTTTCCCGGACTGACATCAGTCAGGAGCGTGATGTTTTTCTTCGTCGAATGAAAATCGGCGTCTGAGAGGCAAAGAAAGCGTTGCATCTGCCAAAGCACGCACCAGCTACGCTATTACGCCGGCCAAATGGAATCTCTTGCGACTCAAATAATTCCGTTTGTGTCAGAAACTTTTTTTCTACACTTTAGAGAAAGAGAGAAGCCTTTTATTCGTTCAGTTATTCTTTCACTTTACACATGACCTACTCATTCATTTGATTTTTTTTTCCTTTTCTTGTTTTGTTTCTAAAACACGCCCTTCACTTATCGGTGTTCTCCTCACTCTCAAGTGTGATTTATTTATTTTTTTATTTTATTTCTGGGCGAAATGTAACCGTCTTTCAATCTTTGGTTCTTTTCTTTAATTCATATCGTAACAGCAAATACGGCCCTCATTCTCTCATTTAGTCTCGGCACGTATTTACACCGAGCACAACCCAACCCACCCATATATATATATATATATATATATATATATATATATATATATATATATATATATATATATATATATATATATATATATATAAAGATAGATAGATAGATAGATAGATAGATAGATATAAATATAAATATATGCCTGCGCTGAGTATGAATATATTTTTTATGTATAGACACAACACAGGCATGTACACACATATATATATATATATATATATATATATATATATATATATATATATATATATATATATATATACACACATATGTATATATATATATGTGAAAAGTGTATATAAATATAAATAAATATATATATGTATAATTATTTATATATTATATATATGGTACTTATTAGAAAGCGCTCAATATCAGATATAGAGCTAACATATTTCGTCAGACGATCGCTAAATCGTGAAACCCAGGGTCACAAACTCACATTTATCCAGCCAAATATATATATATATATATATATTATAAAATAATGGATTTAGAATATTTTTCCGGTACACAATTATAACCATGTTTCAAAAATGGAAGCTAAAAGCCCCGAATTTAATTTTGTAATTAAATTAAAGATATTAGTTCCATTTCATCCTCAAGCGAATTTTGGAGTAACTTATATATATATATATATATATATATATATATATATATATATATATATACATACACGCAGGATGTCATTGTGCATCTATGTGCTTAATCAAACATATATAGTTTCTAAGCGATATTTAGGTTTATCAATCATTTTCCTCATACCACTGACTTGTCCACACGTTCAGATGCATATCGCGCATACATCTCTCTCTTTCTTTCTCTTTATATATATATATATATATATATATATATATATATATATATGAAAGTATAAAGGTTATAGTTGTTTTAACGAGATAAGAATGTATATTTTTTTAAAAAACGCCATTAAAAGTAAAAAAATTAGTTTAGAATATGATTTTTTTTAGGATAAATAGCATATTTTATTCTTCGTATTTCTGCTACAGGCGTTTCCGTTCTCGTGACGTTTTTTTTAGGCAAATAAAACACATACATTTTTATAAAGGAACACATTTTCCTTATGTTCTTTCATGTCTCATTGTTCGTTTTCTGTATTTGTTAGTGAGCGTGGAACTCTTTAGTGGACTGTTGGCAAAAGTGAATACATGCACTAGCAAAAAGAGATAGACTTCTCACAAACGAAAACAGGAAAAGTTAGTTTGAGGTATATATATATATATATATATATATATATATATATATATGTGTGTGTGTGTGTGTGAAAAATAACCAATAGGGATTACAAACCGAACTTTCTATATACACATATACACAGTCATCAAAAAATATAAAAAAACAACCCAATAAACAGCATTAAAATAATAACATTTTTTTCTTTAAAAAAAAAATTATAGCAATTTTCAACTATCATAATTTTACACAGAATACCTATTATCAGGATTTATACCAAAATAAATTATTATGTATAACAAAATAAAACAAAACACCAACAATCACTTTTAAGTTCAAACTACCGTCACAATAATTACATTTATTGTTTTTATCATTCTCCCACCACCATTACTACACTCACTCCTATCAATTTACAATAACTATTAGCTACTTATATTATCATTGTCTCCAATCCCTTACAACATTACTACCACATCACATCTACCATTAGCATATAGACCTGCAATAATTATTAACATAAACTACCCCCTCCCCCAGCATATTAAATACCGCCAAATAAAATAATCACTAAGGATTACAAACTGAAATTTCACCAGTTACATATACACTGTCATCAAATACAATCAAATAACCAGCTTTAAAATAATATACCCCTTTTTTTAAATTAAAAAAAAAATAAAAATAATAATAATTTGTACCCATCATAATTTTACACAGACCCCACCACACGTATATACATACATGCGAGGAAATTTTATTCAGTGAAAAAAAAGATAAATGCTCTGATTTTTGGCATGTATACATTCACGAGACATTCACGAGAAATTTTCGCTACACTTCCAATCTTTGAATTTCAACATACAAATGCGTATATATAGACACAACACCATCCATATACATACATATGTCAAATCCGAAACTGTCCACATATGTTTATAGATGTATGAGTCCCGGCGGACGAGCAAGTGTGTATGTGTGTCTGCGTACCTCATCGGGTGTACAGACATGCATCACTGTTTGCGTTAGCACGATGGCATCACGACGACGATTCCCCCACTCCCCATAATAACACCAATACACGCAATCTACATAAACCCAATTTTTTTAAAAATTAATCAGTTTGTCTGACGATTGCAAAAGCGTGAAACCCAGGGTAACAAACTCACATCAATCCAACCATATATATATATATATATATATATATATATATATATATATATATATATATATATATATATATATATATATATATATATATATGTGTGTGTGTGTGTGTGTGTGTGTGTGTGTGTGTGTGTGTTAGTTCTTAATTATAAGACAGTATGTATATATGGGGAGGAATATACATAGCAGTCTAACAAGTAAAGTTTAAAATTATTGAAAACCATATTTAACGTTACGTTTATACAATCAACTTGTTTAATATTAGAATTGATAACTACGCTCTGATCAAAGGATTTAAAACGACTAACGAGTGGAGAGTTAATATAGATCGTTTATTACCATCATTGCTAACTACCTGATGAGACGGTTTAATATGCGTCGAAACAAAATGTACAATTTTGTAGTGGTTACTTACATGTTCTAATATAACAGTCTATAATGAATATTTCTGGCGCTAATCTTGTATCGATCCCTATTTTAAATTAATGTTTTGAACGTTGCAATTTTATTCTCCGTTCTACAATCACACACACACACACACAAACACCCCCACACACTTTTATATATAAATATATATATATATATATATATATATATATATATTATTGTTTAACTTTTAATCCGACATCATTTATTCTCTTTGTCTGATATAACAATTTCATTTCTTCAGCTGATTTGGTCTCTTTGCCTACATAAACTATTTCCTTTCACTGTGGTGAATTCTTTGTTCTCTTTGTTCATGATATCTATTTGATTTCTTTCGGCTGCTGCTTGTGTGCAATCACTATTTCATTCTTTGTTTGCTTCATCTGCTATAGTTATTTCCTTGTTTCAGAGTCCTTTCTTCTTTTACTTTTTGTGTCTACAACAGATATTAGTTCCTTTCTTTGTTTTATTGGCCTACAAAAGCCATTTCCATTCTTCACTGTGTACACAATAACTTTTTTTCATTTCTTCCAGCGAATATCTTGACTTGGTCTAAAATAATTGTTTCATTTCTTCGGACGTCTTGATCTCTTTGTCTACGATAATTTCATTTCTTCGGATTTATTTGATGGTTTTGTTTACAAAAGAAATATTCCATTTATTCGGTCTTATTTTATCAATTTTTCTACAAGACGTCCATTATTTCGGACTTATTTTTATTGCTTTGTCAGCAATAAAAATTTCGTTTCATCAGATTTATTTGACCGCCTTATCTACGATAAGATTTCCTTTTCTTCGGATTTATTTCATTGCTATTCATGCGAAAACAATTTCATTTCTTTGGAATTATTTGATTGCATTGTCTACAGAAATAATTTAATTTCTTTGCACTTTTTTCATAGCATATTTTACAATATCATTTTCATTTCTTCGGACTTATTTGATTTTTCCACAAAAACAATTACATTTCTTTAGTCTTAATTTATCGCATTGTCTATGGAAATAATTTCATTTCTCCGAACTTATTTGATCGCTTTGACTACAATGAAAATTTAATTTCTTCGGACTTATTGATCGCTTTGTCTACGAGAGACAATTTAATTTCTTCGTATTCTTTTTGATCGCTTTGTCTACCATATTGTCTTCCTTTCTTCAGGCTGATTTTTCTCTACGTCTGCAATAATTATTTCCTATCTACATGCTGATTAGTTGTCTTTGACGGAAATTATTATTTCCCTTGTTCGTAATGTTTTAATCTCTTGTATGCAACAACAATTTGCTTTCTTCCGGCAAATTTTGAGAGTCCTTTGTCTCCCATAAAATATTCCATTCGTTGGACCGATATGCTCTCATTGCTTATAGTAAATGTTTCCTTTCTTCAGGCTCATTTGTTATCTGTGTTTAGAATAACCATTCCTTTATTTCTGTTTAATTTGCTCTCTTTGTCAACTCCAACTATTTGTTTCTTCGTGTTAGTTTTTTCGAATTGTCTAAAATCAATATGTCCTTTCTTCAGGCTGAGTTGAATCAAGGGTTCACAGATCTTACTGTGTTTTCCTTTCTTCCAACATCTACTTTTGCCCACACCTTTGGGAAATATGGAAAAATCAGAATGTGTTCCACATTTTTGAGTTGTTCGCCTTTCCAAACCAATCAAAATTATTTATGTACATTTTCAGTAGTAATTTCTAGCTATCTGTTGTTATATGATTGAAGATCTCATCAACGTTATTTTAGATCACTTACTTTAAAATCATTTCCAATGTTAACGATTTTCACGCATGAAATGAACTCTTCGAAATAATATCCAATTTTAATCTGAAAAGTTCCTAAATATTTCTTATGTTCTTCGAAGTTGCGGTTTTTAATTCTAGAGATTTTACAAGTTTTTCTTTTATGGAATCACTGGAAAGGTCTTCTCCGTTATAAAATCCTTCGCGATAGATAGGTCCATGAAGGTAGTTATTGATGGCCAGTTCGCCGATGCCCTAGCGCTAAACTCAGGCGTCCCTCAGGGTTCACTCTTCGGAAAAATCCCTTTTTGATTTACATATATTATCTGCCTCAGAATATACTCAGATAATTTTGAAACATATATGCCAATGATAGGACTCTACCCGGGAGCACCTCTAAAACTCTTTCTCATCAGTGATTCTTATTTGTTTTCGCTTCCGATCCAACACGAGTTTCACAGTGGGGAAAATATTTGCGATTGAGATTTATTTCCTCGAAAATCAAAGTATTTATATTCCATCATCATCATCATCGATCTGACCCGAATTACTCTCAGGGACGATGAATGTATGGCCTCGGAGAAGCATCGTGCCTTGAGAGACTATTGGGCTTCAAATACGCACCTGGCGTCAAGTGGGTCCCGTACATACGATACTTTGCTAATGATGCAGGTAAAGTGTTCGGCTTCCTGTAACACTATAGTAAGTGCGAGACTCCACCGGCTATTCACTACTTTTGCAGGAAACAAACCAGGCCCGAAATACAATATTGTTGCAATATTTGGGTAGGACCTAAACAGACCTCCCTCTCCAGCCTTGACAGAATCCAAATGTTCAGAAAACTTATTATTGTCTAGATTGTCGATTTGTTCAGATACCTTTTTTCTCAAGATTTGTTTTTAAAAGGTGTCTTAGGTGTCTTAATAAGTGTCAGCCGCTACACACCAATGCAGCAGGTGGGTTGGAGCGGTAACGTTTCGATCATGCGGCTCAGACTCGAAGTATACCATGGCCGAAATTTTAAGGAGATTACCTTTTGATATTTCTTGTTGTGGAGAAACGGTGCTATCGTTTGTTTTCATTAGGAAGGGCTTGGAAATTATATCCCTCTTTAATCTATTATTTTTTTTTTTTTAGTGAAATTAGATACAAGAGAACGTTCGAAACAGTCGAATTTAACAAGAACGAAATAGCAATGTTCAAGGAATGGGTACTTAGTATCTATTTAGAATTGATTGGCACAATTTCTAGAAATGGTGTCTCCAGAAAAGAAAATATACCAATTTCTCAACACTTTTGCACCTAACTGGAAATTATCACTCTGAAAAACTTACTGATTATTGAGATCAGAATCTGTCGAAGAAAATATTCAATATAAAGGAATGTCCAGGTTATTATTCTTTCCATAATTTATTTTAGGATAGTTTTATGTTTTATCAATTTCTTTATCTTTTTTAGACATTAGCTGCCAAATAATTTATCGTATTTTGCTTGCGTCAGACAGTTTCAATTAAAACAATGTACCTCTCTTTTTCTTGGATGATTCTGATAAATTCTTGGTAAGTTTATTCTGCTGCTTCTCGTGTAACACTTTATGCGCTGTGCTTCGCTAGAATTTCATTTTATTGATTTTGACCTTTATTCAGATTTCCTGCCGAAAGCACTTGACAGTTTTTATTACTCTCAGAAAGTTCTTTATCTCCTTGGCTAAAATGTTCGCGTCATACATATATGTTAGTTGTTTTATATATTCATGTGATTGTTTCTTCTGATGTATGTGATAAAATACGGATTTAATCTATGTTATACATATATCTGTAAAATTGGTCAATATGAAGAATAGAACGTATGTAAATATAAAAGGAGACGTTCTTGATTGCATCTGCGTGTTGTCTTCAATGTCCACTATATATATATATATATATATATATATATATATATATATATATATATATATATATATATTATTAAGTTAGCCCATATTTGTACCTCCACCCCAAATTTTACAAACATGGTTTAAGTACAATTGTGTTTGTGACGAAACATAGGAATATTAATTTTTTTTTTTACTCCGTGAAAACGCAGATTGTACGGTACACTTTTTTTTTATTACCAGTAAATTCTTAGCCAGTTCTCGGAAGAGAACCTCTCATTTACTGTTTGGTCTCTGATCGAAGGCAAGACGAATGTTGTGTCGTGAATAGGTGCAAGTGACCCCATTAGTGTTATATGAATGATGCCTACGCATTTTTCGTAGGCCGACATGTGACGGTTTTGTTTCGCGCGTGTCGGGGTAACAATTCTTCACTCAGTTGCTTGCCCTCGAAAAGAGCGGACGTCATCAAGGACCGGTCTTAGCTGTTTGCTGCCCGTAGAAACGGACGTCACCAAATACCAGATTTCGCTGTTTACTGTCCGAGGAAGCAGATATCGCCAAAATCAGAGTTCGCTGTTTGCTGCCTGAAGAGTTAAGAACATCATCACCCAAGTCGTCTACGCTTTTATGATCCACATTCGTATACTAGAACATTGATAATCCCTCCCTTTTATGTTCAAAACAAAAGCAAAAGAGCGTATGAACATCCTTTTTCGTTGAACTTTGTTTTTGATAAACACCCAGTCGACATCGATCTCCATCTCCTGTAAGTGTTGCATATTTTGATATATCTTATTGTCTGCTTGCTCTATATTCCTATGATACGATAGCAGTATTTATCTATTTGATTACTTATTTCCCCATCTCTTGTGTTATTGTTATGGTCCGGTTCCTTGTAGCACGGTGATAGTCCAAGGTAGAACCAAAAAAGAACTCGAATACGGATATGGAATAACACAGATATATTACAAACAGGAATATATACAGAGAGCTAGAAAAGTGTTAGTACGAACAATCAGGTATAGTCGTAATTGTCTGAACGCGACTCTGGTTCGGACTGCCTGTGACTCGACTGAGTGACTCGTTCGGTGACTGACTGACGGACTCCTGACGGAATTTACTCCAGACTCCAGACTGAACTCACTCCAGACTTCATACTGAACGGTATTTAGTCACCCCACCACAAGGGCATCATGTAGCACAAAGACGGTTTAATTTGAGATCTCCGAGCACGTGGGCTCGGCCAAAAATATGCCTTTTTAACTCGTATAAACGGGTTCAGGCTCGGTTTACCTCCCCTAAAGAGACTGTCATTCGGCGTAGCCTCGTTCGGGTTCCTCCCCGCCCAAAGGCAGAGAGTTCAGCCGATCAGCCGGTTAGCCAGTCGTCCGACTTCGGACTGAACTCACTTCAGACTTCAGGCTGAACGGTATTTAGTCACCCCCCACCACCACGAGGGCATCATGTGGCACAAGGCCGGTTTAACGTGGGATCTCCCAGCCCGTCGGCTCGGCCAAAAATATGCCCTGTGAACCCGTATAAACGGGTTCAGGTTCGGTTTATCTCCCCGAATGAGACTCCGCACTTCGGCGTAGCCTCGTTCGGATTCCTCCCCGCCCGAAGACAGAGAGTTCAACCGATCAGCCGGTCGCCCGACTTCGGACTGAACTCCCTGCTTCCTCTTGAGGCGCAGTATTTATTACGTATGGAATAGTCCATTATGTTATTATGGGTAAGGTGCCATAACATTTATTAAGTTTCGTTTTTTTTTGTTTTTTTTTCTTGTCTTACGTTCGCACCTTGTACATTTGTAAATAAACTATTTGTATTATAAATTCTCGTATTGTCTCCTGTTGTTCTATACATGCACGTTGTTTATTTCTTACTGCGTTTACCGGTGTCTGAATTTGGAGAATTACCCTCCCATTGTTCTTTTCTTTGTTTTTGTATTGAACCTTGGAATCTTTTCTTTCTTTTTTTTTTATTTTCTCGTTGCGTTCCGGGCTATCGTAGTCCCAACGAAACCCTGGGCGTAACAATATATAATCAAATGAATAATTCTAATAAATGTACGTGTGTTTGCACACAAATATATGCATATATACTTTGGTGGATGAAAAGCAACGCTCAATGCTAAATAACATAGTTCGTAAATATATATATATATATATATATATATATATATATATATATATATATAATATATATTAGTAAAAAGTACAGAGTACTCTAAGCATCCAGTATGACTCAGAATTTCATGCTACTAATTAAATCAGGTACTGATATTTGTTTACAGTTTGGGTTAATATTTCTAGATCTCACAAAAAAATTAATAAATTGCGAAAATTGAAACTTATCTATTACCTGGGATTACAAAGCCCTTCAGCGGTAAAGGTAATAAATGTAGCTTATGTCATTCTGAGAAGTTAAAGTTCCTAAACAAATATAGGCTAAACAAATAAAGTGAATTAATGAGCACTTGGATATAGAAATAAATTCCTTCTCAAGCACGTTGACAAAGATTAATATATTTTTTTTTCATTTTCTGATGCCATATATACTATTTTGGAGTTGCTATTATTATTATTGCTTCTTTTAATTATTCATATTGTTATTACCATGAACTATTATTTTACTATTTTACAATATCACCAATATTTTTTAGTTATTATTATTATCAATATTACTTTTATATTATTCTTATCATTTTATTATTATTATTACATTTTTATCATCATTTTATCAATGAAATTGTTTTAAAAATCCTATAAATAAAACATTTTGAAGCAAAAAAGAGTTACTCCCTTGATTTTCAAACGGTTTTTGACAATAAAGCCTGTAAATGATTTCTTTAAACGAAAATTAGTATTTCTAAATTTTATTTTCAAATTTAAGTGAAGTTTGAACCAAAATTTAAATACGAAATTAGATTATAGTGCAATTAAACATTTAATAATTGCAATATTTCATCCAAACAACATCACGAACTTGGGAGATCCAGTAATATTAACAAAAACGCTAAGCAAAGATCAGTATTAATCACTGCATGAATAGCATGAAACTCTGAGTCGTACTGGAGTACTATGTATTTTTAATATATATATATATATATATATATATATATATATATATATATATAATTCGTGGGGTTGATTTTCATTTGGTTTATATAGATATTGGTACAACAAAAAATAACCCTTCTTAGTCTCTCTAAGCATAATGAGCCTTGTCTAAAATTTTAGAAGGCTGGGTTCATAGATTTGGAATCAGGAAATCTGGTTAGCTGCTGACGTGTGTTTCAGAGGCATTTCATTTCTATGCCCTTATTTTCCCTAATATATAACAAACATGTTTTCTCCAAAACGTTTCTTAATTTTTAATTTACTTGATTATATATTTCATCTGCTATGTCTCTCATTCTTTATTTGTATATTTCAAACTCATTAACTATTGATCTTCTAACAGATACGCCGGCTTCTTGGACAATTCACATGCATACGGAAATGTAAATAAAGAAACCATCAATCATATAAATAGAAAGAGAATGTGCATCTCTTTCTCACTTTAGAATTCCCGCTTCTCTCTGCCGTGCGACGATAAATTAGGTGTAGGATCTCTGACTGATGCCAAATCAATCAAGTTTCGATCACGGCTTGAAGCAATCGGATGCCTAGGAAGAGCTGCTATACAGCGAATCAGTCTGTCTGTGAATATAATATATATATATATATATATATATATATATATATATATATATGTGTGTGTGTGTGTGTGTGTGTGTGTATGTATGTGTATATATATATATATTAACGATATAATTTTTAAAGATTTTTAAGTTCATAAATTACTCTAATTAAAAATAATATAAATTTTCTAATTCAAACAATGAGAAAAATTGCTATAAAATTAATTAACCGTCGAGAAAAAATATATTTATAATGATATCAATATTTAACAATTTATGTCCTCTTTATCATGAATGTTTCTTACAAATCTTTTCTTTAGATATAAACAATTACATACTGTTTATATATATATATATATATATATATATATATATATATATATATATATATATATATATATATAAAATGTTTGTTTGTGTAAGATTTTTCAAAATATTTGTAATAAATGTAAGATATTACCTATTACCTTACATAAATTCACTCCAAAAGCAATATCTAAGGTTTAAAATGCATTTTACAACAATTATTAATATATTCTGAGGCTTTTAGTTTTGGTTTTAATTCAAAGCTAATAGAATTAACTTAATATTTCTTTAATCAATTGACATGTTTGAAAATGTTTTCGATTAAATGTAAAATCTAAAATAATCTTCCGATTGACAAATCTTCCTATATTTTTTATAAAAAAGTATTTCAAAAATCGTATATCAATTTCTGAAACCATCTTTAATAATTTATAACTGATTTAAAGTTTCATTAATTTCACATGAAAGGGATATTCCTTACATCTTTTTTCCAAATTTCGCCAAAAAGTTTCATTTTAAAATAGCGTGGGTGTTTTTTACTTATCTTTTCACACCAGCCGAAGCGGGAAAGTCAGTAGTACACATTAGGATACAGAGAATGAAAGTGACAATGAAAACTGAATATCGGGATGATTGAGGAAGGTAGAAAAGACGAAACGGATTCAAAAAGAGAAGATAGCCTTTAGTGTTGCATTTAATCTTTGAAGATTGTAGTTATCCGTGAAGCAAGTGAAGGAAAGGATGCTCCAAAGTTTGGAAATGCGGGAAAATAATTTTTTTGCGTAGACTTGGCGGTTGCATGTCGCTATTTAAACGGTAAATGGGTAAACTTATATGCCAATCTCGTGGCATGCTTAAATTCATGATGTCGGTGCACCAGGGAAATAAGTTAATCAGAACAATTGCCATCACAATAATTGTACAAATGACAGAGAAAAGTCACGTAACCTCGGTGAGAAAGTGACTGAAGACAAGATTCCTAGCCAGGGTCGATTATATTAGAGATCCTTCTTTGGATTATGTCAAAAATATCAAGATGTGCAACAGGAGCACCAGATCAGATATGACATCAGCATTAAATGCAAAATGAATAGTAGAGTTGTAAATATCCAAGATGGATTCTGAAGAGAAAAAAATTCTGGAACGACACAGGGATACAACTTTGATTGCAGTAGATGCAAAGCAGTTATTGATTAGATGTAGTCGTTTCACTACAAATAAGTAAAAAATGTGACGCCAAGAAGGACAAAACGCGTTGCTTTCCTGGAGTCTGGTGTTTGCCATGCTGATGACACAGAAAATATTATGTATGGTGGTTACATGAAAGAAAGTTTGTTTTGGAGACGATAAAATATTGAAGCCATTTATTGCCCCAGTTAACCGGAGCAGATCCTATTCAGATGCCGCTACTAGGTTAATTGTTGCATTCAAAACTGTCGCTCTAATACAGCCGAAAGAATTGATTCCTCTGGGCTATCGCGTCCGAGCATGCGTGTCAAAACAAAAAAAATCCTGGTTTCACTTGGTATTGCCACACTGGAAAGAAAGATTCGAAGACGGCTTTCACCCAGGAAGAATCCACAGTGACATTTTTCAACGTCTGAGTAAAAGCTTCATTCAAATGGACGTTACTGATGATGTCATGGATTGAGTCTCAATCGGCGCGTTGATATCAAAAATATTCATGGCAGAGCGGAAAGCGATGCTTATAGACATTACCGCATAATCAGAGTTGCCAAGAGTACGACATGAGTCAGGCGTAGAGGTTAAGAACGAATCGAAACGACAAGCGCGTCCATCAGGATTACTGGAGAAACGCTCGGATAAATCCTCTATTTCTGTTAGACTGATTGAGAATTTCAAGGTTTTATCGCCAGCGAAGTCAGAGACAGTTAAAATGATGCCATCTAATATGGTCGGCATTGAAGTCACCGAACAAATAATATTCCGAAACGGGTGAAATGAGATGGCTTTTCTATGTTATCAGACATAAGGTGAAGGACGGCGGTAAAAAAAAGAAGAAATAAATGATTCCACACTGGAGAAGTTGGTACGTATACGACAGATGTTGGAGGAATAGATTTGACAGGCGATTTCTTGGAGCTAGTTTGGTTTTATTTCGTTATTTGCTTATAGTTATTGTGTGTTATTTATGTTAAGAATAGGCCAAAGTGGATATCGGTCATCAAAGATAACATGCACGGGCTGAGATCTTGAGTGGCTTTGGAAGTTGCCCACCCGACATGCTTGCAGTGTCACACTTCCATGCGCTACAGGGCACTGAAAGAACCCTGATATTATATGACTGTTTATCAGAGCCTCCTCTTCAGATGTTACCCAAATGTCGGAGCGCCTATCTAATAAGTCTTGAAGCAGCAACCAGAAAACTGCCCATACGGAACTTTCAGTATGGAGTGACGTAGCAGCCACACACACATCTAAAAAAAAAATACAAACAGGAATATAGAACACTTTCCTAAACAGAAAACAATGGATGAACCGCTACTCATTTTCAAGAGAAAAAGGAACCGGCTGGACCCGGTGATAGGAAGCCATATCTAATCCTATTAGTTGTTGAATGTTCTATTGATAGACAGACGTTTGGGTAAGTTATGTTAGGTAGGGTTAACTGTAAAATTACTTGGAGAATAAAACATGGATACCATTTTTATATAATTCTGCAACTTATCAATATTCTTAAGACTTTGAGAAAAATATTATAACTTAAATATTATTTTATTGTATTTTAGATATTTGGCTTTATAGGCTTACTTATGAAAGCGCTTGTTGACGAAATGTTAGAAAATTACCAATAAGCGTTAAATCTACCATATTTACCGCACTTACTTTCTCATATATATATATATATATATATATATATATATATATATATATATATATATATATATATATGAAATGAAATGGACAAAGACCGACAATTATTTTAAGACATTTTTATGTTTATACATTCTTTTTTATAGATAAAAATATTTAAGCAAATACTCTGTTTTATAATAAACAGTATTAAACAACATTTGCCGGCCTGAATGTCCGAGAAATTTTCATAGAAAATTTTTGTCCTCCGACAGGAATCAAACCTGTATCCTATACGGAACCGTCATATAGCCTGACGTGCCTTAACCGTTTCGCCCACAGAGGAGCGTTCATAATGTGAGACGTTATTTGTTTACATTTGATACGCCATGCGCAGATGAAAATGTACGTGAGAGATTCATGGATGATGAAAGTTTAAAGACAGTAAAATCGACCTTGTTAACCGATCGCTCCTCTGTATTCAGAGATCGAGTAATAATGAGATCTGTATGCAGATCTCAGTATTCCTCGATCGGTAGTATGTGGTGTCACGGATCCTTTCTCAGCAACGCGATGATAATCAGCAGTAATGCTTTGATGTTTCGGTCTGGAATCGGAATCAGATATAACCGTTCCCCCTCGTGTCCATTACCATTCGTGCGGCCGTATGTAAACAAAACAAAACAAAAAAAAAATACCTTCTCACGATAGAAATATCCTGATATTGGTCAACAAAATAATTCTCAGTTAATTCACTACTACACAGGTTTAACCTTGAAGATAGACAGGTTAAAAATGTACAGAAATGACAGATGTGACCTAGACGGAATAAGAACACAGCACTACCTGCTTGTAGTCTTAATTTAGACTTAATAAATCAAATACGTAGGATTTGTTGACATATATTTTGATGGACTTTTACACTTGTCTTGGTGTGAGGAAGGCGACACCATTGTTTTCAAATATACTTTTGAAACACCCTATATATATATATATATATATATATATATATATATATATATATATATATATATATTGAGATAGATAGATAGATAGATAGATAGATATGATTCGGATTTTAATATATGATTTTGATTGATACGTAACGGTGAATTCTATTTTTGTTTATATTTTCTTCCTGTGTATATACATTGTGCATACATAAATACCAGATTTGTATATATATATATATATATATATATATATATATATATATATAAAGCGTACATGTGCGCATACAAATTTTGACCATGTTAACCAGAAGCAATAGCGCAATCAAGTTTAAATTTTACAGATGAAAAATAAGCTATCTCGATTAAACAATATCCAAATAGTTATGAACTCTTTCAAAGCCATCGTTGCTATAATGTGTTCTAAAAGAAAACATATCATTAATAGTTCAGAAGCAGTGATATATAAAACAAATCACCTTAGACATTTAATCACAATACACTGGGGAAACATAGAAATTTAAATAAAACGTGTCTATGAACACAAAAGAGAAACTATGAATAATATTTAACAAATGCACTCGTCATACACAGAAACAAATTCGACAACATTTTTTATTTTTAATATGCCACCCTCATCAAAAGATAAATGAATTTACTCAGAATGAAAATCCACTTGAGTGCAGAGATTGAATATTATCAGAAATTAATTCATGTCCCGGCTTGTTCTCAGTCGCAACTTTCCCGTATTAATTAATACTTTCGCAAACAAGAATAGAAATGTTTTGAAAAATCAAAATAAAGCGGATAGACTCCATCATTTCATATTTCAGAGATGTATAATACAAAAAACATTATTCTTTTTCGAGTAAAAATAATGACGTAATATGAAGTCTAAATGCCGACACATTTCAGTTAACCTGATGAATATTAATGAGTATTTTAAATTTAAAAGTACCCTTTCGAATATGGCACATTACCTAATATAAGTTCTAAATGCGTGGACATTTCAGGTAACTTGATGAGTCTTACTGAGTATTTTAAATTTAAAAGTACCCTTTCGAAGAATGCACATTACTTAATATAAGTTTTAAATGCCTCGACATTTCAGGTCACCTGATGAGTATTAATGAGTATTTTAAATTTAAAGTACCCTTTCGAAGATGGCACATTACCTAATAAAAAGTTCTAAATGCCTAGACATTTCAGGTAAGCTGTTGAATGTTTATGATAGACTTGAAAATTGAAAATTTGTTTTCTACGATGCTATATGACATAATCTAAGTTCTATCGCTTAGACATTTCGGTTAACCAAATGAATATTTATGTGAGTTCTTAAATTTAAAAATATTAAGTATCTGTCAAGAATATACTTGTTACAAAATAAAACCATCACATATTAAAAACAGTTCGTCAGATGACGAAACGCTACGGCAAAATCTGAGTATAGTTTTCCTATTATCTTTCAATTCATATATCTATATCTGTATATTAATGTATCTATCGTTCTCTCTCTCTCTCTCTATATATATATATATACACACACACATATATATATATATATATATATATATATATATACCTGTTTCTTCGTTTCAGTTTTATCCTACTATGATTTTTATAAATATATATATATATATATATATATATATATATGAACAAAAATCCTTAAAAAAATGGAAAATTGTGTGACCTGTTTCGTTTCGGTCTTGTTTTATCCTACTATGATTTTTATGTAATATATATATATATATATATATATATATATATATATATACACACATTGGTCTTTCTTGTAAATTTTATATATATATATATATATATATATATATATATATATGAAAAAACAAAAAAATCCTTAAAAGTAGTTAAATGAAAGAAATGTCGTGTTTTTTATGTAAACCGTTTTTTGACAATATTGAACTGAATTACATTTTTGATGTTCAATTGTGACAAAAAAGGTGGACATAAAACCGAAACGTCAGACGTCAGACGTTTTTTCATTTAACATCATTTACTAGGATTTAAAATTTGTTTTTTTCAAAATTTTCATTCTGTCGGATTTATATCCATTTACACTTGCTTATATATATATATATATATACACATTGGTCTTTCTTGTAATATGATTTTTTATGTATATATATATATATATATATATATATATATATATATATATATATATATATATATATATATTTTATATATATATGATGTATAATATGTTTATGTGCATGTGTGTCAGTCTGTGCGCGTTTTACTTGGGGATTTAAAAATGTACGGCCAAAACTGTGAATATGTGATTATCCTTTTTGCCGTGTAGTTTTTCTTCAATTTTCGTAAATCTATTTTCCTGTATTCTGAAGGATGTCGTTTGTTTCAGCGCTGTTGTTCGATTTTCTTCCTCTGCACAATGTCATGACAGCAAACGAGCGAAGTCTCTTCCACTTAGCGTTCCATTTCAACACTCGTTACCCTAGCTCATTTGTTTGATTCCTGTATACATTTTCTCTGGAATTTCCAGCTTAATTCCATTTTCTCTCGTGCAGAGTTTGGCTGCGAAATTGCCAAGAATAAATTGCACCAAAAAATGGGAAGCAAAGATGAAATTAGAACAGTCAGAGAAATCAAAATATCTAAAGTGCGATACTGAAACATACGACCTAAATTACAAAATCTGCTAGCTGTAAAAACAAATGCTCCTATTCTAAGAGATGTTAGAAGTACTTTTGTTTTGCTTCCTGTTCTTTTTTGGCTTTTTTCTTTTTCGTTGGTGCATTCTAAATTTCGATGTAACATTATTGTGCCTATTTCCTTCTCTAGCCCATTTCCTATAATGATCTTGTAAATATAAAAAAGGCGCCTTCTCCAGAAATAATCATGTATATTTGTAAGTGTAACAATCAGAGCACAATGCCCAACAGTTTTGCATCAGATTCTTGTATTTACTATACATTCCTGCTCTGAATTCGCATCGTTCTTCGTCAGTAGGTATAATATTAAAAAATAAATTATTAAAAAATATGTTACTCGCTTTCATATTTTACATTCAAGAAAATAACACACCTTCTCTTTGGAACTTACACTAAATGTAAACGTGGTTTATAGATAATATATTATATTATTATAGATATTATATTCGTACAATTAAAAGCAATGATGCAGGAATTTGGAAAACTAATATTTGAATGCAATACTAAAATAAGTCTATTATGGAACCAGTTCTTTTCATGCCAGCATATTTTTGGTGTTAAACGAAATCAAACATTTGAGAAGTTCTTATATCGGGATTGAAGATTGAATTTGAAATTTCTGTAATTTCTTTTCTTTATATGAAAAGCGTAAATCAATCATGGGATTATAAACTTGGTAAAAAGCGTAAATCCGAAATGACTTGAGTCGTAACATACTTACGGACGATAATGGGTACGTCCACATTTACATAAATAGAGTAGTAAATATTCTATGTTGGTACTCAGTTGGAGAGTCATTATGGGATTTGCTTGACCATCTTCTAGCAATAGACTACTTCTTCTACGCGCCGCTGGCGAATCTTATATGTGTTGTGCTTGTCCTAAGTATTATCGTTCATTACCAACCTTCATTTGATTATTCTATTCAGTACCTTACCTAGATTACAACTTGATTACTTCCTTCTTATGCATGAAAACACATAGTGTATTGCTTTTTAACCATAGTCTAGTGTTCATCAGTTGAAAATTTACTTATATTCACTCAATAAAAGTCTTGAGATCCTATCAAGCTAGAGGTTTATTGTGTGGATTCGTATTAGATGACGAACGGCCAGTAAATAATGTTCTGGGAGTTATACAGGAAAGATAACCGCTAATTCTAGACATGAAGAGTTTAAGACTTGTTTAGTGAACAACGTTAACTGAAACGTTCGAAGTATAGAGTTAAAGCAAACTTTAGAAGGAACTGTTAACCAAATGCTAAACAGAGAACAAGGTATGGATATCTACACCTGTTCAAGAGTCCTGGTAGGAATTTGAACCGGACGCCTTTAGAAGAGTTTTGTAAATTTGAACATTTTAAGGAGTCAAAGATCTGACTAATGCCAGTTCGCCCGATGCATTTCGCATGTGTTTTGGTCCGGTTCCTTTTACCACAGTGATAGTCCAAGGTAGAACCAATAAAGAAAAACTCGAAGGCGGATATGGAATAACACAGATATATTACAAACAGGAATATATACAGAGAGCTAGAAAAGTGTTAGTACGAACCTTCAGGTTTAGTAGTAATTGTCTGAACACGACTCTGTTTCAGACTGCCTCTGACTCGACTGACTGACTGACTGACTCGCTCGCTCTGACTTCTGACAGACCTCACTCCTGACTTCCTCTTGGGCCGCAGTATTTATTACGTATGGAATAGTCCATTATATTATTATGGGTAAGGTCTCATAACATAAATCAAAATAACAGTATGCTTGAGAGTTTTCCTGACGACTTACCTCATACATGACATTGTAGTACTCTATTGTAAGTCTGAGTAGACTATTAGATTCTCGTGTCGGTATATTTTATTGTTTAATTTTTTCCATCTTTGACAATTATTAATTTCCAGGTCTTAGATTCGCAGCTAATCTCTTGTGGAATTGTTTGGCGGTTACCTTGATCTATGTCTCCATTCTAAGGTTTATTCCATCCATCTTTACTTGGAATTGTGGGTAACAAAGAAAAATCACCGCGATTAACAAAGGAAGAGCATTTACACGAGTAGTTTCGTTTAGTGTACGCGTTCATGCATATGGTCGTAACGTAATCGCATATTGCAACGTTGTGGCCGTTGCTATTATTGAGATGTGTATATATCATTTTTTAAAGTTTCCATCATTTTTAACTCTTTTCTGTTTGCATTATTTCTCTCCGAAATATCATTTCCGAAAACGGCCATTACGTGATTTGTACGAAAATTAAAATACTCCTATTGTTATGAACAAAAATCTTCACATTCATACAAACCAAAAGCATCCTTGATAATGGTTAACAGATTGGCCAAATGTTCTCAGACCCATAGATCATTTGATCAGTTCTTACATCCAGTCTGTTACAAAAAGGAATCACTTGTATGATTCCAAGAAATATATAACGAGGAAATAAATCGCAGTGTCTTGCCAGTGTCTTGCCAGTCGTTGTCAAAAGGAAGGATGCCATTCGTTTATCAAGGGTTTATATTTCGTGAATATTCATCAGGTAGTAGAAAGGTAAATCAAAACATGTGGTTCACTATAGTCCTTTTTCTGCCCCTCTCTCTCTCTCTCTATATATATATATATATATATATATATATATATATATATATATATATATATATATATCGCTCTCGACGTCCGCTCGCTCGGCTCTTCCGTCGAATCCGACGTACAAGGGTCAAGCAGATCAGTTCCCAGGAAACCGACAGCCCGACAACAGCACATGAGATTTGATTATAGTGGTGAAGGATTTCGTGCAGGACCAGCCACACTTTTTGAAGGGCCGAATTCAGAGACCTGGTGCACTAAGTGCCACAAGGTCCCCAAACGACCCTCCGCAGGTTTTGAATTCTGAGTTGTCCTTCTCCTGGACCAGTTGCAATCCAAGGCTATAGAACCCAGTCTGTCCTGCTATTTACCCATAGCTGGAGGGAGAGGAAGAGGATTCATACCTTTCCCAAGGGTATTAGCACGGCGGAGTAATGGATATCGGCTTGGATTGAGGAATCGGAGAGTTCGACACTGTTTTCCGGTTTGAATCAAGATATATTTGGTTATCACGACGCTTATGTGTGGATAATTTATGTTACAGATTTTTAATAGTGAAACTTAAAAATAGTAAAATTAACAAAAATAAGCGGGAGAAAAAAAAGAGAGAAACGATGATAAAGTAACAAGTGAAAATGGAGGAGAAATAATAATGGTCAAAGCGGGGTAATTATAATGACCAAAAAATGGTGGTATATAATAGAATAGGAAAATAGAAAAAATAGGGAGAATAAAGTTAGAAATGAATTAATAATTATAAGAACGAATTTGGTGTAGGGTATTTAAGGATATGTTTATTTTGTGTCTGCATGTATTAATAATTTAACTCCTCCGGTTCAATAATATGGGGTTTTCTACATTTTTTGGAATAACTAGTTTTTCAGCTGAACAAAGACAATTGACGCGTTTCCCGTTAAAAGCCATGTCCCTAGAAATTATATCCTAGTTAATAGATGGTGAAAGTCCTCTATCTTTCAATTGCCAGAAATGTTGTATATATATATTACGTATTTAAGCAGCAATTACTCTTTTATAAATGTTTAATTAAAGACGACAGACAAGGTATTGCGTTTAAGATTTTTATTTAAGTTTTCTTGTGTTCGAATAAGTGTTTATTTTCTGGACACAGAGTGTGTAGAAACTGTTCAAATGTTCTGTAATTCCAAATTCATTCGACTATACTTTTAGACATTATCAAGGATGATATTATGTTTAATTTTTAACTGGATATATGGGTTGTGTCTATGTACCTAGAGATATGGCAATGTTTTATTTTCCGAACAAAGCCAGCACGTTGTGGCCGTGTTCGTAGTTAATGTTATTGAGTGTTGGCTTTTTTGTTTTTTATTATTAAGGCTCCCATTAGTTTTTGATCATTTTTTTACATGGGGTTGACGTTCTTATTTTTGCCTTTTCCATTAGTATTTTACGGATGGAGTCTGGAAGCTAGGTCTGAGTGTGATTAAATGAGTTCTAATGGAGCTGTGATCGGATAGATATAACGTAACTCGTCTGGATAGGCATGTAGTACTGTGTCCGATGTAATTATGTATGAGTTTGGTTTGATCAGGAACACTTCGGGTCAAATGTCCCTTAGAGAGCTGTGTTACTGATCAAAGAAAACATACAAATAATTACATTGGTCACTCTACGAGCTAAGTTACACCTTTTACTTTAATGTTTTTCGTATAGCTTCTGGTTTCTGTCACTGATGTCCATTCTGACCTTGATGAATTTAATTTCTTTATAGATCTTTTCTACATAGGAAGCGGGTGCTTTTTTGAAATCTGGTAAATTCATCAGATATTTTCGTTTTGAAATCTTTCGGGCTCATAGTAATTTTTTTTGATTGATTGTCCTTTACCAGAATATTTTAATTGTTGAATTTCAATTTTAGATTTATTTATTTGCTCAAATATACAATTAGATCTGTTATTATAATATTATATTATAATATTATTATATATTATTATATTAGTTATTATTTTACAAGAAAACACAAACACAGACACACACACACATATATATATATTTCGATTGGCTATATAATATATGTTCAATCAAAGCCAGATGACATTGGAACATTACATGTTACGCTCACAAATTTCTTCCAACATCAAATTACTTCTTCAAACGTATAAGAAATTAAAGAAAATGTTTAATAGATATTCTTGTTAGTTATAATTAATAAAATTGATTTTGACGAGAGATTTCAACATAATCATACCATTTGATATATATATATATATATATATATATATATATATATATATATATATGTGTGTGTGTGTGTGTGTGTGTGTGTGTGTGTTGTGAAAGAGAGACAGAAAGAGAGCGTATGAGAGGCGGCAGATAGTATGAAATACGTAGAAATAAATTTAAATCATGCATATACCAAAAGGCCCAGACAAATCTAATAATGTGTTGTACACGGAGTGCACATGCCAATAAAAGAGAAAAAAAAAACAACAACAAAAATATTCAGAAATAAAAACAAAGAAATAACAGCCTGTTTTGACATTCTCCAGTTTTCCTTTTAAATATCTTTCTTCGAAGATTTGATATCTCGAATGCTACTTAACATCAACACGCAATTTATAACCGGCCAGGCTGCGTACAGGAGAAAGCGGAATAACATTTGTATTAACAGTGGAAATTGGAAGGCATCTAAATATTTGATGTTAAGTCAATAGAGTAGCACGTCGTCAATGAAATATAATAACACTGTGAATTGCAAAATGTAAAGCAGTGTTTCATCTGCTTTGTGTGCTACCGGAAATGTATTTCTTGACAACAAACATATGGTCACACACACACACATACACACACACCCGCGAGCGTGCGCTCGCATATGTATGTATGAATATATATATATATATATATATATATATATATATATATATATATATATATATATATAATTTAATTAAAAAACAGACCACTTTAAAGTTCCATGTAATAAATTATTTCACCACAGCCCTTTTAAAGGACTGTGGATCATCAGACTTTACTTCCAATATATATTGCTCTGGATTTACATTGAGCTCTCTGGATTTTATCCTCCTTGGATTTACCCATACTGGTTATTTAGTTTTTCAGAAACTATATATATATATATATATATATATATATATTGAGAGAGAGAGAGAGAAAGAGAGCGAGAGTGGGAGAGAGAGTTCAGTGATATGTCAGAAATAAATAGACCCTCTCATTTCTACATTTCCAATTGATGAGGTATCAATACCTAACGAATACGATTTTAATTTCAGAATCGATAGACTTAAATTTACATGTGTAGAACAAGAATGTTTTTTTGTTTCTTTTTTGTTTTTTTCTAAGCGCCAACTTTTTTGGACACTCAGTAGAATGGCATTAAGATAAGACACCCGTAATATGTAAACCTCCCAAAATCAACAAAATTAAATCAAAATTCGGACCAAACTTACGAAATATACTTCAGTAAAAAAAAAAAAAAAAAAAAAAAAAAAAAACAAATAAGACCGGCGATTAGGAAAACGATATTTAAATATACAAACTTCCGTTTATCAATGGCTAGTATTAGCCGAAAATACTTAAAACGAAAAAATGTAATGATTAGATTATTGCAAATGTCCGGGCGCGAGTAAAATAAAAAAAAAAATAAAAAAATAAAAAAAAATACATTCTCACGAAAAAATAGAGACAAAAATAGACGATAGATTAGTTAAATAGAAAGTCACCATTTCTTTTTTAAATAACTGTCTCTCATCGTTCTCAATTGTCGTAGAAACGTCGCGATTTATTTTGGGGAGAAGGGTGGGAGTTTGTTTTCGTCTGAATGTACAGTCAATATTTTTGTCATTCTTATCGTAAGAACTGACTAAATGAATATCGAAAAGAGAAAATTTAGGGAGAATACGCTGCGTGCTACAGGGTTTCCAACTTCCAAATTCAACTCTTTCAGTTCTGCATAGTTTGTTTTGCAATAGGTCGTCTTGCGTTTTTGTGGTAGAAGATGATGCCTTTTTGAATAAAACGAAACGGCCATTTTTTTCTTTTTTTTCTTTTTTGAATAGCAATACTGAGATTGATTAATTAGTCGCAATATTTTTTACAGTTATTGATTTACCGCCCAGGAGAAGCTCAAAATGAATTATTGCGCTGAATTACCACCAAACGGACAACTTCACTGAATGCAATAAGGTTTTAGCAACAGATTCTGCATATTCAAAAAATTGTTTCTAGTTCCGTTTGCGAAAATATCATAGAAGTTCCGCTTCGTTCTTAGGTGTATCAACAGAGAAATCGCAGTAGAAACACGATCGAGTTTGTTCTGTACCGTTAGTAAACATCTGTTGTTTTTGGGAAAGTGTTGTGGTACGATACACCTAATTTACATAAGTGGAGTACCGACCATATAAATATGGGTTGGTACCGGAAGACGAGGGGGGAGAAGAAGAGATCGAATCGAGAGACTCTGCCCGACTGCGAATTAGTCAACCCATTCTGCAGGAACAGTCTTCCCAAGAATATACCAAAACTAACTGTAAATATTGTGTACCTTTTCCTTGTTTCAATACATTTTGTTTACGTACATTTTGTGTCGTATTATTATTATTCCATGCTTATCCAAGTTTCAACAATGGCGACGAGGTATAAAGAACTTTACGTTACGGAAAAAAAAATAATTAATAATTGATAGCCTTCAACAATTGGGACAAGTGGAAGAACCCAGGCTGAAGAAAAAAAAATCATTAATTAAAAGTCGAACATCTAATGGAACGGAAAAGTATTCTGAAGTTCGGACAGTTAAAACTAGTTAAAGGACGACTAAGCATAAAGGAACGTTCACTCAGAAAAATCTGGAAGGTGGCGTAAACAAATAACGGCGAAAAAAAAAAAAAATGCTGGCCGACTAAAAAAGAAAAAAAAAAAGAAAAAAAAAGCTGGCCGACTAAAAAAAGCATGCATGGAATTAAAAGGAGCACAAATACAACGTGTCGACTTTGAAAGGTAAGCGAACTTGTAAAAAAAAAAAATTTTTTTTTTTTTTTTTGTTTGGTTGCTCAACAATATTTTATAAAGCAAGACATAAAATTAAAAAAGGCGTAAGTTGTTTCGATTTTTTTTGTCTGCTTATAGTATATTCGTGGATACACAATTTAAAAGTATATTCTTTGTTGCATGAATACTATCAGCTAAAAATGGAGGAATTATCCAAAGTCATAGCTGAATTGTTTAAAGCCCAGCAGTTGAGTCAAGCTGAGTTAGCCAAATCCCAGCAGTTGAGTCTGCAACAACAAAGTGAACAGTTTGCCTTATTAAGAGAACAGCAATTAGCACAGCGGAATTATCAAGAAAGGCAAGAGGAGTTGAGTCAGCAACGTCAAAGGGAACAGGAAGAAATGTATGTCAAGGTTTTGGAAATTCAAAAGTTAACATTGGAGAAATTAAACAACAATCAGGCAAATGAAAGTAACTCTTCATATTCTAATAACATATTTAATTCGTTGGAAACTTTCAACTATGTGCCAGACGAAGGAAAAACGTTTGAAGCGTACTTTAAACGATATGAAGATATTTTCCACACACTGTGAAAACTGGTCGAATTCAAGAAAAGTCAGTCTATTACTAAGAAAGCTAGGTACAGCAGAACATAGCAAATTTGTAGATTTTATTCTACCGAGAAGAACAAATGAATTGGAATTCTCGGAAACAGTGAAATTGCTAAAGGAGTTGTTTGGAGCAAATATGTCGCTTTGGCATAAGCGATGGTTATGCATGAATGTCGCTAAATCCGACGATCAGGATTACTTAACTTATGGATCTATAGTGAATAGACATTGTGACAATTTCAGATTGGCAGAGATTAGGGTTGAAGAATTCAAGTGTTTAATTTTTGCTCAAGGACTGGTATCCAGTAAGAGTGCCGAAATAAGTCGTAGTTTTGTCTAAACTCGAATCTGAACAAAACCTTACCCTGCAAAAGTTAGCAGAGGAGTGTCAGCGGGCCGTAAGTTTAAAGAAAGAGTCTCAAAAAATTGAAGCTGGTATTGCTTATGTTAAAAAAGTGAAGAAACAGTCAAATTACCCATCAGAAAAAAAAAATTGGATTAAAAATTCGGCGTATTTTAAAAATAGACAAGAAAAATTAAATGAAAAGAATGAGGAGGAAAAAAAATGGTTCCGCCATTTAATTGTAGACGGTGCAACGGAAGACACTGGGAGTTAAATTGCCCATATAGAAATAAAAAATGTTTCGTGTGCCACAAGAATGGTCACAAAGGGTCGTGTTGTAAAACGAAAAAAGTCAATAGCCGAATTAGACAAACAAATTCAAATATCAAATCAGATAGAGATTTGAGGAAGTATGTGACGACTGAAATATTTAAAAAGAATATCAAATTTCAACTCGATTCGGGTTCAGATTTAACAATAATGAACTATAAAACATGGAAAATTTTAAAAAGGCCTACAATAATGAAGTCAACGAAACGCGCTCGAACAGTGACTGGAAAGGAAATTAAATTCGAAGGCGAGGTTGTACTTCCCATGAAATTGAACGGGATAGTTAAAAAAATAAAAGCTTTCATTCTGAAAAATGGAGAAAACTTGATGGGTACAGATTTTATTGAAACATTCGAATTCGGATAAACCGTTAAACTCTTTCTGCAGAAAAGTAGAAAGTAATACGCAAACAAGACAGGACATTAATGAGGAATTAAAAAAAAAGTTTCCGGAAACTTTCACACCTGGTCTTGGAAGATGTAACAAGTTTGAAGCTAAATTCGAATTAAAGGAAAATACTATGCCAATTTTTAAAAAGAAACGTAATGTGCCTTTCGCAAGTGTAGAGAAAATTAACGAAGAACTTGATAGGTTGGAAAAAATGGGAATTATTTCGAAAGTAGAATCTAATTCATGGGCTGCGCCGATTGTGTGCATAAAAAGAAATCAAACCAAGTCAGTCTGCGTTGATTTTCGACAGGGTTGAACTCGGTAATTAATGACTACCGTTACCGAGTCCGGAGGAGATTTTTAACAAGCTAAATGGTGGAGTTATATTTTCAAAAATTGACTTATCAGATGCCAAATTCCCGTCGAAGAGGAATGTTCGAAGTTACTAGGGATAAACACGCATAGAGGGTTATTCAAGTACAACAGGCTTCCTTTTGGTATTAAAGTGGCACCTGCCATTTTTCAACAAGCTATGGACGTCATGCTGAATGATTTAGACTTTGCGTGCGCTTACTTAGACGACATCATAGTAAGGAGCGAATCGGTCGACGAACATCGAGAGCATCTCAATCAAGTATTTAAAAAGATTCAGGACTTTGGATTTAAAGTCAAAGAGTCAAAGTGCGAATTTGGTTTGCAGGAAATTAAGTATTTAGGGCACATAATCAACAAAAATGGCAGATGTCCAGATCCGGAAAGGTCCATTGCGATTAGACATGCCGACGCCCACTAATGTGGCGATGCTACAAAGTTTTCTAGGGCTTGCAAATTATTATCAAGCGTTCATTAAAGGAATGTACAATTTAAGAGCTCCGTTGAATGAACTGCTTAAAAAAGACAAGGCATGGGAATGGACGGTAGAATGTCAGAAAGCCTTTGATGAAATAAAGAAAATGCTTACGTCCGACCTCTTTTTAACCCATTACAATCCAAAACTGGATATTGTAGTGGCAAGTGACGCTAGTTCATACGGGATAGGAGCGTGTATTCAACACATAATGCCAGATGGTTCTAGAAAACCAGTTGCACACGCTTCGAGAACTTTGCTCCCAGGAGAAAGAAGTTACTCTCAGATAGAAAAAGAGGCACTGAGTATCATTTTTTGCCATACAAAAATTTCACAGGTACATACACGGCAGACATTTTATCCTTGAAACGGATCATAAACCACTGATCACTATTTTTGGTTCAAAGAAAGGGTTACCCGTTTATACAGCAAATCGTCTGTTAAGATGGGGAACCATTCTTCTCAATTATAATTTTCACATAAAGCACCTATCATCCAAAAAGATAATTCATGCGGATAGTCTATCAAGACTAGTACCGAGTCAAGAAGAAAGATTCGAAGAATCAATTATTGCAAATATCAGAGCAGATTATGAGGTGAAAAGCATGGTAAACAACATTGTAAGAGAGTTACCGGTTACGCTAAATGAAATTAAAAAGAAGCTGAAAGCGATGATTTCATTTAGAAATTAAAAAGCAAAATGGTAGCAAATGACCAAAAAGTGCAGGATATTTTTTCAGTAGGTGATGGAGTTTTATTATATGGTGAGAGTAGTAATACCAAAGAAGCTGCAGAAAAGAATACTTCGGGACTTTCATATGGGTCACCGGGTATTAATAGAACAAAAAGCTTAATGCGAAGCTTTGTGTATTGGAAAGGAATGGATGTGGATATCGAAAACATGGTTCATCGATGTAAGGGGTGTGCGTTAGCAGCTAAGGCACCACCTATAGTACACAAACCATGGCCCAAGACGGATCATCCGTGGACAAGATTACACATTGATTTCGCTGGTCCAGTAGAAGATTTTTACTACTTAATAGTGGTAGATAGTTTTACAAAATGGCCGGAAGTACTACGCTGCAAAAAGCCTACGTCCAATACCACAACAACTTTTTTGCATGAACTATTTGCACGGTTCGGTGTGCCAGAGTGTATTGTTTGTGACAATGGTACACAATTCACTTCTGAAGAATTTAAGGAATTTTGTGAGTTATATCAAATTAACCACATAACGACGCCTCCGTATCATCCGAGGTCTAATGGACTCGCAGAAAGATTTGTCGATACTTTAAAGCGAGCTCTGAAGAAAGCCTCAGGAGTTCCAACGGAAAAGGCGCTTCAGAAAATCTTACAAGTATACAGAATCACGCCAAACCAGAGAACCACTCAAACATGGCACCAGCTGAACTAATGTTCGCTAGGAAAGTTAAGTCAGTGTTTGACAAGCTTTTGCCAGGAAAAAATAGAGTAAAAAATACCATGTATACAGCGAGAAAAAGATACTCCCGGAGAGAAGGTGTTTTTCAAGTGCTATAAAAACAACGTTGAGTTCTGGGAACGAGGCATAGTGGACAAGAGAATCGGTGACCTGATTTACATAATTAAAGGGCCGAAGAATACTCATAAAAGGCACCAAAACCAACTTAAAAAAGATTACGGTATAGAGCAAGAAGAGTGTATACTGGATGAGGACGAAGATCCCATTGATATAATGTATGATGTTTCAGGTAGAACCTCCACAGAATACACCTGAACCAAGAAGATCCGGTAGGAAACGGAAGTTGACGGACCCATTGGACGTGAATCCAAAACGGAAAAAATATTAAAATTAGGCAAATGGATCTACAAAGAAATAGCCATAATCATCAACCCATATAGGAAGCCAATTTGAAATCCAAAAGGGATTCCAAGGCTTGGGAGGAGGGTGTTGTGGTACGATACACCTAATTTACATAAGTGGAGTACCGACCATATAAATATGGGTTGGTACCGGAAGACGGGGAGGCGGAGAAGAAGAGACATCGAATCGAGAGACTCTGCCCGACTGCGATTTAGTCAACCCATTCTGCAGGAACAGTCTTCCCAAGAATATACCAAAACTAACTGTAAATATTGTGTACCTTTTCCTTGTTTCAATACATTTTGTTTACGTACATTTTGTGTTGTATTATTATTATTCCATGCTTATCCAAGTTTCAACAGAAAGAATCCAAGTTTCTTCAGATGGCGTACTGCAGTTGAAATATTTTGAGATAACTCTTTCGTAGATGTTAAGCAGAGCGTCTTCTTCGACGTCAGAATATCGCATTGAGCATGGTTGAAGTTTTACCTTAAAAGTACCCAGACGAAATCAAACAACCCCACTTTTGGCTGTCGGAATATTTGAACTACGAACCAAATAAAACTTCTGAATATATATTTTTTTTTTTACAGTTCCACACTTAGTACTTTCCGAAAATTTAAAGTGCATCATATGGCAGAATTACAAATTTTGATCCTCGATCTCTGAGGCCTTCGTTTATGATAACAAAAAGTCAAGTTTCGACGAAAAATCCATCGAAAGTGAACGAGAAAAAAATTCAGTCTAGAACGGTACAAAATCGGCAAATAAAATTTGCAGTCATTTTATATCAACAACGAAAATCCTATACAAACTATACTGTATCTCTAGTTGCCTTGATCTATCCACTACTCTTCTCCTCATCCTTTCTTCTATCACTCCTATCTGATCTTGCTCCAAATTTTCTGTAACACCTTGTGTCCTAGTTGCTTTCCGCCTTGCTTGGGGTGAAACGCTTAAAAAAAAAATAAAAATAAAAAAATAACATTGGCAAGGGTATATCACAATCATACACTGGAAATATCGAAAATGTAAATAAATTATAACCAACAGGGGTAATTTAGATTTCCTTTCTTGTTGAGTTGTTCTTTTTAATGAAACATTGTCAAATTAATATATATATATATATATATAGAGAGAGAGAGAGAGAGAGGATAGGATGGAGAATGATATATATGAATGAAAAGAAAATATGGAAAACTATACTTACACCATAGGCGTTTTGTCATTTGACGGAGATTATCAAGGTAAATGAGATGGCATTATTTTGTAACAAGTGTATATTTGACAGTTAATTAAAATGTTTAAATTTAAAAATTCTAATAAATACTTAACGTGTGTGTGTGATATACACGCGCACACATACACATACACACAAACACACGCACGCACGCGCGCACACACACACACATATATATATATATATATATATATATATATATATATATAAACACAAACAGGGAAAGATAGTTTGAGCGAAATAGTGATGAGCACATATGTAAGATAAGTTTAAATTTCAATGTCCGAGCTACTTCGCAAAATTTATCCAGATAACCGCATTTATTATTCCTCCCTGAGTCTTTTCATAACATTCCTTGTAATCCATACTATAGCTAAAATTGCAACTATACTTTAACTTTTTCCCCACACACACACACACACACACACACACAAATATATATATATATATATATATATATATATATTTTTAAATAAATATTTATATATATATATATATATATATATATATATATATTTTTATTTGGCAGCATATCTTCATTCGAACATGTTTCATTGAATAATAGACATTGCGTATATTTATTTTTATACTGATCATATCTAATTCTGTAATCAGTTTCTTGATGTTAAGATGGAATTCATCAAGGAGGGCAGCGTAGTTTTTTTGTTTTTGTTTTTTTTTCTAACTCGAGAACTCGCTATTTTTTCAAGATCATCTATTATAATAAATTACTCTGACAACGGAAGGCGGATTTTGCCGCAGTTACAGTAAGTTTTTCATTGTAATTCACCCCTAAAGTTCATCTTTGGAAAAATGGAAAGTACGCGGGTTAGGAAAAACTACGGCTCTTTCTTTGATGGATTTCAGTTTGACCTCAAGAAACTGATTTAAGAACTCAGAAGGATCTGTATAAAAAAAAGTTGACACAATATATCTATATTATTCAATTGAACACAAACACACACATACACGCACATGCACAGACAGACACACACACACACACACACACACACATATATATATATATATATATATATATATACTTCCTTTTTATGAGAACAGTAATGAAAATGCCATCAATTTTAACTAGTAAGACGAATTCCCTATATGAAGAGTCATTATACATAATATTTCTGCCACAAAATCCGAAAAAAATGAAAAATTTAAAAAATATTACAGAAAATTGAAACCAGCAAATCTTGTTTTTCAAGTAACCCACTCAAATATAAATTGGCGTAGACCAAGAGAGTGTATCAATTTTCCTACCCAGTACAAGATTACAATTACATACATCGGACATACTAGCACTTGCTTGAGTAGAGTTCTCACATGTCACTTATCAGAACAAAGTGACATAAAATAACATCTACCCACCTACGATTAACTCGATAGCATAATGAAAATTCTGGTCGGAAACAAATATTCTATATAAATCAAATTAATGGAGACATTACTTTAAGAGAGGCCGTGTATACAAAACATCTTTCTTCCATCAACAAACTCACTTTACTCAACTGTGGCAATGGGATGTATTTTTTCCAAAACAACACAAAAACATATCTTATACAGTCAAACATGAAGAGAAATTAACAATCACCCTACATTAAAAAAAAAACCCATTGAAAATGGCTAAAGGAGATGCCAAAATCATTTTGACAATGCGGAATTGTTTCACTCCGTAACAAACATCATACGCACATAAACACACATACATACACCCACACCCATATAGTGCTTGTACGTTAAATTTTTAGATAGCAATATTTAAGTAAATGCTCTGTTTATAATAAACAGTATTACAAACATTTTATCGGCCTAAATATCCGAGGAATCTACAAAGAAAAATGTGTGTCCTCCGACAATAATCGAATTTAACTTGCTAACCAGACGTTTCCTCTGTGGCTTAATAGTATAGCATATCCGGCTATATGGTGTTTCTGTGTAGGAAACAGGTTCGATTCCTGTTGGAAATCACACATTTTTGTTTTTGAAATTTCTCTGACATTTCGGCCCGTAAATGTTGTTTAATACATTTTATAAACAGAGTATTTACTTAAATATTTGTATGTATAAAAATAACGTATAAAAAAATATAATAAAATAATTGTCGGACGTATTCCATTTTATAAAAATATATATATATATATATATATATATATATATATATATATACTTAGCAAAATCTCTCAGAAGATGATGAATCTATTGATAAGAATTAACTCTCTGACCACTTAACGAAGTAAAATAGCCTAGCCACGCCCACAATAACGAATTTTGTAACGGACCATGCCTAAAAACACACGTAAACCGAGAGATAGCTTATTCCTAAAATTTCGCTTGAAGATGAAACGGGACTAAACACCTCAATTCAACTTAATTTTAATAATTATTTGGATGGTTTCGGCTCTCGTTTTTGAAACATGAGAACTCTTATGTAGCGAAGCAATCATATTTTTAAACAAAAAATATTACATATATATATATATATATATATATATATATATATATATATATGTATATTAGAACGTATCTCATAAAAAGTTCAACTGATACGTTTATTTACATCTAAAATTTTCGTTACACATTAAAAAGGGTTACTATAACTCTGAAATGCACAGAACCCACAAAAAGGAAAACAATTCAAAACGACCAATATATTCTTCCCGTTATAAGATAGAGACCTTGATCTAGCAAAGAGAAACAAACAGATGAAATAGAACATATATTCTTTTCATATGTGCTAGCTATTAATTCTCTGCAGAAAAAAGAACTCTACAAATGTTCAATGAAGCAGACACTTTTAACAGTCTGGAAAAAGGAAACGCCATCTAGGAAAGAAAAATATAAAGAATGTTAATATAGCTATTCCGCGTTTTCATTACTGCGCCATTTTAGAAAATGGAGGCAGACAAAAAACTTTTATAGACGTTTTTTTTCTATGGTCGTGACCTGACTGTATGTCTTTGTTCCCTCTTGTTCTAAAGAATGGCATTTCTGAAGCTGAAAAATATCAATTGATTTCAGAATTGCCAAGCACATATAATGAAAGTTCGACAGAGGTCAGTCTGAATTTGTCTCTCCTGAGAAGCATTTCCTTTAAAACAACTGCATTAGAAATACAAGAATCGCTGTTCCAGCGATTGGCTTATACGTCAAAAGTTATAATATATTCCGCAAATGAATTGTGCTTTTAACAATGTGAAAATTGACTTCGCTGAGTACAGGGAGCATTTTTTTCTCTTTCTCGATCAATTTTTTAATAAAAAAAATATTTAGCTCGACTGTGTTAAAAGAAATTTATTTGCGTGTCGTTTATTATTAGTACTGAAATCGTTCCAACGCTATTTATTTCTAGCGCAATGTATACTATAAACGCAACTCTTTCACTTCAGCAATAGATATAATTGCAAGATAGACATGTTATCATTTCCTATGTATTATTCATTTGAATGGTGAAGTACTGTGATTTCTGTAAACTTAATTATTAAGATGATCTTAACCACGCAGATGCTTTCTGCATTAAAATATTAAATTTCTATATCATAGACTAATTAAGTACTAATTAAGTACTGTTATATAATCACCGTTCAAGAAAGATATATGAGAGCCGATTTAACAAGACTGAATGCTTTGGACATCTGTAGGATTTCAACTTCACTCCAGACTATAGTTGGAACTCATATGTCATATCCATTGTTTAAGATATTTGGAAATTCTGTAAGTCCAGTAAATACATAACACTGTCTGACACGCTATATGTTTAGACGAATATGATTAGATCGCAAATAGAGTAATGCTAAAGTTGCTGCGTTATAGTTGTTCAGTGCTTACTATGCAGTTTTTCTAGGGTCCGCTATCTTTCACGCAATCTTGTATGTCTGTTTAACGTTTATCAACACTTTATGGTTCGTAAAATGTCGAAATTTAATTTTCACCGGAGCTTGAGTAAATATTTCTTTTTACAAAATTTATTGATTGCATATTTTCTTTATAAAGATCTGTTATTAGGAAATTTAAAACAAAATCTATTGCTGGGATTTTTTTTACTAATAAAATGTATTTATATCATTTCTGTTTTTTTTTACGCCAGATTGTTGGTTCACTATTTTCAAACGGATGGGAACCTAACAAGCACTACCACCTGGGGGCAACAGTAATTAAGTGCTGCTTCATTGCTGCTCAAAAACTCACGATCTGATGTCTTGCTGCTAGTTGTAGTTTATCGTCATCTCCAGGAAGACGCAGCTTTGTGGAAGATTGCTTATTTTCCATTCGCCATCCTTTATCAACTGATGCAACTTTACAAGCATATCGTTTTTCTATCTATCTATCTATCTATATATATATATATATATATATATATATATATATATATATATATATATATATATAAACATTACGCCCATGAGCAGGCGTGAAGCCACTAGGATGCAGGAGGTTGCAGAAGATTTGGGCGAGAGCAGACAGGAGTGATAGAAGAAATGATGAGGAGAGGGATAGTGGATAGATCAAGGTAACTGGAGATGTCGATTGACATTACATTTGAACAGTTGGATATTATAGCTCTCAGGGAAACAGTAATAGGGAAGGGTGTTCCACAGGCGAGAGGTGCGAGGCTTGAGCTTATTGGAGTAGAAGAGACGGCTACATTTAAAAGTTTCTACAATGAAAGGGTGAGAGCGGGATGCCAGCCTTGTAGGGCGCTTGAACTCATGAAGTCTGGCAACAAGTGAAAGCAGATCATCGGAGCAATTACATCTTTTATTTCCTCCAATTCCAGATGTAAGATATAATCTCAATTCTAGCATTTGTCTTAAAAACACTCACATTGTAGAACAATTTCCTGTCTTTGTTTCACCCCAGAAAAAACTACATACTTCTATTCGAGTATCAATCTCTCAGGTGTAAACATTCTTCCCTATTCTCATAATGTCGACTTCCTACCAGCTACACTTTTATTCATAGCATAGAGCTTTTAATCGTTACTTTCTTGAGTGACCTTCTATTTTTTGTTTCTTTTTGTAAAAATCAACTATAGCTTAACTCACCTCGCACATAAACCACCTGAAAGTAAAGCTCATTTGATAACCTGATTTAAGCAGTTTTTGATTGTTAACTGATGTGTAACCGTTTAAAAACAATGTTTTCTCTAGGTATAAAATGTAATTTTAAATAGTGATTAGTAAAAGTAAAACATATCAGTATTCGTGATTCGTGCTTTGGAGCAAGTGTTTCTACGTCTGGCTACAAGACCACTGAAATGTTAATTACTTCTGTCGTCATTAGTTGATCTTACGTATTATAAAACGCAGATTGTGTGTGTGTGTGTGTGTGTGTGTGTGTGTCTGTACGTTTATATATTGAATCGGATTTCCTACATTTTTTCAACCGATTTCAACAAAACTTCACAGGACTTCGTAAAATTACTTTGCGGTTGTCCTGACAGCGCCAAAAATGGGAAAAACACAATTGTATTTGCACGAAATCAATTTGAAAACACGATAAAACACGATTATGTCGCCAGAATGAAATGGGGAGAACTCATACCGAGTTATACTTATCATAAAACCCAGGTTCTTTTTGTGTGTTCGTTTATATATGGGATCGGATTTCCTACATTTTTCAACCGATTTCAACAAAACTTCACTTTTTTTGGCAGGTAATATTTGTTATTGTCTTGCACACTTTTTTCTTTCTTTTTACATTCATAATGCTTTAAAAATTCCATTTAAAAGACAATTGTTTATAATAAAGTTCTATTCAATCGACAGACACATAACGATTTAAAGCAATGTTTTTGTTTGAGTTTGGGTTTGACCAATTCGTAAAAAAAAAAAAAAAAAACTAATTAAGACATGCGTGTCCGTCAACATTAAACAATAATCTTTGGTAATTTTATTTTTAAGTCTTTATGATGGACGATACTTGATCTATCTCTTACTGTTACATCCCCGGGCAACGCCGGGCTCTACTGCTAGTGATATATAAATCTGATATTAAGTGCAGTACCGTACTTACTATTAAAAAGAAGCATGCACATTCTGGACATAGATTATAATGTTCGTATGCTTCATACTTTCTATTAATTTCTTTTTACTAGGACTTTCCGTTATTAAAGTAAGTAATTTAGTAATGTTTTTTAAAACATTATCACTCTAAGCAACGGCATAAAGCCACTAGAACGCGAGGGGGTTACCTGGCGTGGTGGAATTAGGAACAGAAGCATTAATAATGAGTAGAAATAGAAAAGAACAATAAAGAGGACAGTAAGTAGCGATTGGCATTGCATTTAAATTTTTGACGATTAATATTGCTTGGAAAGCATGTACCCGGGAGGGAGTTCCACAAGCTAGCTCAAATGTAAATTGATGGCATCTTGACGATAGTCTATTATTTCGCTTAGACCTACAGTCTTGCTCCCATAATGAAGATCTCATCCGAACAATTGCCAAGAAATAGTTAAAAAAGGAGGCAACATTAGAGTGGTGGAACAGTGACTAAATCTGAGCAGCCAGATCAGGACCAATCATATTGCTGATTATTCATTAGATCTTATCAAGGTTTTCCAGAAAATAGCAGGGTCACCGGGGCATATATGGCAGCAAGATTCAAGATGACAAGTGATGATTAATTCTCTACCAATAAATGCAAGCGCTCAAAGTCAATTTACTTTATACTATTAGTTTTAACAGAGTATTAATCAAATATAATGTTAATCAATGAAGGAATTGTACATTTCAATGTGCAAATTGTCCAGTAGTCATTGCTACATGAAAAAAGATGTCATATTTATACAACTATATGGCACTGAAATCTCGACAATTCCATCACAGATGAAGATGAGACTTTAAGTGACAGCGATGGGGTTTTACAGAAAAACGGTAAGAATACTTTGGATATAACATCTGAGCAATGAGGAAGATTTAATTAAAATGGGAATGAAAAGGACATATATTGTTAGAATCAGAAAGAGGAAGTTGAAATTTCTGGGATACAATGAGGAAAGTGGGCTTGGAGAATTTAACTCTCACAGGATATATTGAAAGCAAATGACGGAAACAGTAAATAACCTACCTAATGAATTTTTGTAAATGGATGGCAGAGTAAGTGACAAATGGTGTTTAGATCAACCAAGGACATGATAATGTGGAAAGCTAAGATCAACTACATGCTGAAAAGACACAGCACATAAAGATTAATGTTATTTAACTTTCAATGGACTAATAGTAGACTTATAGATATGCAAGGCAGATTCCAGAGTTAAACATTGTCAGGCCCGATGCAGTGTTCAGCTGAACTAGCAATGGATACAATGTAGTCTTTCTACCTAATGTCAGCAGAGAAGGTTTACCTGAGAATTCGCAAAAGTCACTTTCTTGGAGGTTCGCATCAGCTATGATGATGGAAGACGGAGAGGAGGCACTTAGATGATTAATATAGAGTAGTTTAGTTTTAGAAGCGTTAAAATTGACAAGCCAAATTTTGCCGAGTTTTTGACAATCTCGAGGTCGTTTTGTACATCACCTGTCGTTTTTACCTTCTCTGATTGATTAGCCTTACTATCGAGTAAATATTAGTGCGTTCAGCGTAGATACCAAGATGTGAGCTGAATTTATCGAGGAGGTCGTTTATAAAGATTGAAAATAACGTAGGACTAAGGATGGAGACGTAGATGACAGCTGCGTTAGTACAAATGAATGTAGGCGAGTTGCCGTTCTGGAAAAAAATTAATTTCACGATTTGATAGGAACGCATGGATCAGCTCACAAATGTGCACGGAAATACTGTAGCTTTTTTTTTTAAATTGTGGAGAAAACCTGAAAACCAGATCTTGTCAAATGCTTTAGAGGAGGCCTATGCTACAGCCCGGGTTTCACCGTTCATATCTAGAGCATGATAGATTTTTCCGCCATTACCGTTAGTACATCACCAATTGTTCTGGAGAATCGAAAGCCATGTTGCTTGTCTGAGAAAAGATGATAAACCATTTCAGTATTGATCTGGCTTCTATGAGCTTCACTGAAGGAGACAGAAGTCTAGTAGTACGATAGGTCGATGGTTCATCCTAAAGTTCTTCAAAACTAGAACAATAGAGGATGACATAAAACAAGAGGGATATCAGGAGGCAGCGAAAATCTTATACAGTTTAGAGAGAAGAGGATCTAGTTCTGGAACACACTTCTTAATCACTGTAAGATGGATGCTATCGGTTCCAGATGCTTTGTGTAGCTGAAGGTTAGAGATGATTGCAGAAACCAAAGAGGTTATATGCATATCACTCAAGAGTGAATCTGTTCTATGTGGGATGTTAGGCAGGGATACTCCAGATGAGTCAACTGTAGAGTTTGAGGAAAATTTCCGGGTAAAGCATTCAGCTTTATCAGCAGAGCATGATAACATCACAAGGAATTGGTAACTCAGTAATGTAGAACCTATGTGGTGCCTCTTTCTCTCAGCAAACAGGGACCAAGATTTTTCGAGGACTGCTTACATTTTTTACGAGCAGTAACAAATAGGTACCAATTATGACGAGAGCTGCCACGCTGGTATAGCCGGAAGTGGCGCTTCTTGTCGGATATGCCGGCCGAACTTTCTAGTTTGCCCCATGGAGATGAATGCAGTTTCACCTGCTATTTCCGAGAAGGGATGAAAATGTCCATGTCGACTTTGACACAATAAGAAACCTCAGTGACATTATTGTTATATGGTAGGAGAAGATATCAGTCCAAGGGGAATCACGAATAATATTCTTGAAGGAGTCCCAGTCATCATGCTGGTACCGGAAAGATGTCTTATGAATATGGGTGTACTATTTAATGAAAGCTTGGAAAGAGATATGAATATCTAGCAGAGAGTGGCCCAAGTTACCTTGAGAGCAGTATTGTGAAGCTTGACAAGAACAACATGTAAGGAATAAATCAAACAGAGAAGCATATTTCTCAGTTTGGCTAGAGAAACAAGTTGGGATATCCATGATTTGAGTTAGAAATTCATTATATTCTATTTTAACTTTCTATTAACACTAACAACTTCACTAAACTTTCTAGGTTATACACTAAACATTATATACCTTTGGTGGTTATAAAAACTTCAATAAATTTGCATCCTCATACACTAAAATTATAGACATTTCTTGGTATACACTAAGTTCTTCACTAAATATTCGTGGTTATACACTAAAAACTTGTTCATATTTCATTGCTATATGCTAAACTTTTCTCTAATTTTTTCATCGTTATACGCTAAATCATTATAGGCATTTCATGGTCATACACTTAACGCTTCACTAATTTTGTTCGTTATACCTTGAAAAATTAATAAACATTTCGGGGTTATACGCTAAAATCTTGGCTATTTTCATTATTATACACTATAGGATTATAGTCATTTTGTGTTTATACACTTAAATCTTCAATAAATTTTCGTGGATATTCACTAAAACTTATAAATATTTCGATGTTATACGCTAAAACCTTAACTAATAGTTCATCGTCAGGCAATAAAAGATTATCGATATTCCGTGGTTATACGCTAAATGATTCAGTAAATCTTCGTCGGTATGCAGTAAAACTTCACTATTTTTTCGTTGCTATACATTAAATCTTAAAGTATAGTCGTTGTACACTAAAAATGTATTTATATTTCGTTCTTGTACACTAAAATATTCACCAATATTTCATCATTATAGGCTAAAAGATTTTATACATTCGTGGTTATACACTAAAAGCTTAATTACATTTCCATCGTTATACACAAACCCTCATACACCTTTCGCGGTTATACGCTAAAATCTTGACTATTTTCAGCGTTATACAGTAAAAAAATTATTGATATTTCGTGATTATACAATAAAAGATTGATAAAATTTTCGTCGGTATACAGAAAACCTTATACACCCTTCCTAGTTTTTTCGCTAAAATTTTCATCGCTATACAATAAAAGATTATAGATATTTCTTGCTTCTACACTAAAAGCATTATTTCATTTTCGTCATTATACACAAAACATCATACAAGTGTTGTGGTTATACGCTAAAATCTAGACTATTTTCGTTGCTATAGAATAAAAGATTATAGACATTTCGTAGTTATTCACTAAAAGTTTCACTAAATTATCGTCGATATACACTAAAATATTTACTCAATATTTGTCGTATCTGGTGTGATGCATTAAGATATATGATTATAGAATTTTCTCTGGTCATATAATCCTTCAGATATAGTTATTCACATATTCGCTTTATATTTCCACTGGGATGGCGTTGTAAACTATCGAAACGCGTATTGAAAAAGACTGAAATTTGACTCTCTAGGCGGTTAAACATAATTAGAAGTGGAGCAAGCTGTTGATCGTCTTACACAAGAATGTTCCAACTGACAAAAGCAATTGCAGAATGTAAAGGTCAGATGACTCAAAGGACGAGATAAAATTTCTCTTCCATTCCCAAGACAAAGACAGAAAGAAGAATGATAAATCACATTGCTTAGAACTGTACACGAGAAAGAAATATGGGATTACCCTTTTTTTCCGCTGGGTTTAACATCAAATATTTTCGTGTAGCGATTAACTATCAGATACTCCATCATGAAATAAATGACAAATGGTTTTGACATTTTCCTTTAAATGATTAGACGCGATTTGCGCATCTTGGCGTTTCTGTATAAAATCATTTTTTTCAAGGACGTCCATCTGATAGTTTATCTTATCTTGATATCTATGTGGAAATTATATTTATTTTATAACGTAGTTTAATCGTGGAATGTATACTGCGTTGCTGCTTTTGAAACAAACACATTTCCTCTAGTATAAATTAGATGAAACTTAACAAAAGTCAACTGCGTAAAACTGAATTCTTACTTTAATTTTTTTTTAAAAATTAATAAAGACATTTTAACTAAAATATAGGAAATAGAAGAGGTCAGAATCAAATTCTACTAAGGGATCTTTTATCAAATTGACTCGAGCTGTAGTAACCCCAGTTATTTCTATGGCTATCCTAATAGATTCCAACGTAAACTTTGTACAAATTTTCAGGTTAAACCCTCATTAGAATGACTAAGTTGCCGCAGGGGTTGGACTACGCAGTAGAGTCATAACCTTCAAGTGGTCATTTAGGCCTCAAATCATATCATTAATTGTGCGCAAATAAAAATGAACTCGGACATGATAAACGTAGCATATATAAACACATATATTTATATATATATATATATATATATATATATATATATATATATATATATATATATATATATATATATATACGATAAACGTGCAATCAATTTACAAATACATGAATTACTCACACAAAAACTAATGCAAAGGTTAATGATTTAAATGGCGAGACATCCACCATCGCAAACAATACAAATAATATACAAATACCTCCGTATCCGTTATCAATGAAATGATCCTTGTTTATATAAATTCCTGCCGTATTAGTTCTTATTTTTACTACAAGCTTTCGTCTGTTCCTACAGACATCTTCAGGTATAGAATAGATGTTGTTCTTGTTTTTTCTCTTAGTAATAAGAGGACAACGAAAATATATGTATATAGGTTTTTGTATATTATTTGTGTGTGTGTGTGTGTGTGTGTGTGTGTGTGTGTGTGTGTGTGTGTGTGTGTGTGTAAGCAAATATATGGATATAGATCAGACAGTATGAAGAAAAATATACGGAAAAAAACAAACAAAATCCTAATATGCAATTATGCGGTTTTAATGTTAGACTATGATTAATTCAACATGAAAAGACGATGGCCATAAGGGTAAGACTGATCAAAACGTACATATAAGTATTAGATTAAAATAAAATTCTTTTCATTTTTCATTCAAAATATTCTATTTTAGGAATACGTTTTCACAACATCGCCCACGTGACGCCGACGTGATCATATTGAAACGGTACTCTGATCTTGAAAAATTTCAGTTATCTATTTTGATCAGTCTTACTCTTATGTTCATCGTCTTTTCACGTTGAATTGAATATAGTCTAATGTAAATTATGTTTTATGAATATGTCCTGAAGATGGTCTACTAGACCGAAACGTCCGACTTTGACATTATATTAACAAAAAAAACAGCATAATTGCATATTAGGATTTTTGCTTGTTTTTTTCCGTATATTTTCTTCATATATATATATATATATATATATATATATATATATATATATATATATATATACATATATATATATATATACATATATATATATATATACAAATTCATGAATTATTCATACAAAAACAAATACAAAAGGTTAATTATTTAATTGGCGAGAAATCCATCGTCGCGAACAATTCAAATAATATACAAAAACCACTAGAGTTCTCATAATACAACGCCAAAGAGACAATCAAGTTAGAGGTTTACTACGTGGATTTATAATAGCGTAAGAAAGGACAAGCGTAAAAGTATAGAACTGAAGCAGACTTTAGAAGGAAGCGGAAACCCAATCCTAAACCGGAAACGAGCTATACAAATCTACTCTTGTTCAAAAGACAGGAAAATGTGTGAACTGGACTATATGTGAATCTATCTATTCCTATATAGACACTATCCACGAGGCATCTTTGGCAGAAGATAAAACGGCCGGAGAAAGTTCTCAAAATGCAATATCTTTAAGGCTAACTTTAAATTGTAAACGACTAGAAATGTATAAAGACTTACTTTATGTATTAAAATACTTTGGTATTCTTATTATACAATAATATAGTAATACTCGCTTAAAAGCCGTCCTATCGGGTGGCATTTAAGCTTGATTCAGCGGAGGGCTATTCATTGGGCATTCATCAAAAGATGTAAGCAGAGGTAGGTGCGATAGGCAAAAATAAACTACAGAAACCCAAATTGATCGCTGCATTTAAGTAATGCATTAATATTATGCTTACCTTTTAGAAGTTCAAGGATAATTCTTCTGTCGCCACTTAATTTAAAGGTATTTTGATATAGGGTGTTTTTTAATTTCCCTACAAACAATTATTTTTATTTTACGGCTGATTTTCGCAATAAGGTTGCATAGAGTGAATAGGTTCGCTAAGAATGCATACCTTACTCATACAATACCTTTCTACTTATATATAAGTACGGAATTATTTATATATCCGTATGAAGACGAACAGCTGCTATTGTATTTTCTTGATTATTCTAATATCCTTCCCAAACATGTCATTGTTACCTAACAGTTCAAACAATTTTTATGAAGTAACACAGACACACACACATGCGCATGCTCATCTATCTATCTATCTATCTATCTATCTATCTATCTATCTATCTATCTATCTATCTATCTATATATATATATATATATATATATACGAGAGTAAATAAAAGAGTAAAGGCAGTTCCATTTAACAACCTTATTTTCTCTGATAATGAAAACATGTATATGCTACTTTTATCTATAATCGCAATGCACGGCGATGTATTTCTGGTTTCTTTCAACGAGATTCTTCAAAAAATCAGAAAAAAATAGTTTTGGAGTTAATTATGTTGCACCGTTTAAGCCACACAAAATTTACGGTACCCCCATGTCATCATGAATCATGAATTGTGCAAATCCCTAATTGCTGATAACGATTGTCGGGTCTTGCTTGTGCCAACGTAAAATAGTCTGTCTTCATAATCAAGGCATCCACTCTCAGGACGCGTTTATCAGTGCTGGATTTCAATGGGCGACAGGATCAGTTGCGAATTATTCTAATATCCTTCCCAAATATGTCAATGTTACTTACCAGTTCCAACAAAGCAATAGGAAAAACACGCATTAAGCACATTTTCCATTTGAAATAAATATTCTTGATATCGTATGAAGTATTCTGAAAATTAATGGAGTTGTTTTTAAGTTTACTATATTATTAATTTATAGTTTCGTAGGAAGAACATTTTGGCATTGTTTATTCGTATCAAATCCTTACAAAATAAATTATATACGTATTCAATACAGTAAATACGTTAACAGAACTGTATATTATTCAGTTGTGTTCTGCTTCATAACAAAACCGTTTATCTTTTATTGATGGATGTGTCATCCCGAAAAGATTGAATCCCAATATTATTTCAACCTAACTGTAATTTCAGTTGTTCCCGTCACTGTCATCAAGTTTAGTTTGCGACCACCTCCTAATTCTCATTTTGAATAAAATGATATGGTTCAATTGTTAAAATCAATGATCCTCCATGAGAGGCTCTATAGGGGTTAGAACCGAATGGATATTTCTGGAAAACAAAATAAAATTGATGCTCGTCATTAAATCAATCGTAAACAATCCTGGGACTGTCAACTTGAAATATATTTCTTTCAAATACATTCCTTATATACTGTTGTTTTTTGATCACATTCTTAAGCGAAAAATATACAGGTATTTTAGATGAAGTCAAGAATTATGTACTTTTGATGACCAGTTTCACTATCCACAAGTATCTATTTCTGTAGAGGTTAAAACAAGTGCAAAATGAAATCAGGAATCAAACTATACAAGGAGTCTTATTATACACTCGTATAAAGGTAAATACAAAAGTCTTCGTCACAGATTATGAAAAGGGTGGCTTGCGATATTGTAAACGTATTATTGAAAAAGTGAACAAAGATAGACACAAGCTTTCATTTTTAATTTGAATTATTGTTGATTATTGAGAACTTCTGCTGTCAAATCAATAAAAATAGGAATAGAATAGTGATTTGTTGGCACATATTAAAATCGACTTTATTATGAGAAACGATTTATCTAATCAGTAGAAATCAGATTGTAATAATTTAAATAGGTATTAAAATATATTCAAACTCGTTGGATGGAAATGTCTATTTTCACAGAACTTATATTGATTATTGCAAATAATTATAACACTTTCTTTCGCACGAAGTGTGATAAAATATGCTCGTTATGATCTACTTTCTCAACTTTCGTCAATTATCGAATTTCTACTTGAAAATATTTTTGTCTAGGACTTAATTTTTCAGCAACAAGTCTTACATTACTTAATATATTAATGATTTATCTCACTTGATTATCATGTATGATTGACTAACGAAATATTAGTTAATTCAGAAAATGTTTAGCGTATGTTTCTGTTATGGTGGAACACACCTATTCTATAGTTAATAGATTCTCTCACCTATAATAAGTAGGAGTAGTAAGAGTCGCTCAGTGAGACGGTCGGTCATTCGACTGGCTGATCGGTTGAACTCTCTGCCTTCGGGCGGGGAGGAACCTGAGGGAGGCTGCGCCGAAGGGCGGATTCACTTTCGGGGAGGTGAACCGACCCTGAACCCATTTATACGGGTTCAATGGGCATATTTTTGGCCGAGCCCACGAGCTCGGTGATCCCACGTTAAACCGGCCTTGTGCCACATGATGTCCTCATGGGGGGGTGACTGAATATCGACGGTCGGTCAGTTGACTGGCTGATCGGTTGAACTCTCTGCTGTCGGGCGGGGAGGTACCCGAAGGAGGCTACGCCGAAGGGCGGATTCTCTTTCGGGGAGGTAAACCGACCCTAAACCCGTTTATATGGGTTCAATGGGCATATTTTTGGCCGAGCGAACGGGCTCGGAGATCCCACGTTAAATGGCCTTGTGCCACATGATGCTCTCGTGGGGGTGGTGACTGAATATCGTCAGTCGATGCCGGACGAGCTTTAGTGGGATACTAAAGTATCAACGACCACCACTAGTTTTTTCTGCGTCATTACCTATTATATCAAGTTCCTAACGTTTTGTACGTCGAACCTATTTTAGGACCGACTTAGTACAAATACAAGGCTCCACTGCGAAATAACTCCACAACAGTTTCTCAGTTTATAGTATAGTTTCAAGAAGTAATTTCCAATTTGAAAGTGTTTGCATGCTTTGATATCCAGCAGTAAACAGTAAACAACTATGCAGATCCCCGTCGATTTTTCTGCCATTACATTTTGTTCGACCTTTTGCATTGACTCACGATTTAAGTGCTGTAAAAGTACACTTATACATTGAATCCTAACGAGATAAGAGACTATTCTTGGGCAGATAATGAGGCAAGAAAGCTTGGAGAATTTGGCACTCACAGGAAATACTGTAGGTATGAGGAATAGAGAATAACATCAGAAAACATACCTAACGAGCTTTTGAAAACAGTTGAGAGGGCAGGGATTAGGAGAATAGCAAAATATGACAACTTTACGTGGGCGTTACGTGGGCAGGACATATTAAACGTAGTACTATTGAAATTTCAAACGGATTGATATTTTAAGCTCGGCCATATTTTAATCTCATTCTAATTTTATTTAAAATACTTTTCTTGGATTAGGCTAATAATGTATTTTTTTTCATTTTTTGACGTGATGATTGATCGCGAGTTTTTTCTTAATACATGCTTCATTTTCGTGAATTATCCGTCAGCCTCAACACACTGGATTTAGGTTTTGGGTCTCGTGTTACAAAACATTCACGACTAAGGATTTGGCACAATGTGTCAGGTTAGAAATAATTTCTTCCTTTTATTAAAACAAATAATAATAAGGTGACATTTTGGAACAAACTCCCTAGATGATTCTTCCCCGATCACTACGAATTTAACATTTAAGTTTACAGTGTCATTATCTTACCTATATATCTTTATAGTATCAACTTCTTACTTCCTCCATTTTAAAACATACAGAAACATTATTCCTCACCAACCTCTTTGAGAATGGCAGTTTCTCCAACACTCTGCCAAGATTGATTCTTTTATGACCATCAAACAGAATTCATCTTTCTCATTTTTCAGTCTACTTTTCTCACAAATGCAGGGAAATTCAATGAGGTGAAAGATATGCAGGTTGAGGAAATTACGGTCGCACAAATTGAATAGGTATAGGATATTTAAAACAAAAATGTACTCGAGAGGCACTCATAACAATAACGTCTTAAACTTAGTAAGAAAATAAAAGAAATAGAAAAATTATCGATTTCAGCAAACCTTCTAATCGGAAGATCTCGCCTACCACAAATATTAGCATTGAAACCATTACCTTATATCAAACTTTATACGAGATTAGAAAAATAATTTATGAAGAAAACTAAATAATTATGAGCTTAACGTGGATGTCTATCACACTAAATGTACTTTCTGCTTTCTTTTCTTTACAGCATTTGAAGATTCTTTTGCTGAACGTCCCTGCACGCACGTCACCAGTATGCCACTGGGTAGCATGATACTAGCGTTTACCGCTGTTGGACCGCCGGCGAGTTCCCCAGAGCAATGTTAGCACTGGCCGACTGCTAAAGGCCCACCTGTAACCCGACGATTGCTGCCACCAGAAGACCGCTGGTGTTGCCACCGGCGGCCCGCTAGCTAGCTTGCTAGCGGCTTTCAAGTAGGGATAGTTTTTCCCCATGTCTCGCCAAATTAGCTGTTCATAGGGTCATTACCCTTAATGCGCGGGTAAGATATAAGGGCGGAATTGACACGGTTGGGGGGGGATGATATTTTCGATTCAGGACTGACTTGTCAAAAGAATTCCTGCAGTAGACTGCTCTTTCTTTTTGCAGTAGACTGGTTGATAACCAAGGCTATAAGATTCTGTCTCTCCGATTTAATCCAAAACTTAGAAGAGGATAACAAAGACATTCGTACCTTAACGAAGGCAAATAATTCAACGGGAAACCACCCGCACATCGAACATTAAAGCATCTCAAATCTTGCAACACCCGAAATTTACAAGTGATCACCCATCTAAGTAGCGACCAGGCTACAATTTGCATAAACTCTAATCGGAAGGAAACCTGTATTTCATTGAAATACGGCTGTAAACTTGCGTATTATTTGGCGAAATTTGAGGCGCTATATATATTTATATAAATTTTCTTTTTTTTTCTTTTTTTTATTCAATATCAAAGTATTGGAACACCTAACATCCGTCGATAGATGAACTTTTATGGCCCACTGGGTTGTATATTAAGCGCCACAGAATGCAATCTCAAGCAGTAGTAATACTAACTTGCAAATTAATCTTGAAAATTGTTAAAAGACAAGTTATATGATAGCAGAAAATATCTACTGTTTTTCATAGTTTTTTTTTCTTTTTTAAATAAAAATCAATACACATTGTGAAGAGACGAAAAGTCAATGAATGAAAAGGGATATAACAACGCTTCAATTTTACTCACCTGAGAGTAAAAGTAATTGAATTAACAGTTAGTGTTCGTTTAACTTGAATACCGTTAACTTTAGAAGTATGTATTTTTTTTCGTTTGGAGGCTGACATTTTCAATTTTTTGCACGCGATCTTACGTTTGAGAAAGGTGTTAGCACCCGCCTATCAATAAATGAATAAAAATGATTAGCTGTGGACAATACTGTGGAAGTAGTATTTGCTTTTAATAAAATAATCAATTCCTATTTATCTTATTTCAGTAATAATAAAAATCTTCGATTAAAAAACATTCGCGACTAAAGATTTAGCACAATATGTCAGGTTAGAAATAATTTCTTCCTTTTATTAAAATAAAAAATAATACGGTGACTTTTTGGAACAAACTCCTGAGATGATGCTTTCCCGGTCACTACGAATTTAATATTAAGTTTACAGTGTCATTATCTAACCTATATATCTTTAGAGTATCAAATTCTTACTTCCTCCATTTTAAAACATACAGAAACATTATTCTGTAATGCTCTACCTAGAGTGGCTCTTGACCTGTGCTAATGCCACACTATTATCACTGCTCGGTGTTGATCTCAGTGTCTTCATATTAATACAGGACGTATAAAAAATACTTTTACAAACTTTTGACGGAGGGGCGGGCTTCTCACAAAAAAAAAACAAGGACGAATATAATAATATGTCCGCAAATACTTCGTGTTCGAGTTAAGTTTAAAGTATACAGTAAACGCTGTTAAATGTACAATCCGAGATACAATCAAAATATAGTTTTACAAAAATTTCGGAGTGGCTTCCTGATATCAAAACAAGGTAAAATGTCCTAATAACTATATGTCTAAAACGACATTGTCGTCAATGTCCTCCGCTTGTTTCTACACACGCATAAACCAATTGGATCATTAATGGCGGACCGTTTGAAATAATCTCAAACAGTGTCGAATAGTTTCGCCGACCTTCATGCGATGTTAATGAATGGTCTCTAAATTATTACTATCTGCTGCATAAACCAATTAGTGTAGGTGCCCCCCACCGATAAAATCCAAAAGTTTGAGGTCGGAAGAACCAGTCCTTCCACTACATATCCAAATTTCTTGGTACATTTCAGCCAGTACATCGCGAGAATATATGAACCTTCCAGACATTCACTTACAATTCCAGCCAAAATTCAATCTCTTCCAAATGCTGCGTCATCCGTAAGAAAGACTGAAGAGTCTAACAGCTGATCGGAGGAATGTGCAATAAACCATTGGCAAAAGTTCTCCCGTGGTGGGAGATCAGAGGGCGAAAGACGGATCCCCCATCAGGAGTAAACTTCGGATGGCTCAGCTGTCTTCGGTCTTGAAACGCAATCTGATACAGCCGTGCAGTCTCGCATCCATTACCATTCCCGTAGCTGTATGTAAAAATCATATATACCTGTTCTCTATATGAATATCCTGCCATAGTTATACGGGCACACTTCCACTACTACATATGTTAAACTTCGAAGAGAGACAAGCCACAAATATACAAGAATGGTTATACAAGGCAAAAATGTGCCATCAACCCGAAAATTTATTTAAGCTTAATAGGTAGCATTTACGGAGAACAGTTTATATGGACTTTGTATTTGTTTTAGCGTGGGTAAAACTGACCGAAATGTTTTAAATTATTTTTCACACTCCTTCTATATATATATATATATATGTATATATATATATATGTGTGTGTGTGTGTGTATATATATATATATATATATATATATATATATATATATATATATATATATATATATATATATATATGTGTGTGTCTGTCTGTATGGTGTATTTTTGTGGGTTGAAAGTGTTGTCCCAATTTCCTGCAATCACAATATAAGATGGACCATTTTCCAAGAAATATGTAACTTAAAATGAATTTTTACCCTATATATATGACATATTTTCTATTTTCTCTTATAATACTTCCCAGATAGTTTAATTTATATTCTTGATTGATTTTAACGTTTTAAGTCCTTGATCGATTTCCACGCAAATGAGCAGGAAAATTAAGGTAGCTGAAATTTGGAACTATAGAATATGATGAATTTTTAAGGAAAATGGTAATATATATATATATATATATATATATATATATATATATATATATATATACTTGTATTCAGAATAAAAAAAAGTGTCTGGGGAAATTTCTATCTCCCAAAATAAAGAGATTGGCGAATTTGACACCTGCAGAACATTTTGCTATTAGAAACAGCAGGTAATATCGACTAACATCCCTAAAAACTTGGATGTCAAAACATGGGTTTCGAATAGTAGTAATATGAAGAGCATTAATTGGACATTCAATTGAGAGAAACTTCGGTGATCTCTTCTGACCGGCATTCTGAATTGATAGACTCATGTAATATATCATCAAAAAGAAAGCTAATCTTTTCCCAAAAGTTATGATCAAAGTTTCATTTATTTAGACGATGTAAGTTTAATCTTACGATATATCATTCTGTCTCCCATATACCAAAGGGAGCTCGTAAATCCTTAACAAAATGAAAGCCAGAATTATATTTATAAATGTATATCATCCAAAAATATCTCAGAATTATAAAGTAGAGATTTTGAGCTCTTAATTACCCGGAATTAGTTTTCATTTCTTCTTTTGTAAATTAGAAGTACGTATTGATAACCTTCACCAGCCTATTTTATACGTTAAATTGGTAAGGTTTGAGGATTACTTATGTCAAGAGGCTGAGACTTACCATGAAGTGTAGGTTTGTATGTACACATTTTATATCTATAAATGCCCTGTTCACGATACAGGGCAGACCTTTCCATACATACAGGGTGTTGCAGCAAAATCCGATACTTGACAAAAAGAAAACGAAATAGGCATTGAAAACTAAAGTTGTATACGCAGGACGCCCCTACGTCTTCCAGCAGAACTCAGCTCCTGCACACAAGGACAAGACGACCAGGCAAGGCTGCTCAACAATTTTCTTCACCACTGGTCGCTGGACTTGTGGCAGCTCTCCTAACCCGACAGCAAGCCCCTTGACTATTTCTTCTGCGCTGTTATCGATGACAAGACCAAAAAGCACGCCCAAAACACGTTCAACTCTCTGAAGTCTGATATTGTGGAGGCGTTCGCCGCTATCGGCAAGAACATGGTCGCCAAAGCGTGTGACTCATGTCGCACCCGCCTTCAGATAGTCGTCGCCGCTGCCGGCGGTTACATTGAAAAATAATGTAGTATGCAACTCTAAATGTTGCTAAATAAACTGTCGGGTCTCACCATATACAGCTTTGGTTTTATTACATATTTCGTTTTCATTTTGTCAAGTGTCGGATTTTGCTGCAACATCCTGTAAATGTTGACTTTCTGTCAATTATTTTTGTTATTTTAATTTATACTTTTCGGCTTTCGATTTTTAAGTAATGTAGTAAAAATTTGTTTTCATGTCTGTATTTTGAAATGCGCTCAGATAGTTTATTTCGTAATTTATTTTGGTCTGGGAAGGTAATAATAGCTATTTTTTTTTTCTAAGCAAAGTTTGCAAGTGTTGGAATGATTGTTGTAGGCTTATGATTTTTCCATATTTACCATGATATTTTTGCTGTGATTTGTATTGTGTTTTTAATTTCCCTGATATTCTTAGAAAGCATTGTCATTTTCGCATATTAACTATTTCTGAAATATGTTTTGTTTGCATAGTGTCTTTTTATCCATGGTCCTTCAGTTACTAATATGTATACTTTTTCTTCATTATCTGTTGATTTTACGTGGCTTAGTATATTACGCTGTTCTGTAAGCAATTAACGATTAAGGGATATTCATTCTTTATTCTCCAGTTACACGTGGGTTTAATGTATTCCGGTTGTTTGTTTCCTGCTGTGCTTTTTTAATATTCGTGCCACGTTTTCCTTCCAACTGTATCTGATTTTTACAGTGTTTTTATTGAATATTTTGTGTAGAGTGTTTCATTCAGGGAAGTGTTTGTTTAAGAGTTTGGAGAATATTTTATCTATGTTTGTTTTTACGTATTTACTGTGCGGTGTGTTGAAGCATATGATATTTTTCTTCCTGACGATTTTTATTTTTATTTTTTTGTGGAGTGTATAAAAGTGTTGGTAGGAAACCACTATCTTTAAGGCTGTTTGGTAGTCTTTATTAACTTCGTTAAATATGATTTCATTGGAAGAATATTCGAAAAGCTTGCGGTTAATCGTTTTTGGTATCTGTTTGATTATTGAAAGCGCATGATTGGAAGATGTGTGAAAGTAGAGTGATTTATCATTGGGTTTTCTCAATGGTTTATATATGCCTATTCTTAGGATGAAGGTAACAACTAGAAAATAATAGAAAAACAATAGAAAATCTAATACGTTTAGACTAGTTTCAGTATATATATATGTGTGTGTGTGTTAGTGTATATATATATATATATATATATATATATATATATATACGACTATACGGAACTATACGGAAAAATGATGAATAATCATGCCAAACCCTATATCAAAATTTTGAAGAATAAGTAACAGTTTAGATCTTGTATATTAATACTTGTCACAAAACCATTTGCCTTGATAAAATACGCCAGAAGACAAAACGCGTCGGCTAAGATAATTTTTAATTTTGTCTTCATTTACATTTTCCCTTTCCATATGTACTCAGTCTGAAATTTACATACACCCATATATGCGCGCACATTCATATATATATATATATATATATATATATATATATATATATATATATACTTGAAATATTTTGGTATACGTATCAGCTACAACAAATTAAATATAGAAGATATGGAAAGCGAACATAGAATAGGCTGTACTAGAAGTACTTTCGCCCAATCACCGTAAACTATTTTACAGAAGAACTGTTATAAGGGAAAGTTTTTTTGTTTTTTGTTTAATTTCAATCGAAAGACTGTGCGTGCTCGCTCAATGAATGCCGAATTTTTCCTCATGTGTTAACTACTAATATTCCCCTTACCATTACTGCTGTGTAAGTCCTTAGCTAAAGCATGTTTTCTACATGGGTAATGTTATCAGAAAATTTATATCAACACAAAATGTTCTATATTAGAAACTCTATTAGCTGCATATATTTAAATAGTTCAAGCAAAGACATCTTACTTTTTAAGAATAAAGATTAAGCCTAAGCGTTCCAAATATATAAATTGATCAAGTCATCCAATAATTAATGTCTATATAAAAGATAATGTTGCAAATAACCGTTTCTCTATAGGAAACTATCGATATTCACTGAGTCGGTTGAGATTTATTCAAATCTTACTGTTAAATGAGATTTTCAAAACTCGAATTTAGACTTCTTTATTAATAAATATTTTTTTCTGAAATTTGGTAGTGTGGAAAGATAACGTTATATTGATATCGTTATATTTTTATGATTTCTCATTAGTTGACACCCGACCGTATCCAATCATCAGGTTTATCATCCTCTATTCCCTTTCTCCCTTATAGTGGCCGTGTCGGAGAGGCCTGTGAAGGTCCAGCATACACCTGAAGAGTTGTGAGCAAGAGGCGCAGAGGGGTTTGGGTAGGGGACGCGGCAGGTCGAGCGTTATATACTGACAGCAGATCATCTTCAAGTTGACGGCTGGACATGAAAGTCTGCACACCCCCACTCCGCCCCAGTGGAAGTACATCTGAAACCCCGAATTACAGCAACAGTTTCCCAGGTATCAGGATCGATGTTGATCTGAGTCAGGGATGAGTTCGACTAATCCTTGAAGCGTTGTTTTGCGTCTCAGCGTAGCCTCTTGCCGCTGGCTAGTTCTTCAAACAGCATGATGCGTCGGAATCGAGTTAGACGAATTCTGAACACATGACTAATTAATTTATTTACATAAGCTTCAATATATAAGTTTCATATAAACATACTCCATTAAATTATATATGGTAACCTGACTGCAATTATATATATATATATATATATATATATATATATATGTGGGGGGCTTGCGTGTGTGTGTGTTTGTGTATATATACATATATATATATATATATATATATATATATATATATATATATATATATATATATGGAAATTCTTAGAATATTGGATATTGATGCTTTTTTTTAATAAATAATGAAATAAAAGTTTATATGGGCATGGCTAGCTGACGAAGCACATCATTATTGTACTCGGTTTACATTATCAATATTTTCTTCAGATTTTCTTGCTTGTTCTCAACGCTCTTTATCCAACACCGTCCCTGTCGCCATCTATTTCTTGTGCCATGCTGTAATTGACGAACGTGACCATGGATCACTTCCATACTGTAATCTCGCTGAATCTGCGTATTTCGTTTAGTTTCAATAATCGATCACACACATGATGACTTTTCCTGTGGAATAACCATTTTTTCGCGATTCATTTGACCGTATCTCTTTCATCAATAGAATACCTGAAATACGCAAATGCGATATGATTCAAAAGAAGTTGATAACTAATTGGCAGATACAACCAATCTCTTTTAAGCTATTTCATCATTGCCTTTGTAATATACTTTTAACTTCTAAGGAAACATTATGGACACCCTATATGTTTATCTAAAAACTCAGTAACAGCATCAACAACTGGCTTTCATTTCCTACGCCTGATAATTACGAGAGAGTGTGAGAGAGAAACTCTGAGAAATATATGGAAGGGAAGGTTTGAGGGAAAAGTGGTTTCATGACTTTATCGATTATCAAAACAAGTGGACAAATCATTGTGTATATTATCGGTACATTAATGCATGTGTGTGTTGTCGGTATTTTATGACCTGTTTTACATATTTTATTCATTTTATTAATTAGGACAAATTTAAATACATTTTTTGATTTTATTCATATACATTATTATTTTTCATTTGTTTTTTTTTTTTGCTATTTTTTGAAATGTATTTAATTCTATTTCGTATTTATGGTTGTGTATTGTAATTTGTGTATCAGTTCATTTGTCTTTGTTATAAGCAAATACATTCAGCCCCCTCACTCTTTTTAAGAACGGTGTCACATATATATATATATATATATATATATATATATATATATATATATATATATATATATATATATTTACATGCGGACAAGAACAATTACTACAAAGATGCATTTTTGGCTGTATGTATTATGTTCATCTCAAAGGTTGAGAACGAAAAATTGCTATATGAATGTTAGAATTCATATTACTTTCGTTCGGATTACATTTGCATATATATATATATATATATATATATATATATATATATATATATATATATATTGATTCTAGCATCTATATATATATATATATATATTGTTAGAATTCATATTATATATATATATATATATGTTATATATATATATATATATATATATATGCTAGAATTCATATTATTTTCGTTCTCAATATATATATATATATATATATATATATATATATATATATATATATATTGATTCTACAATCTGCATTCAACATCATCAATTGATGAGACACCAAATATGTTGAAACATAATTCCTATTTTTGTAGTGATTTTATAACATACCTATGGTATAATTTTTAAATAAATAATTTATATATATATATATATATATATATATATATATATATATATATAATTATATGTATATATATATATATATATATATATATATATATATATATATATATATATATATATATATATATATAATGCGTATGTGCGTGTATTTATTCGTCTATGTATCTGTGCGTAGCCGTCAATCCCCATTAATTTAGAAATATTTTTTTATCAGCAAACTTATACCAAAACTATTCATTACATAAACTACAGGTACATCTCTCAATAAAGAATCCATCATATTTTCATTGTCATAAACGACACATAGTTCCACCCCCCCTCTTGCGTTCTTTTTTCTTCTTTTATTCTGTGGGGATCTAATAAACATTTACGAAACCGGTTAAACAACTTTTTTTCTGTAAAGGCAATCATCGTTTTTGTTTATAATGAAACCTGAAGGTAAGCAATCACTTATTAATATTGATTCATGAATATACAGAATATAGGCTGAAATCTTCACAAGATATTGTTCAGGCCTTACTGAAAATTTAACTGATTTTGAATGTATAATGTCAACTCTAGTGTAAAGGAAACTTACATAATCCAATATACCATTTTGTTTTTATAAAATATTTGATGGATTATCTGTTTTAGATAATATTTCTTAAATTATCTCTGAGGATAGCGCTGAAGTATTTTTCGTTTGAGGGAAACCATTGTAAAAAATAATGTCATATCAATTACTAATCTTACGTAGGAGTTAAGAATATATTTGGAGTTAAGTAATTTGAGAATTCTTAGCGAAAATGCTAGAAGATTTACAAGGATAAATACAAAACCCGACTCCTGATGTTAATGGAAATGGTAATATTAGATGTTTTCATAGAAGGAAAGATTTGGCATTTAGTACAGGATTCGGCTGAAATTTGTAAAATCTTTCTTTGGAAAAATATTTTTGGGAAAAGAAATTTCACAAGTCCAGTATCTGTTATAGCTCTTTCTAGTATTAATGCTAACTTCCTTCTTAACCTTTTATTTGAAGCGATGTGTAATTTTGAAATTTGATTGTGTCATTATTTTCTCTTTGAGACATACGTGCTATCCATTTTAGCTGTTGTTGAAAGTCTTCAAGTAATGTGGTTTCTGTTATTTTGTACAGTTCTTTTTTATGATATAGTGCCAGTCCACAATGTTCAAAGAGTGATGTTCATTGCCAAAGACTTTTGTCACCTTTGATTTTTGGAAAATATTCTATATAGCTGACTGTTTAGATATTGCTGGACGGTTTTGGTGCCTGCCACGATATTAATGTGAAAGTCCCACAAATGCTTGTATATCTGAAGAAATTATATGTGTGTTTGGTAGGATTAGATTCCATCTCTTAAATGCGCATTAAACTTCAAGCAGCTGGAACGTGTCTATAATGTTACATAGAATGGCATCCCGTCTTTTTCAACAGGGAGAAAAATATTCATCGGATTTTTTTTCTGCTCTATAGCAAAACAATTAACGTATATTGCAGGAAGAACACCAGCAAACAAATTGAAATTTGCCATATTCACCTGACTATTCACAAAATCCGCAAGTCTTCTGAAACTTAGGGAGACAATATGTACAATTGCCGCAGTAATGTTGGTGTATTTTGGGCAAGATAACCTGACGGATCACAACTCTCTCCAGGTTAGTTTTAATTCAGAGTTTTCTTTCTCCTAGACCGGCTGCCATCCAAGGCACCTATTCTGCCATGCTGTTTACCATTAGCTGGGTGAGGAGATAAATTCATACCTTTTTTAAGTGTATTATTAACACGTAACTAAAGTTGAACGTAACGAACTCGACTGTAATTTCAACTCTGCGCTCTGATTGGTCAATCCGAGGCGCAATCCATTACGCTACCGTGCCTCCGTAGCAACCGATAATTATCGATTGCTGCAAAAATGTTTGATGGAGAAAACCTTTTCAAATGAAATCTAGTTTCAAGAATTCATCGGAATGCGTTTCGCATCAAAATCTCCAGAATGTCTACTATAGGAGAGAGTAACATTTCGAAAGTGGCAGCGATAAAACTACTACGGTGCTCGTGTACTTTTGTCATTGCTCTCAGTCTTTTCCAAATAATGTCATTTAAATAGTTTCTATTTCATTCGCCATGAAAAGGAACTCCGGCAAGGTAACCAGAATCTCTGTATTTATTAGATATATCTTTCTCAACATCCAGGGGGTATGGTTATATTTGATTTCTTCAATGTCATTGTATTTTTTTTTTGTGTGTGTGTGTGTGTGTGTGTGTGTGTGTCGCTTTTGGTTCGTTCAGAGCGAGAGGCATATTTTTTTTCCGAGATTATTATTTCATTTTATTTCTTCATGTGCTATATCCTGTAGATCTCATTATGAATCGAGTAGGGGAAACCTTCTCCGCTGCCCCAATATTCTCTTTACAGTTCTTGCTGTTTTTAAATATGTTCCCTTCTGGAGGATTAGGCATTTAGTTTCTTCCAAGGATTAATTCTATTTCATTCAATGATTTTATTGAAATATACAGAACGGTTCCAAGCCAGTCTATAACGCGGTAAACATTTGTTTCTTTCTGTATCTTTCTAATCGTAGCTTATATCTGGCACAAGGCCAAAAATATGGGGTACCTAGTAAGATTCGAATACACTATTCACTCCTAAGTGATCTTGTGAGACGAGCTTTGTAACTATTATACTCTGTCGAAGTGTCCAATGATTATCTAAAACTAGATTAGATGTGGCACAAGGCAGAAGCTTTCGAGCATCCATTAAGCATCGTATCTGATCTAGCAAGTTTAGGTTGCTTATAAATAACCTACGTCGATGTGCCCAATTTATCATCCTTATGTACACATAAAAGTAATTCTCTTCTTCGGTAAGATCGACATATTTATAAATAACGTCCCCCTTTCCTCAATGACAATCTCTGGACAATTTAAATAACATCCATTGTAACAGCTTTTCTTCTTTATTTTTATGGTATTTATTATTATTATTAGTAGTAGTAGTATTAGTAGTAGTAGTAGTAGTAGCAGCAGCAGCAGCAGTAGTAGTAGTACTAGCAGTAGTAGAATCAACATATGTAGTAGTAGTAGTTTTAAGTGTAGATGCCCATGTAGAGTAAAGAGTATCGTCACGGAAAATAGCATTGTCGATTCCTGTTCAAATCCCTTGGAACTCTGTTGTAGTCGATTTCACGCTTGGTAATTTAATGTATCTGCAACGTCTACTCGATCTATGTGTTAAATAGCAGGGTATATTGGGATTCTTAACTTCAGAGGAAAGGGCCCTAATTGAAGGAATCCTCTGGGCGTAATTAGGCTGAGTGAAAAGCAAAACAACTCCACTATCTAAAAAATGCTGGGAAATGCATTGACGACTAAGAAAAGTAAGCATGCTCGCATAGCGCGGCGATAATAGTATGCCCTTCCTAACTGTTGGACAAATCTTAAAAGGAATATAAACGAGGATCTCGTGAAAGAAGCCAGGAGAAAATAAACGATTCTTAGAAATGAATATGGGTGCAGATGATTATAAACGTATTAGCTTTTGAGGCCATCTTAAAAGAAATAGTTAGCTTTTGAGACTGCTGAAAAAGAAATGGTTTGCATTTGCGACCGCATAAAATGTTTAGCTTTTGGAGCCGCCTAATAAAAAAGGTAGCTTTTCAGGCCGCCTTAAAATACATGAAATAAAGGAATCTTTTTATTAGAACCCAGAAATTCTATAGGACGACATATTTAGCTATTCACTTCTCTTTCTTGTGGGCTGCTAGAAATCCAGTTAATCATTACCTTCTGTGGTGACTTAGATTCCGCTATTCTCTATCATTTGTTACCTGCATATTAGATTATAACAGCTGTCCTACTGCGAAATGGGTTGTCCTTACTGATGTAATTTTGGTAATACTTAAAAAAATAATTGGCTTTACCTTTTTAATTTTGATATATCTTCTTCCTTCCTCTATGATATCGCTTGGTAAATACTATTATATATTTTTTCTATACCTCTAATACATACTGTCTTCTGTCTCCTGTAAATCTTATCACTTGCCTTGATGTTACATACACCATACCACATTTTTAAGAGCGTTTTGCAATCTATGTTTTTTTCCTTTCCCTGATTCATATCTGTATTCATTTCCTACTTTATATTTTTCATTATTGAAAATATGCTTATTTTATGCGTTATTATTTGGACCCATATATATATATATATATATATATATATATATATATATATATATATATATATATATATCGTTTATTATTTTCGCAACACAATGCAAGTGATTATATGTCTATTTTAACATAAAATTCACTGTCAGATGCTCATAAATATCCACCCCAAACGTAAGCGGACATTATGTCTCAAGCCTTCAAAAGTATCACCATTAAATTTTACAAGAGATTATTTTTATTATATGTACCATTTAATTATCGTGGCTCTACAATTTAATGGACTTTGTAATTCTTATTTTTTCTCTGTAACCAAACACTGTTCTGTTATCAATTTAAACAAGCTCATTATGTATGCTGCGTGCAGTTTTCCTCTGTCTTTCTTGCCTTTAAAATTTCTTCTGCGTAACAAATTTTCTAAGCACTTCTTCCTAGAAATTTCAAGTGTCTTTTTCTGATGTTAACTATAAGTGTCCTTTTTTATTCCATTTTTTTTAAAACTTCGGCTTCATTCATATTTTCAGTAGTTTAAATCCTTATCATCTTTCTATAGAACAACATATATGTTGCTTTTATTCTCTTCTTCAAATTTAAGGACATTATCCACGATTTACTGCCATGAGATCTCACTATTTCGTTTCTTGTTTCTAAAAAACTCTTTTTTTTCATACTTTGCCCAGCTTTTTGAAAATATCTTTTGTTATAGTTGTGACCAAGTAATGGTTAAGCAATAACAAAACAACATGTTGTAGATATACAGTGTATTGAACAGTAAATACAACTGAAATGTGTTACACGACTTGGAATTGTGTCGGTTGACGAGCCTTCAGTTTATATCACTGTTATATTTAACAGCCTCCCCCCTCCTGCACAAGACCGAGTTTAACGTGGATCATCCGACACCGTAGGCGCGGCCAAAAAATCCCCGTAGAACCCGCATAAACGCGTTCGGGTCTGTGTACCTCCCCGGATGAGACTCTGCCCTACGGCACAACCGCGTCCGGGTTCCTCTCTTCCCAAAGCAGAGAGTTCGACAGGAGCTGTGAACAGTAACAGCCTCGGTAGAACAGTCTATATCACTATTAATGTTTAACAGAACACCCACCCCCAACCCCACGAGGGATATATGTGACACAAGGCCAAATTTAACGTGGGTCATCCGTGCCCGTAGGAAAAAAATATCCCCGTAGAACACGCATTAACGGGTTCGGGTCTGTCTACCTCCCCGGATGAAACTCTGCGCTGAGGCACTGCCTCATCCGGGTTCCACTCTGCTCAATACAGAGAGTTTGACCGAGCTGAGAACAGCCGCAGTAGAACAGTCTAGCACAATTATATTTAACGGCCACTCCACGTGGGTCGTATGTCACGCAAGGCCGGTTTAGCGTGGGTTCACCGAGCCCGTAGGCTCGGCCAAAAATATTCCCTTTGAACCCGTTTAAACGGGTTCAGGTCCTGTCTACCTCCTCGGACGATATTTTGCCATTCGGCACAGCCTCGTGTGGGTTCTTCTCTGTTCATGGCAGGTAATTCGATAGGAGCCGGGAACATTCTCAGTCGAACAGTTTAGATCAATATTAATATTTAAAAGCCCCACCTCGAGGGATGGCTGTGGCACAAAGTAGAGTATACCGTGGGTTCTCCGATCGCGTAGGCGCAGCCAAATATATCCCCGTAGAATCCGCATAAACGGGTTCAGGTTTGTCTACCTCCCAGGAAGAAACTCTCCCTTCGGCACAGCCTCGTCCGGGTTCCTCTCCGCTCAAGGCAGAGAGTTCGACCGTGCTGCGAACAGCCTCAGTAGAAAAGTATAGCACTATTCCCCCGGAGCTGATTTTCCTACTATTTTATAGTAAGTGGAAAAGTCCACAATTGCCTCATTAGAAAGGAGAAACCACAACAGTTATCCAGTCCGCTTTTGGTGTTTGGTGTTCAACTCTGCGTCCTCTTTTAGAACAGCATCCAGATGTTACATTTTTTATACTTGCTTCATTTTATTGTCTACAATTTGTAATTCGCATGTTGGACTTTTACGTTTTTTGAAACATATGTTGTTTGCCTTCTTACAATTGATGTTTATGGCTTTGTTCCAACATTCCTTCACTATATTATCTAGGATTTCTTATATTTTCCTTCCAGTGTCTTCTATCAATATTCTGTCATATGTACATATGTTGTTAAGATTGATTTCGACAATATTTAAACACTTAAAGACTTTTAATACTTCCACAATACCCTGACCGGTGAAAAGACACCTACTTGTCTTACACCCCTTTCTATATTTTAGCATATTTACGGAATCTATATTCTATCTGTGCGAAATCCGTTTTAGTTCTGGGTTATTCTAATATCGTTCCTAAATCTGTCAAGGTAACCTCGCAGTTGCAACAGTTCTTGGTGACCTAATTTGTGAAAGTGTTTTGCACAATCTATAAAATATTGCTATACATCCTTTTGCATTTGTATACCTCTTTATTATATCATTCTGAGCATTTTGAACATAAGTCTTTCGCAAAAAAGAAAAAAAAATCTCCAGTTCATTAAAATCATAAACACAATATTCAATAGAATAAAACCACAGTATCCTCCATAATAAATGGCCTAAATGTTATATCATCCTCAACTGATAATTTTAAGCTTTTTAACATGAACTTTGCCCCCAACTCTACGGAAGACGACCAAAGCCATTCATTACGTGACTTACGCAGTGCAAGCTTTGTAACATCACTCAATTTGCTTAAGAGGTCTCCATCCTTATCGACACTACATAGCTAATATTGCTACGATTGTGGCCGCAAATAATACGTTCAGAATCACCTAACGGTTTTGTTTTAAACATCTCTAGATTTGGTACTGCTGAAATAACACGTCTGTCTCTCTCTTATAATAAAACAAGTAAGAAAAACCGTCTATCAGGTGGCTGAATGCCTGAAGACATTCGTAACACGGAACACACCACTATTATTTTTTCTGTATATGCTAAGGAATTATGTGTATTAATCCGGTGTGGGATTTTTCTGCACCTTCAAAAGATATTCTATAATGCCATCAGCGCATTTCTACGTTTCAACTGTTGAAGCGTAAATATTATTTGTTCTGTCGACGTGACTATCGGTTGCATTCTTATATCTGGAGTAAAAAATATACACAATACTCCTCGGTTTTGGCTCACATCTTTCTATCGTTAGCGACTTCACCCTTTTTGCTTTGAAACAAATATTGTTTATGCTTACTGATTCTCCTTCAGTTTGAGTTTATTGCATTTTATAGGACTTCCTTCAAACATTTTTACGTTAATTTCATTTCTCTTTTTTCTTTACTGAAAAAATATTTTACTCAGTCTTGTAACTCTTGCGTAAAAAGAAAGACTTTCATCTATATTACCTATTGCGATAGTTTATAAAATCCTTCTATGAACAATCGAACCTGGTGACCAGGGTAACGTAGCATTGATGTGGCACAAGGCCGAATTCATTGAGGATGGACCTCACTACTCAGTCGTAATTATCCTAGCGAGACAAGCTTGCTAACCATTACACTAAGTGGTCATGGTGACTTGATTTTATCATCTCGCATATAGATTTATGAGTTCATGCTACTGCAGAGGGATCGGCTCTTTCATGAAAAATAACCAAATATGAAAGCGAGAGACAAAAGAAACATTAAATACAAAACTAGATTTCGTTTTTGAGGAGAAAACTGGATTGTCAAAAAGATTATACGCGTATCTTGTAAGTTATATAAACAAGAATTCAAAGGAATATAGATTTAAATATTAGCTTATTTTAATAATATATAAATATAATATATAATATATATATAATAATAAATATAATATATATAATATAAATCTAATATAATACAATAATAATAAATATAATATATATAATATAAATCATATATTTCTATTACTACTGCAACTACTATTATTACTGTTACTACTACTACTACTACTACTACTACTACTACTAATAATAATAATAATAATAATAATAATAGCAGTATAATCCACTACAACATTTAAAGAACAATAAAGTTACCATCCTCTCGAATTTCAGCTTTCAAACTGATAAAGACATCCGGGGGCATCTGTCTATATCTCTGAGATGAGGTATTATGATTAATTGCATTATTTACAAAACTTGGATTGTTATTCTCATATTTATCACGATATTCAAAACGATTCGGCCGATGTAAAGTCCAGCCTTCTTCAGGTGATTGGAAATTCGAACCGAACCCTTTATTTTGTCGACCGGAGTAGATTCTTCTACTTTCACGGACCATGCCTCCTCTAGATCTCTCAGTTATTTTCTTTAACTCATTATTCCAAATTTTGTTTCAATAGTGTTGTGGCCTGGTATTGAACTCACAACTCTTTTGGTCTAGTCACTGGATCTAACCATTATCTTTATCCACTGGGCCGGAACATTGTGAATATAGCAATGAAGATGAGGATAACAGTCCGAGTAATGTAAATAATTTGACCAGACATAATTATGAAAAATCACGACCAAAATCACCTCTATTTTTTATATATGATCCCATCCCAGATGACAAAAAAAAAAAAAAAAAAAATAAAGTTTTGAGGTGAGTTCGTGCACCTCAAAAGAGAAATCAGTAGAATGTGACATCCCAAGACAACGATAATTCATTTTCTATCGGTTGGGAATTTTATTAAAATGAACAAATAGGTTGGTGAAATTACTTGTAACAATAGAATTTGTGAATTAT